>MCFH01000005.1:0-600000 GCA_002104945.1 Piromyces finnis | reverse complement strand
CTGGAATTGGAATATCAAGGTCAAGTGGAACATCCCAACCATTGGCTTTATTTTCAGGTTTAATTTCGGTAGGATTTGATTCTGGTAATGAAACATCAAAATCAAGTGGAACATCCCAACCATTGGCTTCATTTTCAGGTTTAATTTCGGTAGGATTTGATTCTGGTAATGAAACATCAAGGTTAAGTGGAACATCCCAACCATTGGCTTCATTTTCAGATTTAATTTCGGTTGTCTTTGATTCTGGAATTGGAATATCAAGGTCAAGTGGAACATCCCAACCATTGGCTTCATTTTCAGATTTAATTTCGGTAGGATTTGATTCTGGAATTGGAATATTAAGGTCAAGTGGAATATCCCAACCATTTGCTTCATTTTCAGATTTAATTTCGGTTGTCTTTGATTCTGGAATTGGAATATCAAGGTCAAGTGGAACATCCCAACCATTGGCTTCATTTTCAGATTTAATTTCGGTTGTCTTTGATTCTGGAATTGGAATATTAAGATCAAGTGGAACATCCCAACCATTAACAATATCTGTCGCTTTAACTTCTGGTTCTGGTTCTGGCATTGAGATGTCAAGGTCGAGTGGAACATCCCAACCATTAACTTCATTTCCTGGTTTAATTTCGGTTGTCTTTGATTCTGGTATTGGAATATCAAGGTCAAGTGGAACATCCCAACCATTAACATTTTGCTTATTAGTGATTTCAGGTATAACTTCTTGCATTGGTGTATTTAAGTCAAGAGGGACTTCCCAATCATTTGTATTATCATTATTCTTATAATTATCACCAAAAGTATTTGATTTTCTTTTTGGTATATTCCAATCATTGTTTATATTACCTGATTCTAATTCTTGTGGTTGTAAAGAAACTCTTTTTTTTTTGAAGACTATTTTCTTGTTATTTTTTTCAGCATCTAATAATTTTAAAATATCTGGAATAACTGAATTAATTTTGGCGCTTTCTTTTGTTAACATTACATTTTGAAGATAGTAAATATAATTCTTAGAATTCTTTTTTAAATAGTCTAAAATATCCTTTTCATTCTATTATTATATAAGAACAAAAATAATATATAATAATATATATTTTTAGCAACTAATTTTTGAATTAAATATTAAATATATTTATTATTATACTGTATCAAATTACCTTTGAACCTAGAAGATCATACTTTATGTATTTTAATCTTAAGTAGAAAAGTTTTTGATAATATTGATGATCAATCATCCAGAGAATAAATAATTTCCAACATTCTTGTAAGATCTCAGATATTTCTTCAGTATTTTTAACTGCTTTATCAGCATCATTTTGACTATTAAACATCCATTCATTAAGAATATCGGTAATAGCATTGATATGACTGACAGTTTGACTATTATCAAGTAGGTATGTTATGATTTCAACATATTTTGCTTCATCATTTAATTCTTCTACAGAACGTTCAGCATTCCAATTATCACGTAATATACATTGAATTTTAGATGATTGTAATATATTTGTAATATTTGTATTCGCACTAATTTTGGATTGGAATTGTCTGTTAAATATTTCAATAAGTTTTCTTCGCTTTTCATTCGAAAGAGAATGATTTGATTCGGTATTTGCAATAACATTCTTAAGATATTCAAAAATACCATTATTTAATATTTCACTCCATTTCTTATCTTCCATATCTTGTATATCATATGAAATTGTGGTATATATAATCCAATCTAATATATCTTCAAATAGGGCTTCACTTGTATTAAGTCCTAAAGCTCTTAAAGGATAGGTATCTTTGGTCATAATAATGGTATCCAAGGTTTTGGTGTATATGTTCAGTAAATCGAATGTTTCAGAATTAACTTCTTCATCTTTTGTCATGGCCATATATTTGTATCTATTTTGTAAGATGACAGAGGTTTGGTAAATTAGGTATGGTGAAATACCTTGAACTAACATTCTTGAACAAATATTTAATGGAACTTCTTCGGGTTGATTATAAATATTTTCAAATTCTTCACACCATTCATGACTAATGTATTCCTTAAGATTTGGATCCCATAACTTTTTAAATAAAAGAATTAAATCTAAATGGGAGTGAATATCTTCTAATATGGAAATTATATCAATGACTTTATCATTATTCTCTTTTTGCAAATAAGATAAAGCAATATCAAGTAATGTAATTCTTGATTCTATGCTTAGATTCTTAGATTCTTTACCAGTGGTAGTGTTTGTGATAAATAATAATAAATCTGAATAAGATAAATTACTTAGTAATTTTTCAATTTTTGGAATAGATTTAGTTAAAAGTGATCCATCTACTACTCCATCTTCATTTTGAATCATAGATAAAATCAATGAATTGTAGCATATACTTTTAATTTCTTCTTCATTCATTGTGATACTATTTTTATCCTTATATTTTTCTTCATCTTTGAAAGAAAATATTGCTTGAACTTCGAAAACTGCTGGCATTATTACAACAATATCATTAATATTTTTTTCAGTTAAAAGTGGGGCTAAAAATTTTTTCATATTTTCAGGGCCAGAATATAAGGCATTAATAGCTTCTTTGATGTTGAAAACAATAGAAGTTTCTATAGCATAGAATGCTGATAATAATTTTATTCTGTTTTCAATATTTTGTTGCATTTGTTTATTATGTTCTTCCACTGTATTATTTAATGCTTGTAAGTCAAATTTATAGAATTGTATTAATTTAAGAATGTCATTTCCATTAATATTTTCATGTAATTCGTTAAAGGTATTAATAACATCATTTGGATAATATTTAACGACTTCACGACAAGACAAAAGGCACTTTTCAATTTCAGATTGTTTTATTGAGGTGGTAGTAAATACCCATTTAATATGATAAAGCATCATTCTTTCAGTAGGTATATTGTATTTTCCACATAATAATAATATATTTTCTATTTTTTCTGAATTTGTAGTACATATCAAATTTTCTAATGTACGTTCTCTGTAGATTTCATCGGAGTTAAATTTATCTTGATTAATGAAATTTTCATTAAAGAAGTTTTGGAAGATGTATTCTTGTCTTTTTTCTTTTAATAAAGATGCGTAATGTTTAGCCTTTAAAGCTTCATTATAAATTATTACACCCGTTTCATCAATATCATCTTGGTCATTTTCATAAATATCAACAATATCATTTAATGCAGCAATTAAAGATTTTGGATGATATTGATGTAATACTCTATTCATATCTGGATTCTCATAACTTAACCATGAATATAAGCATCTTAAAGCGAAAAAGTAGCATGCAAATTGTTCTCTGTAAATAGAAGGATGGATCTTATTAAAGAATTGGTCAATTTCATCATCCTCATTTAAATCGAAAAGACATGCAATTGTCATTTCAGAATCCATTGTGAAATAATCTAATGCTAATTTTCTTATATCATCATTATTAATTAGAGTATATCTATTGAATAATTCATTATCAATGATATTAGACTTTCTTATCTGTTCTAATCTGATAAATATATTACTTAAGATTTGATGTTTATAAGATTTTTTCAATAAATTATTATTTAAATTATTATTAACGACATAATCGAAACGTTCGTTTGAAGTTTCATAGAATCCATAATCATAAGATAGTTCAGTTTCTAAAGATTGATTATAAAATGGATGCTTAATAATGGTAGTACAATTCTTTCCATATATTTCATCATCCTCAAAACTACGAACCGATTTCTTAATGGAAGAAGCATGTGATAATATAGATTCTGATTCTGTGTCGGTAATGTTAACATTAGTGTAGTCCATAGCTGTGGCCAATAATTGTTCAGCTTCTAATTTTCTTGAATAAGCTAATATATCAGTAATTTTTTCTGGTGGACATAAAGATAATGCATGTCCAATTAATACAATTTTAGCTGGAATATTATTAAATTCTGGGGATATAGCTAAGCGATAAAATAACTTCCAAATTTCTGGATTAGCTTCAGAAATATCATTTTCGATATTGATAATTGATTTACAAGTTTCATAAGCAAATAAGAAATTATTATGATTAATAGCAGCATGACCAATCATTGCTTTAATCTTAGCTTCTTGAATAATGTTAAATTTTTGGCCTAATAATTTTTTTGAAAGATCAAGTAATTTTCCAGTTTTTGTATAATCATTGGTATCTAAATTAAGAATTTTTTGTATAAAATCTAAACGATTCTCACACATTCTAACCTGAATGGGCAAAATTGGAATATCTGAATTTGATTTTATTTTTAATTTATATTGATTTAAAATATCAACAGCATCAATTAAATCCAATTCTTCATTTATAGCTGGTGTTGGATCAATAATTTGAAGACTGGATTATTTATAATTGTATTAATTTATATATAAATATAAAATTATTAATATATATATATAAAAGAGTTAGTATTTGTGTTGGAATAACGAAATATAGCTTATCAAGTTATTTAAAAAAAAATTATTATAATTATTATTAATATATAAAAGTACCATTCTCTAGCTAATAACATAGAACCATGCTTAGCAGAACCAGATTCAGAATTATCAAAGAATTCTTGGGAAGCATCAATAACTAACTTTTCAATTATGGAGTGAGGTAAAATATAATCATTTTCATCTTTATCAAAGATGGTTTGTTTAGCTAAAGCAAATTGACCACCATTTAATAATGCTGTAACAAAATCAGCTTGAATTTCTTTAATTGGGATATCATCTAAAACACCATATTCTCTCAATGTTAAAATATCATCCCAAAGAGTTTCCCATTCTTGATATTTCTTATTCTTTGGATTATTCATTTCAAATAAAGTCATTTTTGATAAGTCAACATCGGTACTTACTTTTCTTGTTAGCTTTAATAAGAGAGAACGTTGAATTTCGGAATTACCAGATGCTTTATTAAACCAACTTAAAGGAGGGCATATTTCATATTTTTCTAATAATTCTAGAGAAGCTAAGTGATCATCAAATCTATCAATAATATCATCTAATTCTTCAATTTCTTGCTGAATAACATCATTCATGTCTTGATACATTTCTGAATCTAGAGCAGGGATACAATTAAACATTCTACGGATATATTGAAGATTATTTTCTTCTTCATTTAAGTAGGAACAATCAACAATCAAATGTGAAAGTAAAATATCATATTTGATAATACGTTGCTCTACTGGAATTACTGGGTGGGAGGCTTCTACTATAAGACAACACCATTCAATATGATCCTTTGCGATGCTTCTTAAATAATTAGATAAGAGATCAATTGGATTATCATAAACATTATTTCTTCTCCACCTTTGTACAAGACGCTCCAAGTATGGTAAAACAAATTTCTTTACATCATCTACTACTCTTTTTGAGTTTGTTTCTTTCATAAATAAGTTGACAATTTCTTGCTCATTTAATTTTTCCAAGATTTCAAGATCAATCTCAATAACATTGCTACCGCTGATAGTGAAACAATCATAGACAAGGGAAGAAAGAGTAATAAGATCTTCATACATACTTTCTAAATTTGGGACATTTTTATCAATACCAATTCGAATTAAATCGAGAGCATTGCGGATTAAACCAGTATTCTTTTCAATAGAACGAGCTCTGTTAATATACCATTGAGTGATAGTATCTGTATTAGCAGGATAGTCATTTAATTTAATGTTAACGAATGGTTCAGCATCTTCTGGAACATCTTCTTCCCATTGAATTACTGTTTTAATATTACTGGATTCTACCCAATCAGGATTATTTCTCCAAGGATTATTAATCCATAACTTTTCGCCTGAATTATCTTCGGTTTCAGTAGTAATATTATATCTTGGAGTGTTTTCAATTTCTGGTAATAAAAACTCGTAAATGTTTGGACTAACGGCTTCAGGAATATATTCTAAAATATTCATTCTATAAGGTAAAATTTCTTCGGTATGACGAGTAAATAAAACTCTTAATTCATCAAATTTTTCATCGATGGCATAAAGCATACATTGCAATACTAAATTAACATCACGGAATTTTGCGAATTCAATTGAAAAAGTTTCTCTTAATTCATGAGTGTTACCTAAATCCATAATTTCTTCATAAGTCTTTAATCTATCCAAGTATTTTAATAAGAATAAGCGATAGAAACAAATATCACAATTATAGTTTGGTTTCAATGAATCATCTGAATCTGAGCTTGATGAGATATCGTTGAGAGAAACAGCTTGCTTGAAATCATCAGTTATATTATTATTAGAAGTGGTACTGATATCATCTTCAGGAGTAGATGAATTTAGTAAAAGGTTGTAGGAATTACTGTGTGAAAGAGCATATTTTTTTCTTGGTGAAAGTAAAGAATGTGAATTATTCATTGAAGGAACTTGGAGATTATCTGTATAATCATTTGTCTTATTTTGTTTTAAATTTTCTGAATCAAATTTTTTGTAGTCATCAATTGACATAGATCGAATTCTTTTAGATGAGAATAATGGATCGTTTAAAACTTCATATTCTAGGTTAGTTAATTTTAAACCATATTCAATCAATAGTAATAAATCTTCTGGAGTAGATGGAATTCTATCTAAACAATTTTCAATTACCCAAATAGTATTATTAATTTTGCTTAGATAATCTGAAATTGTTTTTTCTGATACATTATTACTAAGCCATTGAGCTTGGTAAACGTAATCAGTATCTAAATCATATTTTTTAGCTAAATCGAGAGCGCCAGTAAAATCCATGTTACCAATACAATGATAGAATATTTCAACAGGAGGTGTATTAGTTAATATGAATAAGGAATATTGTCTTTCAATTAAATTTAAATATTCCTTTTTTGGTATTAGTGAATTACTATTATCAAAATGCCATAAAAATGTATCAGTAAAGCGACTAAGAGGATTAATAATTACATTTTCCATAACCTTAATAAGTAAAGAATCTTCTTCATTTTCTTCATCTTTTTCATCTTCTTCATCTTCTTCAATATATGATCCACCACCTACTCTAACTTTTTTTGATTTTACAGAATAAGATAAAATGATAATATTTTCACCTGGTACATTAGTAACAATTGGGTTTGCATTAAATAATTCCATTTGATCACCTAAAATATTATTCATATTGGATAAATTGATTACACCAACCCAACCATTGTTAAATGATAAAACAATACTTGAATCAGACCACCAAGATATAGCACATGGAACAATTTTTGTAACATTTTCTTCTGCTATAGTGGCATTTACTGAATTTGAATTAATATTTTTATTTTTAATATTTTTAGCGAAATTATGTAGCAATGGACGTAAATCATCAGCTGTCATGGATTTAATTAATTTTTCATTTTTTACTCTCCATAAATTGACAGTACCAGAAAAATCAAGAGAAAGTAAGAATTCTTTATTTGGTGATAGAGCTAAAGTGTGAATAATATTATCTACAAAGGTTGAGTGTCTCCATTTAAGAAAGTAGTCTTTAACAACACCCCATTTAGTTTGACGAGAACTTTTTAATTTTTTTGTTGAATTGAAATATTCAGATTTTTCATCGCTGTTGTATTTAATATAATATGGGAGAGATGAAGTTAACTTCCAGATAATGAATGAGGTGTCATCTGGATTATTAGATACCAGGCTCTGTTTTTGTTCATCATCATTTAAATTACCATCGACATCTGATGATGAAGTATCTTTATTTATACCACCTAAATATAGTAAATTATTTTCTAAATCAACAACAGAAGTAACTACAATATTTAACCATGGTTTAAATGAGAATTTATGGTAAAAAGTAATTTGTTTGTCTTGACTTTGACCTTCTCTTGGTATAGTAATTGGATTACTATTTGATGAATCAACATTAAATAAATAACTTCTCAATGTACCAGCATGATTAATTACTAAAATTTCATAACTATATATTTTACCATTATAAGAAGTAGGTGTTGATTTCCCTCTTTTTGGATCAATGAATTGCAATGATACTGCAGGATCAATTATTCCAATTTTTGAATTATTATTTTGATTAAAAGTATTTTTATTTAATAGAATATGCTCTCCTTCCTGGTTACTATTTGTCTTTTTTATATGATTTTTTGGTTGAATTATATAAATTAATTTTGAATCTGATAATCTATATATTTTAATTTGACCGTGACTATAAGATATAGCAATAAGTGAAGAATCTAATGACCAAGCAATAGTTCTCCAACTTGAAAATGGATCTGTATCAATCTTTATTACTTTTTGACTTCTAAAATCATAATCTAATTCTTTAGAAACAATAACAATAGAGTCATCTTGTAATATTGCTAAATAATTTTTATCGTATGAAATACTAATATGCCAAGGACATGCATTTTTTACTTGTGATAATGCTTTTGTGACTGTTGGTGGCATAGACATTGAAATAACTAGACCATCTGTTGTATTGACTAAACGATTGGCCACATTATTTAGTAATTGCTTAGGTATATCTGTATAACTTTGAAGAAATTCTTTTTCTTTTTTAAATAAAGCTTGATTATCCTCTTTATCTGAAGACCAAAAACTTTTTTTGGTCTTTTCTATTAAGAAATTTTCTTCATTTTTGAATCCATAAATTGAATTATTTAATAAATCATTATCCATTTATAGCTTTTATATTTTTATTTATAGAATTATTTGTTTATTATTCATTTTATTTTTATTTTATAATAGAATTATATATAGAATAATTATATAATTAACATTACACTCGTTGAGAGTATATTTATTGAATATATAATTAAATAAATAAAACTAAAATTAACTTACCTTTTATACTGTATTTTTTAAGAAAAAAAATTTACACAAATTGAAAAAAAAAAACTTTTACTGAAATTCTATTATTTTAATATATTAATTTTATTATTATACATGTTTTTATGTATTAATTGTTTTGCTTTTATTCCTTTCTCTTTTGTTATACTATTTTATTTATTTAATAAATTATTAAATTGTTTATTGATTAGTATTTATATTTAATAATTTATTACTCTTAAAAATATATTTTTTTTATTTTAGTTAAATAAGTTTATTTACCTTTCTTTTTAATATTTATAATAATAAATGTAAACTTTAATAATTAATAAATGTAGATAGTGTTAAAAATTTTTATACATGAATTAAAAATAAAAACTTATTATAATGTAGATTATATTAGCCATTACAAAATTTCAAAATTTTCATGTTATAGTATTTATATGTTACACTAACTTTATGGAAATAAAATTATGATCCACCAATAAATGTATTAAAAGTAAAAATAAAAAAAATCTCTTAAAAATTTTAATTTATTATACTTTTTATTTTAAATAAATATAAAATGCTTATATTTGCATATATGTGCAAATAAGTAATTTACTAAATTTTTTTTTATATTATATTTTTATTCAATAAAAAAAAAAAAAAATGAAAATGAGATGCCAATTTATTCATGAAACGAAACTAGTTTTTATATGTTTGAAAATATTATATCAATTGGAAATGATGATGGTTATGACTTTTTAACCTTTTATATATTTAATTAATTTAATAAAATATCAAGAATAAACAACTACGAACTACTATAATAATAAATAATAATAATATTCTTACTCTTATACCTTATTTATTTATAACAATAACATTGTTTTAGTAACATAAGAATATTTATAATAACAAGATGTAATTAAAAATTATAAATTTTAAAATTTAGAATATACTAATAAATAAATATGTAATTTAACAATTAAATAAGCTCCTATATAATTTTATCTTAAACACAATAAACTCAAAAAAAAAAAAAAAGAAAAAAAAAATTATAATTAGTAATTAATTAAAAAGAAAAATAAATAAAAAGAAGTAATATTTTCTCCTTTTATATTATAAAAATAATTATATAAATAATATTTTAGTTATTAATAGAAAGAAAATAAAAAAAATTTTTAATAAACAACTTTTTTTTTGTCATTAATTTAGTTTACTGATATATTGCTTTACTGAAATTTACAATATTCTACTAAATTAAAGGAAAAACAAAACAATATTTATTGTAGTATTAATAAACTAAAAAATTAAACTAATCTTTTTAATTTACTTTCTATTTTACAATATTAGACTATAATATTGATTTAAATATCGCAATCAATTTATTATAAAAACTATTAATACTATATTTGTATAAATATAAAAATGTATGTTTCTAAATAAAAAATAACTTAATATTATTTAATTTATATAATATTTATTATTATTATTATTATTATTATTATTATTATATAACTAATTTCTATTTCTATCAATTTTTTTTATAAAAATTAAAAATTTAATATTACAAATTACTATTAAATTGATTAAATTTATTATTAATAATGTTTAGTTTTATTTTCATTTTGATATTTATTAATATTAATATATTTTAAATATACAATGTATATTAAAATATAATTGATATTTATTTTTATATTCTTATTTTGCTTGGTTTTAATTTAATTTTTAGTTTTTTATTTTGTTGTTTTATTTTAATTGTGTTTTATTTTATTTTACTTAAAATCTATTTTTTAATTCTATTGTTTTTATTTTTTCATTTTTTTTTGTTTTGTTTTTTGTTTTTGTTTTTGTTTTCCTTTTGTTGTTTATTTTAATAGTTGTTTATTTTTTTTTAATTTTCTTTTATTAATAATACTGATTTCATATTATTAATTTATTTTCTTTTTAAATAAATTATTACTAATTATCGATTTATCAATGAAGTTTTATAATTTTTTTTAAAGAAGTTATAAATTTTATTGTAATATGAATAATTTTATATTGTAATAATCTATTGTCTTATATATATATTTTCCTAAATATATCAATGAAGATAATTTATCTATTTGAAATTTTTACTTCTTTCAATTTTTTTAATTATCTTTCTATTTAGTTTTCTAAAGAAATTTTTTAAAAGAGTTATTTTTTTGAAAAAAAAAGAAAAATGATATGTATATATAAATTGTTAATTTATGTTAGTCAATATTTTTAATATGTTAACCTAAACTCTTCTATTGCCTGGATGAAGGAAATGACAGTCTTGTCTAGTGCAAGCTGAACCATAGCGACACTGTTATATAAAAAATAATAATTTTTAATTTATTAATTGCTATTAAAGGTATAATAATTAAAATTAATACACAAAATAAAAACTTACAGCAACGTTAACAGATTCATTCTTTGGAGTAGAATTTGGATGCATGTATGGGCAATCAGCATTTTTGCAGTTTGGATAGTAATGACATGGAACATTGGACTTTGAATTCTTAGATTCAGAAGCAGCAGCAGTCTTACTTTGTTGCTTGTTTAACTTTGCAACAGCTGGACTTGGGTGAGAGAATTTACAATCTACACGAGTACAATTAGAACCATATTTACATTCAACAGCAACACGTTCATTTGATGATGAAAGATCTGGTGGAGTAGTGCTAGATTGAGAAACTCTTCTATGATATGGTGATTGTGGCTTAGATGGGTTGGTTGTAGCTGGGTGAATGAATAAACAGTTATCACCATTTGGACAATTAGGGAACTTTTTACATAATTCCTTTGGATGCCAGAATTTACATTGGTCACCACGGTTACAAGTTGGCCAGTATTGACATCTTATTCTGGAAGTATCTTCTTCCTTTACACTTGAGAAACTACTTTTACGTGAACGAATTGATTGAATTGAACGAACAGATCTTCTACGTTCACGTTTGGTATCCTTATCGCTCTTCATTTGAATATCAACAGCTGCAGCTGCAGCAAGAGCTAAAGTTTGTGCCATTATTTCAGATT
This sequence comes from Piromyces finnis, assembly GCA_002104945.1. Lineage (NCBI taxonomy): Eukaryota > Fungi > Neocallimastigomycota > Neocallimastigomycetes > Neocallimastigales > Neocallimastigaceae > Piromyces > Piromyces finnis. The sequence goes on along the minus strand of MCFH01000005.1, from coordinate 588,212 downwards.
GAACTTGACTAGTTAAATCTAAAGTGTTTGCAGATCTAGATAATCTTTTTTGGTGATAAATGTTTTTTTGACTCTTTTCATAATCACTAGAGCAAACAGAGGAAGCTTTGCTTGATCTTGGTGGAGAAGGAGGTGGTGAAAGTGGTGTACTGTCGATAAAACTTCTGCGAACACGAGAAGATTGAGAAATTCTTCTTTTACTTTTACTCTTATTTTCAGCTCTTTCCTTAATAGAAGAAGCTTTTTCACTCATTATAGATGGTGATTTTAATTCTTCAGTTTCAATTTCGGTAGTTGAATTATTACAGCAGGCATTAGAATAACCAATTAGCCAATCAATAAAAGAACTTTTAATTTTGTCTTTATCATCAGCGAACACTAATTTTTAAAAAATATATAAAAATTTATTAATACTTATTTTATGTTTTACATATATATGTGAATTTTTGTAAAAGTATAATTACTTGTAGTAATTTCCTCAGTAAGTTGTTCTCTATTTTTTCCTTCATTTAATAAATTAACTATTTTGTTAACATCTTCTGGAGCTATTTTATTTAATAATTATTTTAAAATTAATACAAATTTTTTGGTTATTCATTCAATTTATTTTTAGTTTCATTATTAAAACTTACTTGAAACAATTTTGCAATTGCGTAATTTTTGAGTAATAGAAGTCTTAAAATGTTGATAAAATTGAATATTTAAAATAAAATATTAATAAATTGAAATATATATTTAATTTATTGATAAGAAAATAAGGAATTTTAAATTAGTAAATTTTAAAATAATGAAATTAATATTGTACTAACAATAAGTCTTTGATTGAACTTTTGCTTTGAGTTCATAACAACAGATGGAATTTCGATAGAAATATCAGTCATTTTAAATTATATTATTTTTGAAAAAATAAAAATATACTTTAAACTAAAATTAATTATTAAATATTATTTTCTTGAAATATCTTTAAAATATAAAATAAAATATATACAGATATTTTTTAAATATTGATAAATCTTTTTATTGTCTTGTGTGTAGTAATAATTTAATAATTATAATTTATTATCTTTTTATTTATTATTATTTTCTTTTTACTTATAAAAAGATTTATATTTTATATCAAATTTTTAATGTTTTCTTTTCTTTTTTTTTTTAAAAAAACTTAAATAAATTCCTCTTTTTAGGATTTTATTTTCACTCTTTTAAATTTATTATTTTATTTAGTATTATTATTTTTTTTTTTTGGTTTAAAAAAGAAAAGAAAAAAAAAATTTTTTTTCGATTATAATAAAATAAATAAATAAATAAATAAACATATTATTTACATATTATTTACTTAAAAATAATAAATAAATATTATTTATTGAAATTAAATTAATATATCGGCAATATATATTTATATATTATATTTTCCTACTTTTATTAATATATCATCATTAGTTATTATATTGTTTGTATTATATGTATTATATAATAACTTTTATTATAATATATTAATAAATTAAAATATTGTCATTGTTAATTATTATTAAATATAAAAGTTAAAAAGATTTCAATTTAGTTAATGTTGCACAAAATAGTTGAAAACTCACAATTTCGAAATTATTATTATTTAAGATTTTTTATATTTAATTTTTAATTGGAATTTAATATTATTATATAATGCATAATATATTGCAATACATTTGTAATAATTTTTGTATTAATGAGTTATATTAGGAAATTCAAATGTAATAAAAATTGTACTTGTAAATTAAAATAAGGATATTTTATATAATCAATAAAATATTGTATAGTTTAAATATATATTAAATAAATTTAAAATGAAAAAGTATAAATATCTATATTTTAGTATGATCTTTTTAGTATTAATATATAAAAATGGAATGTTAGGTATTTATATTGGTATAAAAACTAAGAAAATGATATTTAAAACAAAAGAAATAAGTAATTTCTTCAAAAAATGAAGATTTATTAATGAAAAAAAAATAATATTGAAACAATAAGGAATAAATAGTGTTATTAAAATGTGTAACAATAATTTTATAAAACAATTAAATAATTTACTATAAAATTATAATTCAAATAGAAATGTAATAAAAATCAATTTAGGTATGGTTTACTTTTTTTCTTTCTTTAAAGGAATCTATAATTAAAAAGAATATTTAAAAAAAAATAAAAATAAAATAATAATAAATTCTTAACCAATAAAAACGTATGAAAATAAGGTATATGAACATTTAATTAATTTATAGTTACACGAGAATAAGAAAAAAAGGAAAACAAAAACAATTAATTAAAATATTTTTACTAATAAATAATTTTTTTTTACTACTTATTTAAGAAAAAAAAAAAACATCACGATTTTTTACTTCAATTTTCATATTCTTTATTAATCTTTATTAATTGAAACTAAGTATATATTGATTATAATACATTCATTTTTCTTAATAAAAATAACTTTTTACAATATTTATTTAATTATCATGATTGAGAAATTTATAATTCTTTAAAAATATTCAATACATCTTTAATATATTTAAATATTAATGTAATATATTTTTCTATCAAGAATTATTGTATTTTATATAATGTATTACATTTTTAATTTATATAAAAATGGTTAAATTAAATATATAATGTAGAAATATATATATTTTTTATGAATTAATTATATTGTTTTTTTTTTTACATATATCAACTTTATAATTGACCATAATATTTTTAAATTCTTGCAAAAATTTTTTTTTTTTTGAATGAAAACTAATGCATTAATATATTTAAGAAAAATAATTATAATAACCAATAATTTTTTTATTTAAGAATAATGATGCATTATAATTCTTTCTCTTTAATAATTAATAAATGCAATCGATGAGTTTTAATTTCATTCAGAATAACAATAACTTGAAAAAATATATTGCTAGTAAATTCTTTTTATTATTTGAAATAAATAGGTTTTATGTTTTATAAGTACATTTATGTAACTTTTAGACTTCTTTATTTAACATTAAAAATTTATACAGGATTACAATTTATAAAAACAAATAATGTTAAATAAATAGAAAATATTTTTATGTTTATACTATCTTATAATTAAATGTACATTTATCATTAGAACAAAATATCAAATAATTATGAATAGCTTTCATGTATATACATTGCAGAGTTTATTTTTTATTTACAGTTATATCGTGGCTTCAAATACAATGTTGATAATCAACATTGGTTTGATACTATTATACGCCACTATACATTAATATAAATTATTTTTAAAAATGATAATATATTAAAAACAGTGATAGTAAAATTAAAAATTATTAATATTGTGTTAATTATCATAAAAGATAAAATTGCTTACCTTTGATAAATATATTGTATTAAATCACAATACAAGTAATAAATTAAATAAATTGTACTAATATATTAATAATATAATATTATTTTAATATTAATATACAAAATATACATTGTAATGACTACTTTATTTATTTAATTATTCATTTAATAAATAAAATTATATTTAGTGTATAATATTCATATATATTATTCTTTTTTTAATTAATAAAATTACTATTCATTAATAAGAAAATAAATAAGGACTAAGGACAAATATAAATAAAAATATAACATTAAAAAAGGTAAAATTAAATAATTAAAATAAAACTAAATAATAAAAATTTTATATTCTGATACTACTTTTTAAATATTTAAAAAAATATAAAGAACTAAAATAAATATTAAGAAAAAAAAAAAAAAACTAAATATAAACATTTGACATATATAAAAATTAATTATATTATTTGAATAAATTAAAAATGTAAAGTTGAAAGATCTATTTTTATCTATTATTAATATTATCTTTGGCTAATTACATAATTGAATTAAAGCATGGGATGAAAATAAGAATAACAATTCTTTAAATTAAAATAAAAAAAAAGTAATTGGGAAGAGAATTTAAAGAAAAGAAACAACAACAGAAAGTATTTATATCAAAAGTTATTGGTATAATATTTACATTAATGTATAAATATATTTTTAATTTTATTATTTTTAAAAAAACAAAAAGTATTGATTATTGACCTGAATATATTAAAATCAGTTATAATTCATATAAAGATTACCAAAAAAGCCATGCTTTAAATATCAATTTTTTTTTTTTTTAAAAAAAAAAATATGAGTATATTAGAATTGAAAAAAAAAATAGATAAAATAAAAAGTTATTATTTTATTATAAATATTTAATTTAAACATGAATAAATTATAAAAACAACTAATAACTAATTAATATTTGATTTCAGTTAAAAAACTTTTATATTAACCTATTCCTTTTTATTTTTAATATATTATTATAATTCCTGTATAATATTTTATCAAAATTAATTTTATTCTGTTATAACTCAGAAATAAAAAATAAATCACTATATTATTAAGTTATTAAAAATAAAATTTTCTACATAATATTCAACAAATTAAATTTATATATTAAAGCTTAAAATATGCCAATCATTCAATATAAGATTACTTACCCATCACGTTATGCCTCTTCTGTTCGTTTAGTAGGTGATTTTGGTACTTGGTCAGGATGGGTTGATATGAAACAAGACAAGAAAGGATACAGTTCAAATCTTTTTGTTCAAGAAGGAACTACTATCAAATATAAATTCTTTGTTGATGGAAAACATTGGGGTTTTGACCCAACTCGTAATTCTACTACTGATGAAGAAGGTCATGTCGTTAATGTAGAATGTGTTCGTAATCGTCCATCTGATTCTGAAGAATCATCTGAAGCTGAATCAATGTCAGTAAAATATTTATTCATTTTTTTTATTAGTTTATTTGAGAAATATAATTAATGATATTTAATTATTATTATTTTTTCATAATAAATATTAATAAATAGAAATAATAATGAAAAAGATAAAAATGTTTCAAAGGTTGCAGTAAAAGTAAAGAAGCCAAAGAAGAAAGTATACTTTTAAATAATACAAAGTCAATAATTATTGATAACATCATCTTTTTTCCTTAAAATAATTTGCATTTATACACATTTATAAATTCAGTTTCTTTTTAATTATTATTTCAAAAATTAAACTAAAATGAAGGACAAATTATTTTAGTTTCTTCACTTTTCAATAATAATTTCAGAATCAAATTTATTATAAATATGTCTTATTAAACATAATAACATTAACACACAGTATATTTAAAATATTTAATTAATAATAATGACGACATTTACTAATAAGAAATTAGTAAAATAAAGAAACAGAAATATATTTTCATAAAATAAAACTAGAAACAGTAATAAAATAAAAAATATAAAAAATAATAATAAAAAAAAATTAAAAAAAAGTATTATATCCATCAATATTATCTTATTATCACAAGTAATAAATATCAGAAACAGAAAAATATAATATTTACATTAATAAATATTATATTAATAATTAATAATATCAACAACAACAGCAACAACAACAACAAAATAATAATAATAATAATAATAAGTAATAAAAATATATAAAATAAAGTAAATTAAAATTAAAAACAAAATAAATAAATAAAAAGGATATAAATAAATTAAACAAAACAAAACAAAAAAAAAAAAAATACAAAAAGCAATTCAATAATTTATTAAACGAAATAATAAAAAGTCACTAAATTAAAAATTAAAAAAAAAAAAAAGTAATTAAAAAACAAATATATAAAATCGAGCTAAGAATAAAAATAATAAATTATTAACGAATACTCCATTAATAATGATAATATTCTTTACTAATAGAAATTATTAAATATTAAAGAAAAGAGTAATTTAATGAATAATTGAATTTAGTTTTCTTTAAGTAAATATACAATTGTTTTATCAAGAAACAATAATATTACATTTAATCTAAATAGTAAATGAATAAAAACAACAAATGCTGTATTTCATTAATAGATAATATTCCAAAATTTATAAAGTAAAATAAAAAAAAAAGTTTTAGTTTTATTTTTTATGAAAATATACAAAAAGACCCTTAAATTGAATTATAAACCCTCTAATATGTGATTTTTACCCTTTTTCTTTCCTCTTACTCTTTAGTATTATCAGCGTTCCATTTAACGTAATTTTATTAAAAAAATATATAATAAGAGGAGAAGAGAAAAAAAACGTAAAACGTAAATCTTTATATACAACAATAAAATACCTTAAATAATAAATATTAAAGAATACTTTTATAATATTTATTAATATTAATAAACAACTTTTAATAAATAAATAATATAAAAAATAATAAAAAAATAAATAAAAAAAAATATATAATAAATAAAAATATATATATAAAATATAAAAATATAATTCTTTTTCCTTATTTTTACCTTTTTTTAATTATATAATTTATTATTATATAATAGAATAGAGTCATACCTCAATTAAATATGATAAGTACAATAAGATTTTGAAGTTTTTTATATATTATATTATTATATTGTAATAATACAATAAGTAGTAGTTTTTATAAAATTACTTTTATTTTCATTTTTTTTATTTTTTAATAAATAAATATTTTAAAAGAAAGTGAATACTATATTTTAATTATTTATTTTAAAATTTTTATTTTATATTTTACTTTACTAAATAATAAATTAAAAATAAATAAAGTCACATAAACATAAAAAATTTTTATTATTATTATTTTTTTAAGTTACAAAAACTATTTCAATAAATATCAAAAGAAAAATGGTTATTATAAATGCATTGATTTTTTAATATATTGATTTCTGATTATAAATTTGTTTAACGATTTCATATTAGTATATCTTTTATTATATAGAATAATTGTAATAAATAATTTAATTGTAGCCTTTTCATTAAATTACAACAATAAAATATCGAGTTTCATTTTATTATTTATGTAGTACAATTATGGTATTTAGCTCATATATCAATTAATTATTATATTTATGAATTATCATTTTGAAAAATAGTGTATAAGTTTATTATTACAATAAATTTATTATAAGAAAAAATTTTAAAAATAAACAATTGTAATATATTAATGTTATATTTTTAAATTTTTTTCCAAAAGTAATTTCAAATATAAAAAAAATAAAATATCTTAAATTAAAATATAACTTTTTAAGAATTAATAAAAACACTTTTATCACCATTTTTTTCTATATGGACTTTTTATAATTTCAGTTATTCAAAAATCTATAATATCTAAAAATAATGGGTATATGGGATTAAATATTATTAATTATTTAATATAATATAAATATTAAACATATTATTATTTCTACTATTATCATCATTATTATTGTTTTTGATAATTTAAGAAAGGAAGTCAAATAAAGAGTAATTAAATAATTAATAATGATAAATAATTGTTAATAAATTATTATTAATAAAATGTGTTTTTATTCAATATTATTTTGTATATTTAAACTTTTATGATAATAAAGGTCTTCTAAATATAATGACCAAGAATTATATGAAGAATTGGAAAAAGCTATCTTAGAAAATGATTTAACTAAAATAAAAATAATTATTAAAAATAATTCAAATTACAAAAAATTAAACTATAATAAAGAATTGTTAATTAAAGCTATTAAGCAATCATCAAACAACTCTATAATAGAATATTTTATAAGTAATGAAGTAGATTTAAATTATGAAGTTTTATCAGGAAATACACCATTGTTTGAAGCCCTTAATAAACATAATTATTATTTGGTGGACGAATTGCTGAAAAGAGGTGCCGATATAAATTATAGTAATGCAAAAGGTTATAATGTTTTACTTTATTTAAAAGAATCAAATTGTACTTGTTTAACTGGTGAACTTTTTAGATTTTTACTTAAACGTAATATTGATTTGAGCTTTAAAAGTAAAAAGAATAAAACATTTTTAGAATGTTTAATTGAAGAAGAAAATTTGAAAATGCTTGAAATTTTTATAAGCAATGTAATCTTTAGTAATGATATAATTATTCAATTTATTGTTTCTTCTAGAAATAAAATACCAATATCAAGAAAAGCTTTAAATTCAATAATAAAAAAAGAAAAGGAAAAATTAGAAATAAAAAAAAGAACAATGGATACTATTATTAGTAAAAATAATAGTGAATTATTAAAAATAATATTAAAATATAAAATGAATATTTTAAATGAAAATAGCATAAATGATATGCTCTTAAATTCTTGCAAAGCAAAAAATATTGAATATCTAAAGCTTTTAATTGAAAAAGGTGCTGATGTTAATTATAGAGAAACAAACACCTTAATAACACCATTAATGAGTCTTAGCATTATTAACAAAAATTTGAAAATAAAGCATATGAATGCAGTAATTTATGAAATGTTTAAACTTTTAATTGATGCTGGTGCATACATTAATGAAAGAGATGTAGATGGTAAGACAGCTCTAATGTATATATTAAGTACTAAAAAAGCATCTACAAAATTAGTAAAATTATTAGTTAAGCATGGAGCCAAAATAAACGATTTCGATTATAAATCAAATAATTCACCATTAATTTATGCATGCATAGGTAATAACAGATACGTTCTTAAGTTCTTATTAGAATCAGGTGCAGATACTTCTATTGTAACTAAAGATGGAAATCAGTTAATTTTCCATGCAACAATGAATGAATGTATTTTTTTGACTCAATATTTAATAGAAAATAAATTGGTTAACGATTTAAATTGTGTTGATGCCAATTTTGAAACACCATTAATGCATGCTGTTCGAAAAAAGAATATAATTTTGATTAAATATTTATTAGATAATGGTGCAGATATTAACTATATTAATGATAAATGCGAATCAGCGTTAAGTAAATTATTATCTAGTGATCGTGTATCAAAAAAGCTAATAAAGTGTTTAGAAATTCTTATTGATTATGGAGCTAATTTAAATAATATTTATTATATTACTCAAAATAACGGATTAACATATTCAAGAGAAACTCCTTTAATTAACATGGTCAATCGAAGAAAACTCAACATGGTTGAATTATTAATTAATAAAGGTGCAGATGTAAATGGTAAAGATCTCAAAGGTGCTACTCCTTTATATTATGCTGTTAAAATAAATAATTGTAAAATTGTAAAATTTCTATTTGATAATGGCGCAAAAATTGATAATTCAAATATTGAAATAAATAGAAAATTATTATCTTATTCTTTTCTTTCTTATAGGCTCCTTCGACTGTTAATAAAACAAGGTTTTGAAATTAATGATTATATAGTCAATGCTAAAGCTAAATTTAATAATTACTTATTATCAATTGCAACCACCTCCAGTAAAATGATGAGTATTCGATTTTTATTAGCAAACAATGCTAATCCATACCAGAATAATTTTAGGAAATTTCTTCCATTTCAAGAAGTAATACTAGGTTATCAGAATAATAAGTTTGAAAATTCAAAAAAAATCATTGAATGTTATGAGAGCTTTGGAGTTGATATTAAGAAAATTAATGAAAATGGTGAGGATTTATTAAATTGCGTTGTAATATACTCTTATAACATGGATTTTATAGAGAGCATGACTAAATATTTAGTTGAAGAAAAAAATATGGATATTAATACCAAAAATAATAATAATATCACATTTTTAATGAATTTAATGAATAAAAATAATTTGAAAATCGAATTTATTAAATATTTAGTAGAAGAACATAATTGTGATATTAATAGTGTAGATTGTAATGGAAATAATGCTCTAATGTATGCTTTATACTATGGTAATTCTACCATATATAATTATTTATTGGATAAATGTCAAAATTTTAATCATAAAAATAATCAAGGAACTAATCTATTGATGCTTTCAGTAAAAAGTGCAGAGTTGGATACAATTGAAAGATTAATTGAAAACGGAATTTCTATAAATGAAGTAGATAATGAAGGAAGAAATGCATTGTTTTATGTTTACAATGAAATTAATATTGAAGCATCAAGAAAATACAAAAGATCATTTTTTTATGGAAATAAGTTTATAAAATTCAGGAATTATAAATATTTAATTGATCAAGGAATAAATTTAAATTGTATCGACAAAGAAGGTAAAAATTCGATATTTTATATTAATGATGTAGAAGTAGTAAAGTATTCAGTAGAACATGGAATGGATATTACCCATAGAGATAATGAAGGTTGTACAATATTATTTAATACCACCAATACTGAAATTATGAAATATGCCATAAGTCAAGGTGTGGATGCATCATTGCGTGATGTTAATGGTCACACAGCTATTTATAAGTTAAAACCCATAAATGGATTTAAAAATATTTGTAAGGATAATATATTATATTTATTAGAACACGGTGCTGATATTAAAGATTATCAATTTAGTTGTGGAAACTCTTACTACTTTTATTATAATTATAATGCAGATGATATTTTTCAATTAATAAATTTGGGATTTGATTTTGATTGTGTAAATGTATTAGATAATGAAAATAATGATGAAGTTAAAGAAACTTTTCTTGATTACTTTATAGCAAATTATCATAGATATGATATTATGAATTTCGTAAATATTCTAAAAACTGCCATAAACAAGAATTTATTCAATGTTAATCGAAAGAACTTTTTAGGGGATACTCCTTTAGTTAATTTAATGAAAACATTAAGTGAGAATGCTTTTAGAGATGAAAAGTTATACCATGATCTTATTACTTCAATGGTTGATTATGGTGCTGATTTAGAAATTTGCGGAATGGAAGGGAAAGCTCCGTTGTATTATGCTCTGATGTTTAGTTCTTCTTTAGTTAAGACTCTATATTCAAAAGGTGCACGTACTTTATATTGTCATGGAGAAATAAAAACATTGATTAATATTGAAAATGTCATTATGCATGATAAATGTGACGATTCTATTAAATGTGAAATAATTGAATATCTCGAAGATATTCAACAAGCCAATATAAATGAAAAAATTAATGGTTCATATATTATTTTTTTAGCAATAGAACAGAAATGTTATAATGTTGTCAAATATTTAATATCCAAAAATGTATCTCTTTCCCACACCAATAATAAAAATGAAACAGTAATGGATGTAGCAAAACGAATTAATGACATTTCTATTACTAATCTTATTTCAAGACAAAAAAGACAAAAGTATTAAATAAGTAAAGGGAAAATTGAAAGATGAAAAATAAAGTATTAAAAATTAAAAATAATAATTATAATAATAAATAAATAAATGCAAATAAAGATTTCTATTATATTTAGAAAATACTAAAAATTGATCCAATCCAATAATTACAAAATTTTTTAGTATTTTATCATTGATTTATTAATGAAATGATTTTATATAATTTTATTGAATTTTCTTTACTAAAAATATATTTCTTATTGAATAAATAGATAAAAATTCATATTATTATTTATTATATAATTATTATATAATATCATATTTATATATAAGATATCAAGTTAAATTCTAAGGATTGAATATACTTTTTTTTTTATTATTCATTAATTAAAATAAAAGAATTTATGATTTTATAAATATCGGTGATTGTTATAATATCATTTAAGATGCTTCACTTTTGTTTTCTTCTTTTTTCGCTTTTGGAGGTATTTCTTTAGATGTTAACTTACGATAATTATTCATAATATTTTCAGCCATCATACTGGAATTCTCAATCATTTTTTCTAAATTATACTTTGAAATAATTTGAAGTCTAACATCGTTATATTCTTGACTTGAAAATACAACTGACTTTTCAACTTCTTTTTTTTCATAATAATCAATAAACATTTTACGAAGATTGCTATCCTATTAATTTTTTTTTTTTTTCATTTGTTTAATTATAATCATTATGGTATATATATTTGTGATATTAAAAATACAATGTTGTTATTATATATTAATAATAATAATAATAATAATAATTTAATATTTACAGTTAAGGTAGCAACAGAACATAATTCAGTAGCTTGAGTACGATTAATCATAGCAATAGTACGATCTATAATTTCTTGAGAAAGCTCTTCATTAGTTTTTTCATCACTTCTGTCAAATATGCATACAAGTGCCATAATAATAATGAATAGGCCATGACGAGAATAATCAATTTCTTCATATAATGATTTTTTCAAAGCATTGACTTCATTTGATGTAATATACATAAAAACTTCATATAAAGCAACACCAGCTACAAGTGTTACAGACCAAAAACGCCATATATTTTTGCGGGTAGTACTAGTAGCAGCCCCTTTAAATAAAATATGAAATATATTTATAAATTGAATAATTAAAGAAGAGGGAGGGAAATGTTTAATGTTATTTGATTTTTGGTATAAAATATTTTATATATTTATTGTTCAATAAAATAAATTAAATTTGCATTGTTAACTCGATAAGAATCATATAAATATTTACCTAATAAAGCTAAAATATATATGTAATTAAAAGAAGAACGAGAAATTGTAAATACAAAATAGTCATTATCACTTTCACACCAAGAACATTGAGTATATGTATTTTCACCATATTTTAAATAAGTAGCACGTTTTCCTGGTTCTTCTAATTCTTTACATAAAGTTGCGAATTTACGAACATCTTCTAAATTCTTTGTAATTTGATTTGGACGAAGGTCATTTGGGTCAAATGAAGCAAATTCTTGGCCATATGTATTAACAATATATTCTCTATAATTTTTTTTAAAAAGCCAATTTGGAGCATCTGTTGGGATATTTAAAGTTGTAAATACAGAAGGTGGTCTGTAAAACATTAAAGTAACCAACTCATAAATGATTCCAAATATTAGAGCTACTATAACTAATTTATCTACATAAGTTTTAGGTCTATTGATACGATCTTCTGGTCTTCTATTTTTATTGCTTAAATATATGTTTAAAAGAAATGGCAATCCTGCCATTAAAAATGTATTGACTAGGAAATCTGTGAACATTTTTTTTTTTTGTTTGTTTATCTTTTTTTTTTTTTTTTTTTTTTTTTTTTCTTTCTTTCTTTCTTTTCCTATTATTAATAAAAACTAGGAGCATAATATTATTAAAATGTTAATAAAAATTTTATAAAGTATATATTAAAATTTGATTTATATTTACCTCTTTATTCTATTTAGGTATAGGTATATTTTTATATTAAATAATTTTTAAATTTGTTGAAATAATTTATTATTTATTTTTGTAATCAATTACTACTTATTATTAATAGTAGTATTATTCCTAGAATTTTTTTTTTTTTTTTTAAAAAAAAAAAAAAAAAAAAAAAAAAAAAAGATATTATTAATTTAAACATAATTTCGTTTCATTGATACATAAAATGGATATTTTGATATTTTGAAATTAGATTATTATTTTTTTAAATAAATATATTGTTTTTATATTTATTTGAGTGATTATGAATTATAAATGAACAAGTATAAATATCATATGTTTTATTAGTATAATTATATATTTTAAAATACACAGAATTTTATATACATTATTAATTTTTATATAACTTACACTAGCTGTATATTAAATTTATTATTTTTTATTATTGTTGTTGTTGTTGTTATATATAATTTTTATTTTTGTTTCTTTAAATTTTTGGTATGTATTTCTATATTCTCATTTCTTTTAAAGGGTCAATACTATTTGTCAAAAGTAATAGAATTTATATTAAACCCTTTTTATTTCTATAAATATTTTTATTATATATATATAATTTTAAATTATATTTTATTACTTTTTATATATAATTTAGTTTTTTAATATTTAATTCTTTTTAAAATTTATTATTTATTACAAAGAATGTGTATATATATTATATATATATTTTTTTAAAAAATAAAAGTAGTTTATACTTTAAAAAAAATCATTTATTAATTTTAATATAAAAAAACTGAGAAAATTATTTAATTTGCAAATAATGAAAATTATTTATATGATTAAAATTATTTGTTGAATGATACATTTCTTTTTGTTAATTAATAAATAAATGATTAAATAAATTATTAAAATATTCTATAACATATATACACCAAATACGTATTTAAAAATTTTTCTAATAGATTCTCTGTATTTTTATGTAGTAATCATGTACAAAAAAAAGTAATTTTTTTATATAAAAAATTAAATAAATAAATATATATATGATTAAATAAATTTCATAATATAAATAAATATACATAAAAATTGTAAATAATCTTATAGATTTAGAACTATATATAATAATAAGTAATAATAAATATAATATTTTATATTTTATTCAAAAAAGAGACAATATTTTTAATTTATTTATTAATACAATAAGGATAATTAATTTTTGTTAATATAGTTTCTCCTTTTTAAAATACTTATTTTTTTTTAATTAATTTCAGTAATTAATAATTGTCAAGAAATAATTGAAATATAAAAAATAAAATAAAAACAATTAAATATGAAATTTAATGAAGTATAATAATAAACCATTTATATTTTTGATAATTTATATTAAGAAAAATAATTATAGTTTGAAGAATAATTTCATATTAATATCAAGTAAAATTCAAAATAATTTAAATGAAAAGTAATTATAATTTTATTTGTCATTTTTAAAGATAATAGAATTGATAAAAATATATTTGGAAATATGATTATCATATCATTTCAATTAATTATTTGAATAACATTTATATTTTTATCCTGATTATATTTTAATATAATTATAATATTTAAAAAATCAAGATTTTATTGAAAATAATAAAACATAATAATTAATGTCTTAAATATATATATCATTTATATAAACAGAAAATCATCGTAAAAATATTTATCATTAGATATAAAAGACTAAAATATAAAAATTAATCACATTTAATAAAAATAATAAATTTTAAAAAAGCAATCAAATACATATATTTAATGCAATTTCAATGAATTAGAAATATATATATAATATTATTATTCATTCATATACATTAATATTTTTAGCAAAACTCAATATAATTCGAACATAATTTTCAAAATTTATATATTTTATTTTTATTTTAAACTTTCATATAATATCATTAAAAAAAAACAATAATTTAAAAAGATTTATTAAAAATGACAGCTCATACTCGTTCTCGGACATCAACTCGACATGTATCTCAACAAAATACAGAATCAATTGAAGAAAAGCCTTCCAAAAGAATAAAAACTGAAAGAAAAAGTATTGCTTCTTCGGTTTCATCAACAACTTCTATAGCATCAACAACTACTAATGGACGTAATCATGGACACCATGGACAAAATGCTAATGATGAAAATAATGTAAATTCAGCAAATTCAGGAAAAGGAAATAGTAAAAAAAATAATAATTCTACAAAAAACATTATTGATTCAGATTCTCTTACATTTTTAAATGAAGAACGTGTTCTTTGTTATCATGGTGTATTGATATATGAAGCAAAAGTAATTATCAGAATTAATAATAAATAATAAAATATGTTAGATAAAAATATATATATATTTAAATAGAATATTATAATTAATAGGAAAAAATAATGAATTATATCAAAATATATTAAAGATTTTAAAAGGGGAAATTTGGGAAAATAAATCAATTCCAGAAGAAAACGGACCACATTATTTTGTTCATTATAAAGGATGGAAACAAACGTAAATTTATTGTTTTTTTATCTATTTTAGTATTCTAAAATATATATATATATAAATATAAATAATAATAGAATTCTTTTGATATACACAATATTAATAATTATTTTAGTTGGGATGAATGGGTTCCAGAAGAAAGAATACTCAAATATACTAACGAAAATATTGAATTGAAAAATAGTTTAAAAGAAGCCTACTCACCACATACGCGTAATCACGAAAAAAAATCAAGTAGTAGTAATGATAATTCTAAAAAGAAAAGCCGTGAAAATGCTAAAGTTAGTGTAAGTATTATAATATAGTCTTATTAATAACGCATTTTTATTATTGTTGTTGTTGTTATTGTTATTATTGTTACTATTATTATTATTATTATTATTATTATTATTATTATTATTATTATTATTATTATTATTATTATTATTATTATTATTATTATTATTATTATTATTATTATTATTATTAAGTACAAGCTTTATTGTTAAATGTATATATATATATAATAATAATAATAATAATTTATAATATAAATATAGGTTGCAGAACCAATTAGAAAAGTTGAAATTAAAATTCCAATACCCGATTCACTAAAACTTCAGCTGGTTGAAGATTGGGAAAATATAACGAAAGATAAAAAAGTATATATTTTTTTTTCAAAATTTAAAGAACTTGATAGTTTTAATGATCATAACTAATATAAAATATATAATATATTAATCGTATTATATATGTTTATAGCTCGTGCCATTACCTCGTAAACCAAATGTAATGGAAATATTAAGTGAATATAAAAAAACAAATATTGAATTAAAAAAAGAAGATAAAAAGTAAATAAAAAATAAAAACTAGCAATGTATAATGTTACAAGTATTCCTTAAATTGTAATATGTAATATTAATAAAATTAAATGTATACTTTATAGTAGTAGAGAAATAGATTTAATATCAGAAATGTTAGATGGTATTCAATTATACTTTGATAAAGCATTGGGAAATATTCTCTTATATCATTTCGAACGTCAACAATATATTGAAATTGAAAATGAAAATGAAGAGAAAAAGATGTCGGAAATATATGGTGCTGAACATTTGTTACGCCTTTTTGGTAAATTAGAATAGAAATAAATAAATAAATAATATAATTATAATTACAAAAAATTCCTATATTAATAATACATATATATAGTTCAATTTCCATTCTTATTAGAAGAAACAAACTTGGATCATGATTCATTAACAATAATTCAACAATATATGGTAGACTTTTTGAAGTAAATTTCATCATATATATGACAAAATATAATAAAATCTAAGGAATATTTATTAATTAATAACCAAATTCTTTACTTTTAATTTTAGGTTTTTATCAGATAACAAAGAAAAGTTTTTTACAACAAAATATGAATTAGCTAAATCTTCATATATATCAAAATTTGAAGCAGAGACGATGAAAACAGCAAAAGCAAAATAAGTTATAGTAAAAATCAATAATTTTATTATTGTAAACAATTATATTTCAACATTTCATATACCTATTATATATAAAATAGAAATTCCTTTTTTTTTTTTTTTATATAAAAAAAAATAAAATATCGATATTTAAGCTTATATAATTTGTAATGTATATTAATTTATATAGATAAGAGAATAATGAAATTAATGAAATAATCATTTTATATTTATTTATTTTACTTTTTTTTTATAATGTTTTGTTTTTTAATATTTAAAGTAAATAATAATAAATTCAATACAAAATTAAAAATAAGTAATAAATAAAAGAATATTAAGCTTCTTTTATACATAATAAAGGCAAATAAAATAAAAAATAAAAAAAACTACATCTGTAACAATTATCTTTTTTTTTAAAATTTTTCTATATTTTTCAACTAAAGATTTGTAGTAAAAATTTTTTATTGTGATTGGTTGATTAAATTCTAAAACTTTAATTATTCTTTTAAAATAATTTATTTTTTTTTTTTTTATAATAATATATCATTAATTATAAAATTAACTAAAAAAAATAATAATAATAATACAATACTCTATTATTTTATATATTTTATATACATACATTTTATTTAATATTTAAATATAAGAAATTGTGAAAATGGATGACGGTTTAATGTTAAATTTGTCATCTGAACCAGTTCAAAGAAAAAAAGGTATTAATAAAATTGCTTCTGGTTTAAAAGGAAATTGGAAACAAAGAAGAATTAATGCAAAAAAAAGTTTAACTAGAAATGGAGAAGGTCATTCACAGTTTTCCATGAATAATAATAATAATAATAAATTTAAGGGAATAAATTTACAAAATAAATCAAATGGAAATTTTAGTTTTAATTTTAATAATAATAATAATAATAATAATAATAATAATAATAATAATAAAAGTAGTGGTGGTAATAACACAAATAATAATAAAAGTAATAAAAGTTCCTTTACTACTGTTCCACAAAAAAAAAATAAAACAGAAAGTGATTTTGAAATCGATAAGATTATACAAGAAGTAACGGGAAATAGTCAAAATAAAGATAATAAAGGTAAAGGAATAACTAAAACAAATGTAGTATCATCTCTTTTTACTTCTAATCCAGAAATTCAATCCTATGGTTCTTTTGAAAATAAAAATAGAAAAAAGTTTGATTTATTTGAAAGTAATACCGAAGATACAGAAAAGGAAATAAAAACATTTAAGGATACTGGGTTAGATTCAATTCTTTGTTATCATTTAAAACATAAGCTCTCACTAGAAAAGCCTACAAATATTCAAGCTAAATCTATCCCATATTTATTAAATCAAATTAAAAAAGGAGAAAAAAGTTCAGTTGATGGTGATGTTATTATTCAAGCTCAAACTGGTTCAGGTAAAACATTAACTTTTCTCTTACCAATTATAAGTCGTCTTTTATCAATTGATGATGATCGTATCGACCGTTCTATTGGTACACTTGCCATTATTCTCGTTCCTACAAGAGAATTAGCAAAACAAATTCAACAAGTTATGGAAAATTTAGTTCGCCTTTCTGGTACAATTAAAAATATGGAGGAAGACGATGAAGATGAAATGATGATTGATGTTGATGGCAAACAAGATAATGATAGACAAATTAAATATAAGCATTGGATTACTCCAGGTATTATTGCAGGTGGTGACAAAAAAAAATCAGAAAAAGCACGTTTACGTAAAGGTGTTAATATTTTAGTAAGTACACCAGGTCGTCTTTTGGATCATTTACAAAATACTAATTCTTTTGATATCAGTCAACTTCGTTGGGTTGTTTTGGATGAAGCTGATAGATTATTAGAATTGGGTTTTGAAGAAACTATTAAAAATATTATTCAATTAATTCAGGAAAAAGCAATTTTTGCTACTCGTAGAGAATTGCTATCTAATACAAATAATAAAAGTACTAGTAATGGTCAACTCTTTAATAAAAACAATAAAAATAATCAAAAAAATAAAATTGTAAATAAATTCAATGTCGAAGAGATTGTTTCCGTATTGCCAAGAAGAATTCAATTTATATTATGTTCTGCAACAATTGCTGAAAATGTTAAAAAATTAGCGGAATACAGTTTATTTAACCCAAGATTAATTAAAGACAATTCTAATAAAGAATCAAGTCAAGGAGTTGAAGGAGATGAAAATAATAATGGAGTAACAGCAGCTGTTCCAACACAATTGAAGCAATCTTATGTAGTTACTCCAGCAAAATTACGTTTAGTTACTTTAGTTACTAAATTAAAGTCCATTATTGCTGAAGCACCAAATAAAAAAGCTAAAGTTATTGTGTTCATGTCCTGTAGTGATACAGTAGAATTTCACCATAGATTATTTGGAGAATATAATGAAAAAGCTACCATCTTAGACGAAGAAAAAAGAGCAGAAGAAAAAAAGAAACAAAAAAATAAAGGAAATAAAAAGCAAGATGAAAAGAAAAATGATGATTCAAAAAAAGAAAAAACACAAACTTATATTATTGGAGAATTATTTAAAAACACCCCAATATATAAGCTTTATGGTAATCTTCCTCAAGCTGAACGTACTCGTATTTTCTTAGAATATAGTAAATCCGATAATGGTATATTATTATGTACTGATGTTGCTGCTCGTGGTTTAGATCTTCCTGATGTTAATCAAATTATTCAATATGATCCACCATGTGACTTTAAAGATTATATTCATCGTATTGGTCGTACTGCTCGTATTGGAAGACAAGGTAATGCATTATTATTCCTTTTACCAAGTGAAGTTGAATATTTAGATATTATGAAAGCTCAAGGATTAGATGTCGAGGAAATTCGTGTTGAAGATTCAATTAAAAAGGGTCTTCTTTCACACGAACAAAAAGATTGGGATTATGCTGCAACAAATATTCAAATGAAATTAGAAAGATTTGTTCTTTCCAGTCAAGAATTAGTTTTAACGGCAAAGAAAGCCTTTTCATCATTTGTTAGAGCTTATGCTACTCACTCTTCCACGGAAAAACATATTTTCCATATTAAAAAACTTCATTTAGGTCACTTAGCAAAATGTTTTGCCCTTCGTGAAGCTCCTTCAAATATTAAGGAAACAAACAAGTCAAATAATGAAAAAGGAAATAGTAAAAACAGCAAAAATATGAGTGCAAAGGCAAAAGAAATAATGAAACAAAAGCGTAAATTATTAAATGTTAGTGAATTCGATACTAATACTAGTATATATAGTGGACCAAATACAAGAAAAAAGAGAAAGACTAAAAAATAAATTACTCAAAAAAAAAAAAAAAAAAATATGAAAATCAACATTTATAAATGAATTTTTTTTTTTTTTTTTTTTTTTTTTTTTTTTGAGATAACTAATTCTCACTATTTATTATATTTATTGATTTGAAAATTATTATCATTTAAAATATAAATACCATTTTTAATCATTTCTTTTAAAAAAAAAAAAAAAAAAAAAAAATACATATATAATATATAATATATTTATAAAGCATAGATTTTATATTTTTAAGTAATTTTATTTATTTCAATTTTCTATACTATTTTTTAAAAAAAAAAAAAAAAAAATTAACTTATTTAATAAAAGTATAAATATTAAATATATTCTTATATATATACTTATTATTTTCAAGTTTTAAGATTTATTTATGCATAAAAAAAAAGAAAGTTATTGGTTGCTATTATTTATGTTATATTGGAATTTTTATAGCATATAATAAAATACTAGTAAAATTATATATTATTTAGAGTAATAAGTATACTATATATTTTTTATTTTGAAATAAAATTTAAAGTATTACAAATTATATGTTTAGGTTTTTATTTTTATTTATTTATTTATATGTTATTTGTAACAACTGCTTTAAAAAATGTTATATAACTATAATTAAACTATGCTAAACATTCAAACATTGAGTATATTTAATTTATAGCTTAATATAAAGTTCATGATTTCAATAATTTTATTTTTATACATTTTTTGTAATACGAAAAAAGAAATTTTAAAGGAAAAAATTTTTTTTAAAATTAAGATATTTAAACTTTTTTTTATCTTAGGATTATTAAAATGCTTTTAAAAATATTGAAATTAATTAAATTGCTGTAATAATTTAAAATGAATATTATAATATTTCAAATTGAATATTATTTAATTGAGAAAAAAAACATTACGTTAAATTTCTCTTAAATCTATATGAAAAAAAAAAAAAAAAAAAAAAGGAAAAAAAAATAATAATAATAAATTAAACCAAAATAAAGATAAAAAAAAATGAAGAGCTAGTTCTCAAATAATTAACAATAAAATAAAAATAAAATAAAATAAGAACTATTAAAAATTAATATTATTATTAATAATCTTATTATTAAATTGCTATTAAGTATTTATTTTAAATTATTTTTATTTTAATTATATCTTCTAGTCTTTTCCAAAAATTAATAATTTAAAATATTGTTAAAATATAATAAAGGGGATAAAAAGTACAATATGATAAGCATACTCTCACATACTACAACATCTACTAAGCTTAATAAAAAAAATTTTGATAATTGGTATACTAAAATTTGCAGAATCCTAAGAGAAAAAGGAATTAAGAAATATATAGAGTCTGACTTTTTAAATGATTTAATAAATGAAAATAAAAAGAAACAAATCTTAGGACAACCAACTATTGAAATAGCCAGACATATTAAAAAAGATACTCAAGCTATTCAAATTATTACTAATTCATTGACTTCTGAATTAATTTCTGGAATAGTAAACTTTCAAACATCTTTTAGAATGATGGAGAAACTTAAAAGGGATTACATTGAAAACTATGAAGGTCTTGCTGAAAACTTATATTTAAAATTAGCAAATATCAGAGCTTCCAATCTCCAAGAATCTGTTAAAATAATCGATAAAATAAATAAAATATTTAAACAGTTGGATATTGCAGAAAATCCATTAAAAGACAATGAAAAATCCAAGTTTTTATATTCAAGTATATCTGAAGATGCTATAGAACATTTTAATGTTCATTTAGCAAATAATTATGACAAATTATGTCGGTATTTCAAGCTCTCTGTACATATGAAAAATATTAAAGATATTCCAAATTATAAATCAAACATATCTTCTCTTGATCTTAGGAATGAAAATGATAGTGAAAATAGCTTTGGGAATGGCAATATAAGAGGATACGAAATTGACCATTCACACTCTCATTCACAAATATATCACACCCATTCTCATTCTCATTCCCATCCTCATATGTATTCCCATACTAAAAAATATAAGAATAAACATACTTATGGTAATATACATTCACGTTCAAATTCATCTTCTCATTCTCATCATTATTCTTATCACCATTCACATACTAACACACGCTCAAGTTCACGATCTGATTCAAGATCAAATTCGCGTTCATATTCTTCTTCAAATCCAAGTTCCCGCTCAAATTCTCGTACTCAATTGCATGAATTAGCACATAGTTCCTCAACGTTAAGCAAAAGTCAAGAACCAAATATAACAATTCATAGCAATAGAGCAGAAAAGCATCCAAGTTTTAGTAGTCATAATAATTCAAGTATATCATTATCAAATACATCACACTCTAAACATAGTAATAAGGAAGAAACAACTAGTTTGACTGATACTAATTCAAAATGTAAATCAAAATTGCAAAATAAAAAATCAAGTAGAAATAATAAATACAAACATTCAAAAGAAAGTTCACAACTACATGTTAAAAATTCTTATGTTAATAATAATTCTTCATTTTATATTGTTGAAAAAGCATTAGCATCTCTCGAAAAAAAAAATTAATACCATTTTTTATGAAATAATCAATAATCGATTAAAATAATAAATAAATAAATTTATGAAAATGTATATGCATAATACTATCACTACGAAATTTTTTAAAAAAAAAAAAAAAAAAAAAAAAAAAAAAAAAAAAAAACTATTTTGAAAATGTTCATTTTTCATATTTATCTCTTTAAAAAGAAAAAAAATTAACATTTTCCATAATAATAATTAAATAATTTATTCATCAAAAATAAAGAGAAAAAAAATTTTTTTTATCTTTGATAAATATGTATATATAATAAATACAAAATATCATTAAACCATAAGAACAAATAACAAAAAAGAAAAGAAAGAAGTATATAAAGCAAAATAAAAATTATTTTGTAAAATAATGTATATATTTAAAATAATTTTAATAACATTAAATAACTATAGTAAATTAAAATATTATAAAAAACTAGTTATAAATTATATATACATAAATAATAAATATGATATATATTATATCTTATATGTATGTATATGTATATAATAATTTAAAGAAAAAAAAATAGTATGGAATGAAAAATATAATTTTGAGAAAGAAATGGAATCAATCAATAATTTGAGTATTCCTTAAAATGACGTTCTCAATTTTATAGAGTATCATTTATTAAATAACAAAATGACAATAATAATAATAATAATAATAATAAAAGAAAAAGAAAAAAGAAAAGATAATTATTTATTAAAATAATTTAATCTTTATATATATTTTTTATTTTTTGTTATCTTTTTTTTTTTGCTTATATAAAATAAAATAATTTAATTATCTATTTTCATTTTCATTTATATATTGTAATATATAAGTATAAGTATATCACAACATTAAGATCTAAATTCTATATTACTACCAAAATATTTTGTTATTTAATAATACTGTTAAGAATAATATCTTATTAAAATTCAAAAAAGAATCATTAATTTGTACAAGAAAATATCTAAAAATTTTTATAACATTGTTAACTCGGCAGACATGATATTTAATATACTTATATTAAATAATGTTTTAAAAATTTATCATTAACTATTACAAATAGAAAATCAATATTTCAGATTACTATTATTAGTTACAATGTCTTATAAAACACAAATTAAATTTTATAATTATGTTTAAAAAAAATACTCAATGATTGAATTTCATAACATATTGTTTATTCCGATATTCATTGTTAAACATTTAAAATGGTTAATAGCAATATTACTTCTTATATATAAAGATATATACAAATTTTAATTTTTAATTATGTAAAAACTTTTATAATAAAAGAGAGAGAGAAAGAGATAAAAATTTATATTATGAAATTTTAAATTAATAATGTTAATAAATATTAATTTAAAATTAAAAATTTAAAATTAAAAATTAATTTATATTTAAAAAATATTAAAAATTAATATATATAAAATGGAAAGGTAATTAAAGTAAAAGACTTTATCATTTATTTCAAGAAAAAATTAATAACCTTCCTACTTATTTATATTTAAATTATTATTAATTCCTTTTTTTAATATCCATTATATCATATTATATGATAATCTGCTAAATAATAAAGTTTTTTTCAAAAAGTCACTAATTTTTATATTACATGTATTATAATTTTAATTAAATTAATAATAAAGTTTAAAATATTTGATGCCGTTAAAAAAAAAAAAAAAAAAAAAAAAAAAAATCATTATTATTTTAATATTAATATTAAAAATATCCTCTATGAGTATTAAAATTATAAACTATGATAAAGAAAAAAAGTTTTCTTATTTCATGTGAAAAGGAGGTTATTTGGAATTTTATCATAAAATCCTCATTAAATACAGATTTATTAGCAAAGAACTATTATATTTTATGGTTATACAAAACTAACATAAAAAAACTTTTTAAAAATTTTAAACTACAATAATAGAACTACAATAATAGAAAATTAATTTATATTAGATTTGGAAATGTAATTAATAATAATAATTATTATTATTATTATTATTATTATTTATTATAATATAATAATTAAAAAATAGAAAAAATAGAAAATAAAAAAAAAGAGAAAAATAAAAAGATTTATTGCACTTATTATTTCATTTTATGATATTAAATAATTTTATTATAAAGGAAAAAAAAAAAAAATATATATATATATATATATATCAATTTTTTAATATAATTTTTTAATAAGCAAAATTTAATAAATTAAATTTTAAAGTTTTTTTTTTTTTTTAATAATAAATTTTTAGTCATATAAAAAAGAATTAATTTATTAATTTCTTATTTACCTATATCTTCTTTAACAATCTCTAAATTTATATATTATACTAAATATAATTAGAGAAATAAATAATCATTAATAAAACAATATTAAAATTAACAAGTCTTTTTATTTTGGTAAATATTTAATATTTTATTACATAAAAGTCATATGAAACAAAATTGTATATACTTTACTAAAGAGAGTAGTAATTAAAATTCAACTATAATAAAATAAGTAAAATGTAAATCAAAAAATGTAAAACCATTTGTAGATTAAAAATAAATTGTTAAATACTTTTAAAAAATCGTTGAAATTGACTTTAAAAAAAAAAAAAAAAAAAAAAAAAAAAAAGAGGAATAACGGATTTCAATGAGTTTAAAAAACATATTAATTAACATATTAATTTGAATTCGTTAATATAAAGATAAAACAAAATACAAAAAATGAAATAGAAATTAAATTGTTTCTAATAGAAAAGAGTTGATTTTATAATGTTGATAACAATTTATATAGCGTTTTCTATGTAAAATATATATATAAAGAAAATATATATGTTAATATATTGTTTTTTATAATATTCATTGAATAATTTAAAATATAATATATATGATAAATAATATGATCATAAATTTGAAATTAATAATAAAATTAAAATTCAAACAAATTTGAAAAACAATATTATAAATAATAAACATGTCTAAACTAAAAGAAAGTATATTTTTTACTGTGAAATTAAAATATAATAATTACTTAATATATTAAAATAAAAAATATATTGTTTAATATGATATTTACCAAATATAGAAATATAAATTATTTTTAATTTAAATAATAATAATAATAATAGTAATAGTAATAGTAATCATTTTTCCAATATAATAAATTATATTAATTATACTAATTCATTATATTTTAAAATTTCAATATATATTTTTTTTTCATTATCATCTATTTAATAGAATAATATATAATAAAAATGGAACAAGTCCAAGGTCAGCAACAACAACAACAACAACAAGTTACTCCAATTGCTGGTAACAGAAGAACTGGTAAATGTAAGTTCTTTGATTGTCAAAAAGGTTTTGGTTTTATTATTCCAGATGAACCAATTGATGGTAACACTGTTGAAATTTTTGTTCATCACACTTCTCTTTGCAACAATGGAGGATTTAGAAGTTTATTAGAAGGTGAAAGTGTCGAATTTGATTTAATCCAAGGTTCTAAAGGTCTTCAAGCTTCTAATGTAACTGGACCAGGTGGTGCACCAGTTAAGGGTAATCCAAGAGGTGGTCAAAGACCAAACAACTTTATGCAAATGCAAATGCAAATGCAAAATCAAAATCAAATGTTCCAAAATAATCGTAGAAATAATTTCTACAACCAAAGACCAAACTTTAATAATGGATACGGTCAAGGCTTCAATAATAATTTCCAGCAAAATCCATGGGGTTATGGCTTCAATAATAACTTCCAAAATCAATACCAAAAGATGAATCAAGCTCAAAATTACAACCAAAATAATGCCTATGGTATGCAACAACAAGGTTACCAAATGCCAGGTTATAATATGGGAAATGTTGATCAATAAGCTATAACCTAAATCTTACTTATATTAATATTTCAATATCAATATGAAGACAAAATAATTTTTTAAAAAACTATATTTAAATATGCATACTAAAAAAAAATCAATAAAAAAAAAGCTCAAAAATAAAAAACGTACCAATAAGAATTAGAAAGGCTCGAACTTCTCTCATCATGATAAACACCCACGAATTTTAATTTCTTTTATGTTTAAAAAGCATAACAACAAAAGAAAATTAATTTAAAATATACCATTATTTTTTTTATTTTTTAAAAAAAAAAAATCCTATCATCTCAACATTTTTTATTAGTAAATATGTTTTATTCAATTCATAAATAATTATCCTCTTTAACATAATTATTATACGTTAAAAAATCAAAATGAATAATTATTAAATAATAATTTTTTTTTTCAATATTTATGAATTTTTCTTTTAATATATATGATATGTATGTATATATGAAAGAAAACGGGAAAGTGATATTGAAAAATAAAATATTTATAATATTTATTTTATATTTAAATAAATATTATAAATTATTATTTTTAATAGTTATTTACTTTTTTATTTTTTAATAGCATTTATAATTTAAGTATAAAATATTTGTGTATTAATTAGTTTTTTAATTTTATTTTAATATTTATTTATTGATTATTTTATTAATATTTATTTTCTATATTTTTATATTTATAATAATAATAATTATAATAATAATAATAATAATTATAATAATAATGAAAAATATTATAAAAGATATGTTGCTTTTTTTTTTTAAATTTTAATGCTTTACTTATGATATAATATACATATTATCGAAAATGATTTATTCATTTGGTCATTTATATATAAAAGATATCAAAACATCGCATTCATTCTATTATTATTTTATAATCTTTATAACATATATTTATTTTACTAAATTTATATATTAATATCTTTCATTTAGTTTGTTTTTCTTTTTTCTTTTAGAAAAAAAAAAAAAAAGTTATCAATGTACTCATTGAAAATTTTAATAAAAAAAGAAAATAAAAAAAAAATTAATTATTAAACTATTTCTATATATTTTTATTTATTTATTTTATTTTATTCTAATAGTATAATAAAAAGAATAAATATAAAATAAAAAGAAATTGAACAGTAAAATGAAAAGAATTCCATAATACAAATTTATATGTACGGATAAAATTTAAATAATTAATAATATTCAGTAGTAAAAGTTCAAAAAAGCTTTTCCTTATTTTATTAATAAAAAGGCATTTCTATTACATTTCAAATAATTAATGTCTAATGAAATATAATATAATTGATATTATAAAAAAAAAAAAAAAGAAATAATAAAATAAAATCAATAACAACTAGTAAATATATAGCAAATAATTATTGATCTTTTATATATTTAAAGTCTAAAAAAAAAAAATTATATATTTAAATAGCACCATATAAAAACATAAAAAAAAAAAAAAAACTTTTTTTTTTTCTAAATGTTTACACTTTATATATATATATATTATTATTATTATTATTATTATTTTCATTTTCATTTTCATTTTTATTTTTATTTTTATCTTTATCTTTATTTTTATTAATTAGATTATATGTTTAATCAAAAAATAAATATATTAATATATAATAATACAAAGAATAATGAAATAAATAAAAATTATAAATTTAATTAATAAAAATTTCTTTTTTAAAAAAAAAAAATACTTCTAAATAAGACATAAATAATAGATAAAAAGAAAAAATTAATAATCATTATAACATTTTTGACATATATGGACCATCCAATTCATAACCCAACTTTCTATAATAATTTCTTGTACCAACACCTATTCAATGATATTTATGAATAATAAAAATAAAAACATTAATTATACATAATAATTAAATAAGTTTATATTAAATTACATCTACAAATATATATCATATATATATATATATATATATATTATCTTATCAAATGCCATAAAACTTACCAGCAATAATAGAAAGTTTAACAGAACCGTGTTCTTCTTTTGCAATTCTTGCAGCTTCTTCCATTAATAAAGTACCAAAACCTTGATGCTGGAATTTTGTTGGATCTCTATTATGAATTGGTACAACACTACCATAACTATTATATATTATATTAAATAATTATATCAATATTAATATATATAACATTCCTTTTATAAATAATTATTAAAAAAAAAAAAAAAAAAAAAAAAAAAAGCTTACACATGAAGTTCTCTAACAATAGAACATTGACCACATTTAAATTCTGGTCTGAATGTAGCTTCACTACATTTTCTTAATCTTAATAAACCAACAAGAATATCCTGTTGAGGATCTTCATACGATAAGAAAGTTTCCCAACCACCATTAGCATAATAATCACGCCTTATTAATTCAATCTTTCATATAAATAAATTTCAATTATAAATGATAATAATAATAATAATATAAATATGGATAATTAATAAAGATATATATATTACTAATAGTAAAAGATATAAATAATATTATTATTCTTATTTCTATATTTATTATTTTTGAATAATATACATACTTGATCTGGTTTTATTTTATTATGAATATCAACAATACCAACTTCACGAGTTCTAACATCACGACATTCTGTACCTAAATCTTTCATTCTATTTAAGGCTAATTCACGAAGATTACCATGTTCTACACCAGAAGTAACAAGTGGCATTGGAATATCTCTATTAATTTCAATATAATATTTAAACCAAACAATTATTGTTAATTAATATCAAATGCAAAAAGGAAAAATAATAATTTTATTAATTAATTAATTAATTAATTATTATTATTATTATTATTATTATTATTATTATTATTATTATTATTATTATTATTATTATTATTATTATTATTATTATTATTATTATTATTATTATTATTTAAAAATATTAATAATAGTAATTATATATTAATATTGATTTGAATGATTTGAATAGATAAGAGTTATACCTTTGTACACGATAAACACGGGTCCATGGTGGAACTAAAGCTAAGATCTTTGCAGTTAAATCAACTAAAGCCTCTGGTGGATAATTCTTATATCTACCAGTTCTCCATAATTCATATAAACCTGTTTAAAATAATAATTAATATTTAAATATGATTAAATACTTTCAATTTATTCCTAAAATTATAATAACTTGTTGGTTTATTTATTAATTATATTAATTATATGTAACTTACCAGTACCACGAATAACAAGAGTGGGATATAACTTTAAACCATCAGATCTAAAGGCAGGATTTTCAAAATATTCCTTTTTTTATTATTAACATTAAAATAATCATAATAATAATTATTAATAATAAATAAATATATAAGCATAATAAATTAAGCATATATATACTTATTACTTTTGATTACTAACTTTAAATTGTTCAAGATCACGTTCCATACCAACATTTGGTAAATCAGGCATCATATGAGCAACAACCTTAAAACCAGCATCTTTAGATAATTGGAAAGATTCGGTAACAGATTTTACAGTGTGACCTCTTTTATAATGTACAAAATAAATTAATATAAAAGAATTTACTTATCAATAACCTTTCTTATATAAAAAATAAAAATGGTACATTAATTATTCTTTATTACCTGTTGGTATCTCTAGCAACATCTTCATATACACTTTGAACACCAATTTCCAATCTAGTACAACCATATCTAAGCATTTGTGATAAATGTGGTTTTAAACAATAATCTGGTCTAGTTTCAATAGTAATACCAATACATTTGGTTTGACTTCTTTCTGAAAGTCTTTTCAAAAATACATACAAAATATTTTAAATTTATTAAAAAATAATAATAAATTATATAAATACTGCATATTCGATAATATTTATATGGATTAATATAAAATAAACATACTTGACAGCTTCGTCAACATCATTGGTAGTAGCTCCAGAAAGAGCATTGTGCAAATTTGAAATAAACCAATTTCTATAATCTTCTGGTAATGACATAAAAGTACCACCCATAAGTACATATTCGACCTTATCAACACTATGTCCTAATTGTTTTAATTGTTCGATTCTACTTCTTGCTTGTTCATAAGGATGATATCTTGCACGAATTGCTCTCATACTAGTTGGTTCATAACCAGTATAGGATTGAGTCGAATATTCGAAATCTGAATCTGGACCACCAGGACAATAACTTAAATAGAGTTTTGATTAATTTGTCGATGAAAAAATAAATAAATAATAACAAAATTTTTATAATATTATTATAATTTATTTGTAATTTATAATAGCATTATAGATTAAAAATTATAATTCCATTTAAAATAATGTATTAATCTGATATTTCTTGAATATTATACACTTACACACAAACATTACCAGTCATAGCAATGTGTGGACAACGATGTGGTTTACACATTACAGCTACAACAGCAATCTATTTAAATTTAATTATTATAAACAAAAATAAGATTTTATTTAATTTTTATTAATTTATCATTTGTTATTATATTATATAATCTATAATATACTATAAACTGATAATATTATTATATTAAATTTCTTACACCAGATGCTGTTCTAATAGGTTTAGCTTTGATTTTTGGTAAAAGTGCTGGTTTAAATTGTTCGGGTATAGCTGCAATAATATCAGTAAGACGTGGTTGAGTCTTAACTTTATATTTTCTGGAAACTCTGCTTCTTATTCCATTTAAATTAATGTCTTTTCCACTTTTATGAGCCTTAACCAATTCGCTTGCTATATCAGCACAGCAACGAATTAAAACTTCTTTTGTTTCTTTCGTATGTTCTTTTTTAAAAATAATAATGATTAAAATTAATTAAAGAAAGATAATTATATAAAAAAAAAAAAGAAAAAAGAAAAATCAAGATTTCATTTTATTTTATATCCCATTTTACATTTATAATATTCATCATTTTTATTTCATTTTCATTTTTTAATTAATACTATGTTAAAATAATCTCAAACATCATTATTCTACTATATATACTAAAATATTGAAATATAAAAACAATTAATATTTAATTTATTAAAATTGAATTGAGATTATTTATTATATATCAGTAATTTATTTATTTTAATATATTTTATACGACATTTGTTGATTTCATTTATTAATTGTAAGTGAATTAAAACAAGAACATTATGAATAATATATTATTATTAGTATTTTTGTCGCAACGCCCATTCTTATTATTAGTGAAAATTTTAATTATTCAGTCATTAGCAGAATTATTATTAAAATTCTAAAATAATTTACAAATTCTGAATTAAAATAATATGTATTTTTTTTTATTGTTGTTGTTGGAATAACAATAAAACTTAAATTTTACTAATTCTATAATAAATTTTAGTTATTTCATTACCTCTTTGTGGAGGCATCTTCCAAAGTTTTAAATTCACAATTAACTAATATAATTTTCTATTAAAAAACAATTCCTTTAACTTGAGTATTTTTAATATGATTGGTTGATATTTAATATATTTTTTAAAATGGAAAAAGGATTAAAAAAATATTTTTTTAATTTTGTTAAAAAAAAAATAGTAAAAATATAATAAATATTTTTGTGTTTGCATAATAATAGATTTAAATTTATTTTTAAAAGTTTACAAGTTTAAATTTATCTTTATAAATAAATAATATTGTTATTAAAATGTAATATTTTTTGTTTTATTTTTTTTTTTTTTTTTTGAATTTTTGAATTTTTATATATTTTAATTAATTTCTTTATATACATTTTTTTATTTATTATATTATTATTTATAAAAGTATAAATTTATTAATTTTACATGTCAATTTTTAAATTTATATAGAATGTGTATTAAAATCCAAAGAAATATAATTATAATTTTTTACAAAATTTTATAATATTATTATATATAAAAATATTAATTTGTTTATTAAAGTTTTAATATTTCAATTTTTAAATCTATAAAGAATAAGTATTAAAATCCAAAGAAATATATATATATAATTTTTTATATTTAATATTTTAAAATACATATACTTTTATTTATTTTTCAAAAGTAATTTTTTAAAATTTCTTTCTTTTTTTCTACTAATTTTTATCACGTTTATAAAAGCCTATATAATTTTAAAAATTTATTTAAAGTTAACTAATTATAAATACTGAAAAAAAAATAATAATAATTATAAAAAATATATATTTGATAATTAGTATAAATTTTATTTTTTAATTTTATCCTATCTTAAAAAATAATTAACCTTTAGAAAAAGTAAAAAAAAATATTAAATTTAGTGAAAATGTTAAATATAATAAAAAATAATTAATCCTCACATATACGCATATAGATTGCTTTTTTTAAAAGATTATTAATTCCTTATTTATATTATTATAATTACTAATATTTAAAATATCTATATATCTTTTATAAAAAAATAAGCAAAAATAATTAAATAAAATTGAATGAAAATAAAATTATTTATTTTAGTAATTATAAAATTTAAAAAAAATTATATAACCTAATCTTTAATCAAAATAGACATTAACATTAATCTATTTACTATTAATTTCTGTCTCAATAGTAAAAAATGATGTCTATTATTAATATTAAAAGTAAATAACAATTGATGGAAAGATAATAGTTTTTCTAAATTAAGTATGTGAAATAAAGTATATTTAATAATAATAAAAAATTATTCTATTATTTAAATGATAACTACTAAAAAAAAATAGATATATCTTGTGAACCATAACAAAAAACATAGTTTATAAAAATGGATCAACAGTAAAAAAAAAATTAATAAAAATAAAAATAATTTTAATATGTATTATAATAAATTAATTAATTTGGTCTTTGTTTGTAGTAATGGTAAACAAAAATTGCCAATAACAATACTAATATCATTTCAATAGTAATAATAATATATTAATCTTATTAGATTCTTAGATTAATAGTTTATTCAATTAAAAAATATTATATACATTGACTTTTACTCTACTTTTGCTAATCTATTGTCTTTTGTACTATTTTGAGACAGATAAAACTATATCTTAAACTCTGTAGATAGACATTATAAATGAAGGTTTAAAAAAAGATTTTACTAATTTTATTTAATATCATGAATCTGTATATGTACCTTTAGTATAGAGAACGACATAATAATTAAATAAAATAATAATGATAATAGCTTTATCAATACATATCCTTCATAGTAATAATGAAGGAGGCGTGATATTTTGATGTTTAGAAATTTATTGCTAAAACAAAAATATTTTCTCATTACTATATAAGGAAATCTAATTAATTAGATAAACAAAAATTAAGGTTTTAACTTCCGGAAATTCCCGTTAATAATTAACTTTTTTTTTTGTCACACCTAATTTATTTTTAATATAATAGATAAAATTTTGTTTTGATACTTTATTATTTTTGGGGAATATCTTTAAAAAGAAAAAAGTAAAGTCTTGAATATTATTTTTTTTATTTATAAGAATAAAATGTGAAAGGATTTACTTTTTAAGAAGTAAATATAATAACATAAAAATTCATATTCGTAGTCAATAAATATATGTAATTATGAAAATAAAATAATATAAAAAATTGTAGAGACACTTAAAACAAAAAAATTTTTTTTTCAATAGAATTTAGTAATGATTTTTATATGAATGATGATTTAATATCTTATATTAAATTTAAATTGCTAATAAGTTTTATATTAAAAAAAATTAATATACTTCGAATATAATATAGATTATACATTAATATGCATGTATCATAGTAAAATCAAAGTTTTGAATTGAAAATAAAAATTAATATAAATTTGAAAAAAATGAAAACACAAAAATTAATAAATAATATTATATATATTCATATAATAAAGTTTAAATTGCTTTCCTTAAAAAGTACAAAGAAGTTTTTTCTAAATTGATGGCATTCTTAATATATTATATATTTATTATCAGTAAACATATTATTTATATTATTAATTATTTATTTTTTGTAAGAAATAATAGCAATAATCAATATATTATGTATATAAGAATTGTTATCATATAAAAATTCTAACTATTTATAAGTTATTTATATAAAGGCTTGGGGTTGTTTAATTTAGAAATAAATTTTTATATTTTTCATTAAAAAAAAGAAAAGAAATATAATATGACAAGGTTAAAGATGAGAATAGAAAGCATTCGAATTGTATTAATGTACATATTATAATTTACTAATGATAATAAAAGTTAATTCGTTATTTATTAAATGAATCATTCATAAAAGAATATTAGTCATAATATTTATTATTTAAAAAAAGTTTTTCATTATTAAGAAAAAAAAAATTGCCTACAATATGTTTTGTAATTTTTTTTAAATAATATAGAAAAATTAAAAGTATAATAATAAGAAAAATTGATCGACATCAAAAAAAATATCAGAGAATTATTTATTTTGTGTGTAAATAAAAGTTACTTTAAATAATAAAATAAATTAGATGATCATCCATTTTTTTAAAAAAGAAATAAAATTTTTTTTTTCACCACAAATTAATAAATATTTAATTTAAAGTAATTGTTTAATTATACTAGAAATCAAAGCTCTAGTATATTAAGAATATATAAAGAAAAGTATAACTCAATATTACTCAAGTCAAATAATGAGATTATTTTGGGAAAACGATTTCGCATATATATATTTTAATCTTATGGATGAGTTATTATTTTTATGAACTATTAATTCTTGCTTTAAATCATTTTTATTTAAGTTAAAATTTATTAATTCATTAAAATAAATTATATTCTATTCTAACATTAAATATAAATAAAAAATGAAAATCTTGTGCTTTATTTATTGCCTTATGTTTTTCAAAAAAGAAAAAAAATTAATTTTAAAATGTCTTATATTAAAGGTTAATAAATAATATTCTATTATTTTTTAAAGTTAAATTAAAATGTAATGTCATAAAATTTTTTAAAAGAAACTTTGGAGAAATTTATTTTATTGGTGATTGATCAAATAATTAAGTTTGAAATTTAGAAAGATAATTTATTTAAATTAAAAGAATTTTTCCTCTTAAATTAACATAATTATAGGTAAATTATATATAACTTGATATTTTTCAAAAGCCAAATTTATATATACATTTCTTTCTTTTATTTAGGAATAACAACTTTAAAATTACTTTTCAATTAATATTTAAAATATGAATATTTATTATTGCATTAAAAATCGAGATAATTGTATCAAACCTTTATTAATTATATTTTATTGAAATGATAGTATAAACTTGTATTGAAGAAGATCATATTTTTTATATTAATTTACATTTCTAGGATTAAATAATATAATATAAAAATATTAATGTATTTCATTAGTAAATAAATGTAATGATTATATTATATAGGACAATAATTTTAATGAGTATTCTTTTAATATAATAATTAAGGTTTATATAATAATTTAAAATATTAGTTTCATTTTATTAATCATAGGTCAACTTAACAAAAATATTAAATAGAAAAAGTTATTATCTTAAAGTATCAAAGTTTTTTGATATTACCAAAATAGATAAAAGTAGAGCACTAAAAACTAAGATAAACAATGGATGTAATCCTTTTAAAATTATTAAATCACCAGATATTGATGTATTAATGTTAATTTTTTGTTTCTTTTTTTTAATATATTTATGGCTATATATAATATATTTAATAATTAAGTGATATTAATATCATTTTTAAGCATTTCTAATAATTACAATAATTACTAATATATTAATACTTAATGAACAATATATATTTTTAATATTAATATAAAAATTAAATAAAACTCAATATATTTTCTATATATGGGTTAAGGAATCCTTCTATTGATTTAATTAATATTACATTTTAATAAAAAATTTTTATTTGTGTATCATTAATCAGTCATTTGATTTTGTAACACCAATAAAATACATATTTATTTTTATTTTAAAAATAAATAGAAGATTACTCAAAAAGAAATAGAAAACATAGATAGGAGGTAATCGATTAATTGTTGGATACATTTATAAAAAAAAAGAATTTATAATTATTTTATGAAATGTTTATCGATTAATATTCAAAAGAAAATTAACGAAAGGTTAAAGTGAATATCAATGATCATTACTAAATCATATTATTTTTATTTTAAATTTTTTTATTTATTTATTAGATTGTTATGCTATGTTAATTTAGTAATAATGCAAAAATTTATTATTTTAATATACTATAAGGTTTTATAGAATGCTTTAATATCTTTATTTTCAAAAAAAATATATATTAAAATTTTTACTGTACAAAAATTGCCCATTATTAATTTATTTTTTATTATTAAAATGAAATCAATAGAATTATATATACAAAGTATGCATATAATTCAAATATTAGAAACATAAAAAGAATAATGTATACAAATATATTAATAAAAGCACTATTATTTATTAATTTTTTTTTTTGCAATTAAAATACCATAAATTTTATTATTTCAATTTGAATAATATTTTAATTAAAACTTTTATGGAAATGTTTAATTAAGAATTTAACTTTAAAAATAGTTAAAACTTTAATAATATCAAAATAAATTAAATAATACTATTAGATTAGAGAATAAAATTTTTTGTTTGAATTAGAGTTTATGTTTAATATAATTTAAGATTAAAAATAAGTAAATCAAAATGAAAATGTGTTTTAAAAAAATTAAATCATATCAATGATAATAGTTAATTTAAATTAATAATTTCATCTTTTTTTTTTTTAGTTACTCAATTTTTATATTATATAAAAATTTACATTTATTTCCATAAAAATAAAAAAATATGTAAAAAGATTTTTAATATTTTTTTCTACATGTATTATATATATTTTTATTAAATAAAATCATATTGATAAATAATAAAAAGATCTTTAAAATAATAATGAATAAATCACTTCCATTTTAATTATTATGTATGCATATTTTTCATTTAATATGAATAGATGAAAATTAAAGTAGTCATTAAATAATATTATAAAAAAGTGAAGTAAATTAGAATTTTTTTTTATTTTTAAAAATTAAAATAATCTAAGATCTAGCTTATTTTTTAATTTTCTGGAATTATTTTAATATATAATTTTAATATAAATTGAAATTAATATTTGTTCATAGAATACACCTATTATCATATATAACTATAATAAAAAATAATTTTACAATAAATCAAAATCAAAATAAATTATATATTTTATTGAAATTCTAATTATTAAGAGTATAAAATTGTGGCATTTTAATAAAATGTATATTATATTATTCTAAATGTTAATCAGTAATAAATATATAATGTCCTACAAATTAAACCTAAATTAAGTTAAAAAAAAACGTCAACTATGAATTTATTGAGATAAACAGACGGATTATCTTACATATTATGTATATTATATTAATAGAAAAAGATAATAAATAAAATATTAATAATTACGAAAAAAAGTAATTTTCTGTAACAATATTTTTTATCATTTCATAGTAAAGTCATGGTAAAACTTTGACATTACATTGATATTCATTTTAAGAAAAACTAAATTAATAATGAAATAATTATATAGATTATTATTTATATATAAATTTAATGAAGAAGATTAAAAGTAATTTTTATAAAATACCATTAAATATTCATTTTTATTTCATTGTATGATATTTTTTAATAATAATTTTTTTATGTATAAGAAAAAATATCATTATGTTTAATTATTATTTATGCATATTATTAAAGTAAATGTTTTTTTTTCGAGGTACATTTTTTTATTGAAATCATAATATATTATTTTGGTAAAAGGTAAAAGTGTAAATTATAAAAAAAAAACCATTTAGAATAATAAGAATTGTTTATCTTTAAACCAATAAAAATTTTGGGCTCTTACTTTTAATTTATATATTATATCGTTATATATACCAACTTTAATTTTTATTTGAAACACAAATAATAACCTAACCTCTATTTCGAATTATCAAATAAAAGTATATAAACTTTATTCTTTACTCTTTTAATATATTTAATTTTTATGGAATATTTTTTAATTTATCATTTCCATATTTAATTTATTCTTATAATCTTAAACTTTTACATATTTTCCAATTTCTAAAGTTACACAAAAACAAGAATGAAATTTATAAATAAATTAAACAGTTCAATAATTATTATATTATTAGATTTTTTTATAATAGTCTTTTTTTTTTAAAAAAAAGACTCAAAAAATATTCTATAGGATGATATTGTAAAATTTTAATATTCAATATTCTTATTAATATATATTATTGGCAATTTTTTTTTTTTAGAATATAAAAATTTTAAATGAGCTAATACTAACATAAATTAGTATTAAAAATTCATTCATTTTTTATTTAATAGTAGAAATAAAATTTTATTAATCAGTTATAAAGAAAGAAATTACTATAAATGATCAATATTTTTAATATTTTATAGCAAAAATCATGCTATAGTGTTATAGGATATTGAATATTGATAATTATATGAATAATAAAAAGCGTGACAATATTAATTCTTTTTTATTAGAATAGTAAATGTTTGGTTTCAATACGTAAATTAAACTTTTTTTTCTTTTGAATACATAATAGATAATGTTTATATCAAAATTATTTATTTTTTATGTAAAATTATGTTACAATGAATTATTATTTATATATAAAATTAGAATTTAAAGGAAAATATTATACATTTAATAGATAAGTAATACAAATGTTTCCAGGGTTATGTAAATTTCTTTTGGTACAACATAGTTCTCCTAATTTTTATATATATATTGTTATATTTAAGTATTTGCTTTAATTGAATGCTTTGTAGTAAATCAATACAAATGAAGTAGTATGTAAAAGAATTTCATTTTGTGTTATCATTTTTTATAAAAAAAAATGAAAGAAATTTAATTATATTAAATATTTTTTTTTAAATCGTTAATATATATAAAAAAATATTATTTTAATTAAATCATATATCATTAGAAATTTTAATTTATACTGTAACATATTAAAAAACTTTATTTAATAATAAAACATTTTCCAAAATTTTTATATTCTATACACAATAATATTATATAAAACTGAATTATATTAAAGTGATTCTAGAAATATAGTATGTTATATTATCCATATATTAGTTAATATTGGAACTCTATTATTTAATGTAACTTTATATTTTAGAATTTTTTATAAAATAAATTTTTATATTATATTATTATGTACTTTAATATACACTTATATATATATATCTTTGTTATTAAATTTATATTGAAATATATTTTGTATAGGCTATATTTATACAAAATATATTGGACTAATTATAAACTATTATATGTGGAATATACTTTGATTATAATGAATTATTCAACAACATATAATCTATATAACATCAATTATTAATGAAGAATATAATAGCATCTTTTATATATTATATTAAATGATTTATTAATGATGACAGATGATAAATAATATAATAAATATATATTTATAATAGAAATATATATTAACATATTACAACTATTATATATTATAAAAAATAATATATATTGTTTTTTTTTTTTTTTTTTTTTTTGGTAGCCATAATTATAAAAAACAAAAATTAATTTTTTTTTAATTAGGAATAATTTTATTAAAAAAAGTATAAAAAGAAATGAATTGTATTTTTTTAATAACCTAGTCAGTAGAATATATATTTTTTTTCATTTTAGAAAAAGCATTTAAAAAAGGAATAATAAATAAAAGGAATAAGAAGGAATAGTAGTATTATTTATTTCTTTTTCTTTTTTCTTTTTTCTTTTCTTTTTTTACTTTTGTTTATTTTATTTATTTATTAAAGAGAAATATATTTTAATCATTATTTTTTTTAAATTTGCTTCTATTTATTTAATATTTTTAATTTAATTTAATTTTAAAAATAAATTTTATCATATTTTTAAGCATAAATGTAAATAATAATATAATTGTAAACAAAAATTGAAATAAAATATATTTTTTTTCGTATATATGAATAATTTAGAAATTATATATTTATATACAAGTAATATTTAAGAATTTAAAATTATCATAATATAACATTAAATTCAAAGAATAAATTATTTTGAAAATAATCCTTTTTATATAAAATTACAAAATATAATTATTATTTTGATAATAATAATCAAAACTAAAATATTAATAATTGTTCTATTATAAAAGGCAGATATATATTATACCAATTAATAATTAAAAGATGATTGATATTGCTTCTTTAAACAGTAATTTACCTACATATTTTGAAGCTTTGGATAGCTCAAATAATAATAGTAATCAAACATTATTACAAAATAATGGCTCAGATAATAACAGCAGCAACAATAATGAAAAAATTCCTACCCAATCTTTAATGAGCGAATCGTCTCTCTTTCCAAATAATAACAATGTAGTTTTACAAAATCAACCCAAAGTTATTCCTTCAACTGTAGTTCAACAATTATCTATGGTACATCAACAGAATATACTACAAACCTCTCCACTAACATATCATTCTAATATTAGCTTTCCTCACAACTCAATGTATCCAAACAATACAGTGATATATAATAATACTCCTAATACCATTAATAATTCTGAAATATTTCAGCAATCAGCTCAACCTTCTCCATCTCCTTACAATAATAATACTATCGTATCACCAATGAATAGAGTTACTATACCAAATCAACCTCAATATACTGTAATAAATAAAAATATTTCAATTCCTGGTACTCTTGTTTCATATTCAAATGCTTCTCCTCCAAATATAAACATAAATGCTCAAGTAAACCCAGCTTCTCCTATGAACCCAAATATACCAATAAATTCAGCTAATACATATATAAATTCAACTTATGCAAATAACAGTTCAAATAATGTAATGTATCCACCAAGTGAAGTAATTGGTCCACAAGGTAACATGAACCATGCTTATTCTGCACCTGTCTTTTCAAATAATCTTTCTCCACCGTCTTTACCAAATTATGAAATAAATTCTGGATTAGCATTAGGTATAGCCATTCCTTCAAACTCTGTTTCAACCATTAATCCACCACCAAATGCTATTCAAACACCAATAATTTCAAATCGAATATCTTCCAATATGCTACCATCAAATACAAATACTCCAATGAATTTAAGTAATAATCTAATTATTCCAAATGAATCATCGACTGATCTTACTTCATCCATTGAAATGTCGACACCATTAGTAATGACAACCTCAATGCCAATTTTGTCTAATAATTTATCAACTCCTCATCAAGGTACTACAACTCCTGTATTACCAAGTTCATTATTTGGTATTAATTCTGGTGATCATGTTATTGATTCAACAAATTCTACATTAGTTATACCATCAGATCTGACTTGTATAGCTATGGATAATCAACAGGTTCCTTCTTTAGATTGCTTATCACCTCCTGTAAGGGTTAATTCTATGTCATTAAATTCTTCTCATTCTATTCCTAGTACAACCCCACCATCCAAATCAAAGTTTGTTCATTATGAAGAATCATCTTATTCTACAAAAGCTGAAGATGTACCACTATTAAATGTTGGAGCTACACCATCTGTAAAATCAAAAGATTTTATTAATTCCTTACCAACACCAAAAGATACTGTTACCATGAAATGTACATTTAATAGGGAAGGCATTACATTAGATAGTATTACTGAGGCACCACAACATGAAATTAATAAATCATTAGAAATGAAAATGCCAATTTCCCCAAAGGAAGAAATTTCAAAAAATATTGCTAGTACCTCTTTAACATCAAAATTAAATAAGGCTACATACCCATCTCCTCAAATACTTAACAAGAAAGGTACAATTAATGAAAAAAATGTATATATAATGATGCATCCATCTAGTCATAAATCTTTAAAGCAAGAAGTAAGAAGAGGTGATTCAGTCTCTCTTCCTAATAAAGAAAATATGATCAATATAAATTCAAAGGATACTCCAAAACCAGAAAATATTACAATTAATACCATATACACCCCAAAAACTACACCATATACTAATACTATAGC
Organism: Piromyces finnis; assembly: GCA_002104945.1. NCBI lineage: Eukaryota > Fungi > Neocallimastigomycota > Neocallimastigomycetes > Neocallimastigales > Neocallimastigaceae > Piromyces > Piromyces finnis. The sequence goes on along the minus strand of MCFH01000005.1, from coordinate 545,443 downwards.
TACCCCATTGGCTAATTCAATGCCAACACCAGTATCCACACCACTCTTCACACCAAAAATACCTGAAATATCAACACCATCGGCAAAATCGATGCCAACTCCAATTACTCCATCTATAAATAGTAAAAAAGTTAACACAATAGTACAAGATCATTATAAACGAAGCACAAATAATAGAATGCTATTAAGCAAAAATATTACAGCGCCTGTTGTTCTTTCTTCTCTTTCATCAGTTGTAGAATCCATTAAAGCAAAAAGTAGTTTAAGTGTAACTAATACAGGTAAAAATGAAAAAGAAGCCTCAGTTAAATCGAAAAATAAGAATAAAAAAGGAATTTCAGTTAAAGAGCAATCAAACGATAGAAGTGAAAAAGAAATTTCAGATACACAATCAAATGATAAAAAAGAAAATGAAAAGGAAGTTAAATTAACCGTGCCAAAAACTGTTCCTTTAAAGTTTTCTGAACCATTAGCCTTAAGAGAAAATGCAGCCTTTACTGAACCAATTGTTTTTGTAGATCCATTAAGTAAAGAAAATAATAAGGCAAAATCAAACGATATAATTATATTAAAGAATGATAAAAAAGAAAGTAATGAGGTTAAATTAAGTGATATAATTGTATCAAAGAATGAAGAAAAGGAAAGTAATGTTGCAAATAAAAAATCAGCGTCAGTTATTGAGCTTATTAAAGAAGCTAATATTAAAAATAAAAACCAATCTCTTGCATATACCAAATATTTATTGGAGAAAAAATTTACATATAATAAGGCAAATAAGCCAAAGAAAACTAATGATAAACTCAAAAACCAAAATAGTGATCAATCTAAAAATGATTCAAAAGCAAGTGACATTAGTAATCATGTTGTTGAAGTCCCATCACCTGCATTAAGTAGTTTTAAACCAAAAAATTATACCGAGCCTTTACCATTTATAGATACTGGCGATTTAACATTGGAGGATTTATTAAATGAAGCAACAATTCAAAATAAGAATTTAACCTATAATGATATATTGACTGAAGATAATATGCTACTAAAACCAATAACCAATCAATTTAAAGAAATAGTAAAGTCAAAAGAAAATAAAGAAAAAGAAAGTGATTTCTCGACTACAGATAAAAATAGAAAAGATATTAAAAATGAAAAGGAAGATCAAGCTAATGTTCAAAATACTCCTTTTAAAGAAGAAACCATTGGGGTTAAAAGAAAGGAAGAAGGTGAAATCAAAAATGAAGATACAGTACTAAAGAAGCGAAAAATTGAAGAAAAGAAAGTTGCTAATGAAACTAAGAAAAGATCTTTTGAAGAAAATGCAACATCATCTGAAGGGAAGAAAAAAAAGAGAACAAAGAAAGAAACATCTGAAAATAAGAAAAAAAGAAATAAAGATATATCTGAAGATGGTGTAATGTCAAAAGTTAAATACAATAGCAACAATATTAGTATTTATGTTTCTGAATTAAAAGTATTAACAAAATTCCAAACAAAGGATGATCAGGATATTTATCCATTAAGATGTGTATGTGAAGGTGATCTTGAAGATAAAGAACTTGGATTAGAAGATTTAGTTTGTACCTATCCAAATTGTAATAAAGCATTTGGAAAATCTATTCATTTAGAAAAACATTTCATTGAACATGGTGATGATTTTCGTCCCTATCAATGTCCAAATTGTACGAAAACCTTTAGAAGAAGATATGATTTAATGCGACATGGTCGAATTCATAATTATATTATACCATATCGTTGTTCACGTTGTCTTCGAGGTTTTACTCGATCTGATTCATGTGCTCGTCATGCCAAAACTAGGCAATGCAAATATTTTGATTTTGATAAACTTAATGAAAAGAAAGAAAATCCGCCATATTATGTTATTGTTAAAGACCCATCGAATAAAACCGAAAAAGATATTATCATTATTCCATTAAATAAAGAAAAAATAAAGGAATAGGAAAAAATACTTAATTTAAATTATTCTAAATATATTATTAATATTACTATATCAATTATTATTATCTTTTTTTTAAAGCATTTATTATTTTAATTATATATTGTATTTGGTTATAAGATACATATATATAATTAAAGAAAACAAAAAATTCCAATATTTTGGGATAATATGTTAAAATAACAACTTGTTATATACATCTTACTACATCTTTTTTATTTTATTAGAAATTAAATTGTATAATAAAGGATTATTAATTAATTAAAATATTTCTTGATTTATGTAATAAAGTATTATTTATTATGTTAAAAATTTTGAAAATAGTAAAAGTGTTAAAAATTATACTGATAAAATTAATATTAAATGTGATAAAAAAAAAAAAATAACAATTCTTGAAAATTGAATTTTTTTTATTTCAAAGTAAATTTAATTTATTACTAAATTAGTTTAATATTTATTCTTTTTATTTTCATTAAAAAAAATTTTTTTTAAAAAATTTTCATATCTTAAAAGTATAGTTTATACATTTCCATAATTTTTTTTTATAAAAAATAATAAAAAATAAATAAAAGCAATATGGTTCAAAAAAAGGAAGAACAAAGCAACATTTTTCTTGCTTCTTATGAAGGAAAATTCAATGAGGTTAAAACTTTAGTCGAAGATAATAAAAAAATTATTAACTCAAAGGACGAAGATGAAAGAAGTAAAAAACACATTAGCTTTTTATATACAATAGTTGAAATGTTTTTAATAATTAAATTTTTAAAATGAATTTTTATAGTATTATTAAAATTGACTATTTTAAATACTACAAACAATTTCATTATCAAATAATACTATTAATAATAAATAGTATCATTTATACACTAATTTAATTTTCTTCTTCCTTTTATTATTATTATATTTCCTCTTTTTATATATATGTATATTATTAGCTCCTCTTCATTGGGCAATTAGGTATTTTTTAAATTCTAATTTTAAAATTTCAAAATTTCGAAATTGAAGATTAACCATTATTAAACAATAATAATTATTATGTCAGCAAATGACTTTTTTTTTTTTTTTTTTTTTTTTTTATATATATATATATATATATAAAATAATATTATTAACATTTAAAATATATTTATTGTAATTACATTTAATAGTGGTAGTAAAGTTGATATAGCAGAATATTTAATTAAAGCTGTAACTATTAATAAATAAATTTTTGTTTACTGTATGAACTATTGTTAAATTTTTTTTAAAAAAAAAAAAAAATAAAGTTAATAACAATTATAATTATTCATATTTTATAGGGAGCTGATGTTGATGCTGAAGATGAAGTATTATTAATTCTTAATATAAAGAAAAATAGTTTTATATAATTTTTACTAATAAGTAAAATATTTTTTTTTATTATATTAATACTTAGGCAAGTTGGACTCCGCTCATGATTGCAGGTAAAATAAATAGATATAAATAAATGATAATCAAATATAAAACAATAAAATTATAAAAATATTAATTAATAATACATTTAACAGTTTCTGTCGGTAATATGGATATTGTTAAGCTATTATTAGAAGCAGAATGTGATGTCAATGCCCAAAATGAAAATGGTCAAACCGCTCTTCATTACGCTGCAAGTAAAAACCGTTTAGAAATTGCAAAAGAATTATTTAAGCATGATATTCAAATTGATCTTATTGATAAACAAAAACAAGTAAGAATAATAAATATAAATATAATTATATATCAAAATTTTTTATCATATTAATGTTATTTATTATAAATATATATCTAATCTTTTTTTTTTTGTTATTAAAACATATTATTTATTTATATATTTATTACTATTGCTATTAAAAGACAGCTCTTCATAGAGCATCCCTTAAATCAAATAAAGCATTTGTTAAACTTTTAGTTGAGCATCACATCAACATTAATGCTAAAGATGCACAAGGAAATACTGCTTTACATATTGCTTGTGAAGAAGGATGTGTAAGCATTTATAAAAATTCATATTATATAAATACAATTAATACATACACATATAATTAACACAAAAATTATATATTAAATATACAAATATAATTATAAATCAAGGGTGATATTGCTGTATATTTAATTCAAGAAGGTGCAAATGTTGAAATATTAAACAGTGAAAAGCAAAAACCAATTGAATTGGCAGATAAACAAGTTCAAGCTTTTATTAAAGATCAAACTGAATAAATTCTTTTTTTTTTACTATTATATTATTAATATTAATTAGGATATCAAATAATTGACAAATATATAATTTAACTTTAATAATAATGTAAATAATTATAAATATTATAGTATTATAGTATTACTATTTCTTTTTATCATATCATTCTTTTTAACTATTTGTATATTATCGAAATATTAAATGTAAAAAAAAAAAAAAAAAAAAAAAAATTAAAATTATATAATATTAAAAAAAAATATTAAATAAAAAGTTTAACTTCTCAAATTTATTTTTTCTGTTTTAATAAAAATTATGATAATAATTAAAAATAAGTTAAAAAATATCTTAAATAAATGGTGATATTTTTATTAATAATTTACCAATAAAAAAATTTTTTTTTTCTATATAAGCAAAGAATTTAAAAGTTAAAATTAACCTTAATTTTTATTAAACTTTTTTGTACCAACTTATCAAATAACGACGAACGAATAGAAAAAAGAAGTGATTATTCAAAATAAATATTATATACACTATTAAAAAATTATATTAATAATATTTATGTTTTTTTTTTCTTTATTACTAACACTTCAAATTAAATGGCTATTTATATTACGAATATAATAAAGTAAAAAAAAAAAAAAAAAAAAAAAGAATTAAACATGGAAAATAAAGGAAAAGTCGGAAAGGTTGAATCAAATGAAGATGGTTCATACACGATTCAAGTAAGAAATTATACATATTATATTTTCAGAATTAATATAAATGATATGTTTTATAAAAAATAGTTTATTTTAAAATAAAAAATATCTTAAAACAACATTTTATGAAATTTCTTATTAAGAAATTTACATATAAAACAATAATATTAATAACAATAATATTCTATATATATTCTATCAAAAATGAAAATATTTCAATAATATTATGAATAGCTTGATAATAAGAGACGTGTTCAAGTTAGTAATTTTAAAAATATGACTTTTGTTGATATAAGGTAATACTAAAGAAAAAAAAAAATAAATAAAAATTTATGTTTTTTATGAATTAAATTGTATTAATATATGATATTTATATATGTATATATTAGAGAATTTTACAAGAATAGTAATAACGAATATAGACCATCAAAGAAAGGTATTTATTTTATTCAATATAATTTATATGTCATATGTATCATATATATATATATAATAAATCTAATTTTATATTATTTTATTTTTCTATTTTAAATATATGTATGTGTATACAGGTATATCATTAACTATGGATGCTTGGAAGCAATTAAAAGAATCAATTGTTGAAATTGATCATTGTATTGAAGAATTAAAAACTAAAAATTAAATAATTTAAAATTGCAAATTTATATTGTGTGTTATCATAGAATTAAAATTATATAACAACACCAATGATAATAAAAATTTTATATGTAAAAAAATAAAATTATCAATAAAATAGAAATATCTTTTTTTTTTTTTAAGCTTATTATCAAAAAAAAGAAAAAAAAATAAATAAAATAATAATAATAAAAAAAAAAAAAGTAATTAACAAAATTTCAAAATTATTAAAGACTATTTTTTAAATTTTATTTTATTTTTTATACTTATTTTGTTTAAAATATATAACAAAATAAAAATAATGTCATACTAAATAAAATTAGAAAACATAAAATAAAAAATTAAAATTTTTATGGAATAAATTAAATAAAAATAATAATAAAAATTTTAATAAAATTTATTGATTTTTGTGTGTAGATTTAATTAGATATGAATTGTAAAGCTTTTTCAAGATTAGATACCAAGGTTTTATAACTGGACTTATATTGATTGAAAGAATTATTATTAAATAATTTATTAACCTACAAATTTTGGATTATAATAATAAAATAATAAAATAGCATAATATTAATAATTAGAGTTAAAGGGTAATTAATTATTTTGACTTTTTGATTTTCAAAATATTACCATATTCCAATCGATTAGCATATTTACTTGACTTTCATCAATTTCAGCTAAGTGTCTATATATTTTACTAAAATAGATTTGTAAGAATGTATATATTATATTAATATTTTTTTTATTATGCTTATATTATCGATTTATATATATATTTCATTTTTTTTTTTTTACCTTATTCTACCAGAAGCTGATCTTCTTTTTCTTCCATTGCACTTTATGGAGGATTCAAATGATGCATTTTCAATCTCTAGCATTTTTTCAATATATGGAATATGATCAACAACCAATGTATTTTTACAGACAGCGCACTGACTATTATATAATGTATATTCCAAAGCTTTGCAATAGTTACTATATATTTCAGAGCTTTTAAATTTATAAATGTATAAAGACATAATTAGAAATGTTTTATAAATTAGAAAAAAAAAAAAAAAAAAAAAAAAAAAGATATATAAAGCAAAACATAAAAATACCTTTTTTCTTCAATCCAAGATGGCCAATAACATGATTTTTTACTAATTGTATCAAAGATCTTTTTTGATTTATATTTACCTTTATTCTTATGTTTGTATGAAAATGTATGAGATGATAAATTATTTATAATAGGTGATGATATTTTTATTTTATTATCCAATACGGTTTCAGTAATAAATGGGATATTCGATGGTGAAGAATTTGGAAATAGTGGAGGGGTATATACTGATATTGGATCAATAAAAGATTCTTTACTAGTTTCTAAAGGAATTGTATGTAGAATATCTGACGAAATAGATGCAGGATGAGGGGATGGTGAAGCAATTGAAATTATTTCATTATTCCTTTGAAGAGTTTGCATCATTTGGGTATCTAAATAATTGGATAAAATGGATTGATTCGGATCTTGATCATTATCCATCGTTATATTAGATGAAATAACTTCATTAGAAAATGAAGAAGTTGACATCATTGAATTATCTTTATTTATATTATCAAAAGGAGAAATAATTTCTCCAAATGCTGTCGTAATCTTTTCTCCACTTGGAATGGTATAATAATTATCCATAGCAGCAAGTGGTGAAGAAGTATAAAGTTGAGATATATGTTCACTATGACAAATATTTTCGACTTCTGAATATAGATGATGTTTAGCTAAAGTATTGACCCAAGCACAAAGATGATTTTCACTCCCAATATAATTATTAAGAGTTTCTTCGTAATTTGTATTTGAAATACAAAATTGTGGACTATCTCTTTTAATATTTTCTTTACATATAGGAGAATAGCCTATGCAATCGTCTTTGCAAGGACCATAAGAATCAATCTCAAATAGCTAAAGATTATATTGATTATTTTGAAGTAATAATAATAATAATAATAATAATAATAATAATAATAATAATAATAATAATAATAATAATAATAATAATAATAATAATAATAATAATAATAATAATAATAATAATAATAATAATAATAATAATAATAATAATAATAATAATAATAATAATAATAATAATAATAATAATAATAATAATAATAATAATAATAATAATAATAATAATAAAATAATAATAATAATAAGTTAAAAAAATATTTTTAAAAAAAATCAAACAATAAGTTTATTATATAATTATATTATTAATTACCTGAAATCTTCTATCCTCTGACATACTTATCAGAGCATCTGTCTCAGAAATAGTAGCTTCATAATCTGAAAGAGCTCTCAATAATAATAAATCTTGATAGTCTTTTTCTTTAGAAGGTTTTCCTGTAAAATCTGAATTTTGAATGGTTGGAGAAAATCCAAGTTTATTTTTTATTTTTTCTTCCTTATCTTTATTGTCAATAGACTCAACAGATTTACATGATGGAGATGAAAGGATTGACAGATCAACTATTGAGGTTGAATCTATATTGGCTTTCTGAGAATTAATAATAGTGTTATTATTTATAATGTCAGTATCAAATCGCTCATTATAAGAAGCATTATCATTCTTCATTGAAAAAATTGATGATTCTCTGCTAATATTTTCTTTTGTATTATTATTGCTACTATTATTATGATTATTATTGTTGTTGTTATTTACTGTAAATTCTTCTAAGATTTTATTTTCTTTTTTATCTGATATAAAATAATCCATAATGGCTACTTTCTTTTTAGAGGAAGCTAAATTAGTTGGACCTATATATTTTATTTATTTATTTATTTATTTATTTTTTTTTTTTTTTTAAAAAAAAATAAAACGATAAATATATTATTTTTATTATTTTGACATCAAATAATATTATATATATAATAACTAATTATTATGTTAAAATTACTTTTACTAGCAAAATCGACTGATGGTCTTAAGCCAGGTGATGACATTACCGAAGACGATGGCGACAATATTTCATTTATTGCACCATTATCATTATTTTTATTATTTTTTCGTGAACTTTTCTTATACTTTATCATCCAAGTTAAAGCGCCACCACGATCATGAATACTCCATTCATCAAAAATATTAATTTGATGATTATTATTTAAGACTATTAATTGTTGAACTTCAGCTTCATATAATTTGTTAAGAGCAGAATAATAAAGTTCATTTTCGTCTTTACATATTTCTTCAATTTGATATTGCATTTGATCGTATTTTGGTAATAAAACATAGTTGGGTATAGTACGAACTAAGGCTAAATCAGGTCTCATATGATGTCTTAAATAATAATTATATATATTAACTAGATTCAAATCAATTCCTAAAATATGATCTAAAGATATGTGTTCCATTGTAATTTCCTTTGAACTTGAATCTATGACAGTATCCTTAGTTGATTTTATGTTATCTTGAGTAATATTTGAAATATCCTCAAGATTTTTTGCATTAATATTATTTTTTTTCTTTTGAATTAGATCCTTTTCTTTTTTATCATCATCTTTTGGAATATTATCATTTTCATCAAAATCAATTACAATAATTTCTTCATTTTTTTTTAATTCTTCTTTCTCTTTATTAATTTCCTGAATCCTTTTAGTATCTTCGTTTTTCTTTAATAAAAGAAACTGTAATTGATTAATAATTTTTCTTATATCATTATTAAATAATTGGCATAAACTTATGATATCACGTGGATCTACTAAGTGTTCTTCTAAAAGGCATATATAAAAGACATATATTGTTACATCTTCAATATTTGGCATCTTATAATCTTGAATTGATAGTGATAAATATAAATTTGGAGGTATTTGCATTAATTCATTTTTTAAAATATTTTCTATACAAGAATAATTTCATTTTTTTTTTTTATTTTGTTTATTTGTTTGTTTATTAATTTATTTTTATAAAATATTTTTATATAAAAAAAAAAAAAATTAAAATAAACATTCGTTAAATCAATATTATTTTATTTTATATTACCATTTCCAGTAAACATAATTGGCCTTTTTGTAGATTTTATAATATTATATACTGATGCCCAAAAACCTTTATCTTGATCCATTAATATATCAACTTCTTCAAAAACAATTAATAAATTTGTTAAATTTTGTGGAGATGTTGGACTAGATATACTACTTTTATTAAATGAAGATATAATTGTCTTGGAACTATCTATTTGAGTTCCACTATTACGTTTATTAATTTTATTATTATTAAATTTACTTTTTTCTTTAATACCTCTATCATCTTCATCTTCAATAGTTATTATATTATTTTTATTATTATTATCATCAATTTTCATGTCATTAGTATTATTATTATTATTTTCTTTTTCTATTTCAATAATATCCTTATCTTTATCTATAGTTGATAATGGTTCATCAACATCAATAATTTTGTCATTTTCTTTTTTTGTATTTAGATTATTCGAAATTTCAGCACTCATTTTTCTTTTCTTTTTTCCAAAGTAGTTATTAATAAGATTTTTTTGAACATCCGCCTCTGCTATAGTAATTTTCTTAGGTCTACCACGTTTTTTAATTGTATTATCTATAATATTTAAATAATTATATTAATATATGCCTCTAATAACACAAAATATATATATATTTTTTATTACTATTTATAATTACCTTTTGATATATCTTTCTTATTATTTAATTCTTTTGTTAAATCGTCATTAATAATATTTAATTCATTATCATCATCTTGATTTTTTTTATTTATATCAATATTATTATCTAAAACCTTCTTATTACTAGCTAATAAATTAATTGAGCTTGATTGCGCTTTATTTTTTGGAGAATAAAGCGATTTATCCATTGACATAACAATATGACTTTGAGTCAAATCACCAATAATGTTCGCAACATCTTTTCCTGACCTTTTTATGCCTGGATAAATCTCTAAAATCTCAAATCCACATTCTAACGCGCAAGCTTGTATTGTTGCTGATTTACCTGAAGCCGGTGGTCCAACTAAAAATAAAAATTTATCACCTTTGGATTCTATTATTGGATTGGAAAATAAATTTTCGTAATAATTAACATAATTATAATCATAATAACTCATGAAGTCTTCATCTCCTGGATAATAATTAGAATCTGTATTATGTTTTTTTCTTCCTCTTTTATTAGAAACCTCTGTTACTTCAGTTAAAGATGTTAGTTCTTCAGTTTTCCCTATTTTCCAATTGTTTAGCCAATTAATTATTTCTTCAGCATGATTCTTATTTGAAAGGACTTGATTAGATAATCTTGGTGAATATTTTTCTGTCCATAAAGCATTAGGGTATATATAATCCATGAATTTAGGATAATTTTTTGATTCGTTGGGAGAAATACATGTGTTAATATATTTTTTTAGTAAATCATTATTATATGTAAAAACTTTAAAATGATTCCATGGTGTATTAGATTTATTTGTTGGGAATAAAATTGATAAAAATTGATTATAATTGATTTGTGATAATGCTTTAAAAATTCGTATTATAACATCATTACTATTGTTAACTTTATTTTTAGATATTTGATTCATTCTTTCAAAAAGTTGATATTGTATTATTTCTTTATTATCAATAATAGATATTAAAAAGTCATTCAAATCTTTTGGTTCTAAATTAAAATTTGAAAATAAATGTCTTTTATTAAATTTATATAGTTTAATAGAAACTGAATTATTACTATCAAGGGACAAATTATCAGTTTTATACTCATTAGACATTGAAGAATCAGAATCTATTTTATTGTCATCAAGGGAAGTCTCAATAGAACTTGATGAATCAATAGGAAATGGTGATGATAAAAGGTCAGCATTTTGTGAGCTTTCTATTATATTAATGCCTGTAGATGTTTGTTCATTCAACATTGATGTATGGTTTTCCTGAGAATTCAATGGATAATTAGAATCAGTACTACTATCATTTTCACTATCTGATTCAGTATCAATATTGCTATCATTACTGCTGTCATCAATATCAATATAACTTGATTGATCTTCATCCACTTCTGGTAATGATATTTCTTCATTTTGAGATTCTTTATTATCATATATGTCACCCTCTAATAAAGTTTGCATAAAAAAGTATTAATAAAATCAATTATATAAAATTATTACAAACTGTTTAAACTGATAATAGATATAATGATAATAATTATATACTTTACCTATATCTATTGTAGATGATGTCCTACTAGGCGATATACATATATTCATATTATCTTGTTGATTAAAAATATCATTACTGATTTTTTTTGAATGATTATTTTTAGTTCTATTATCTGTCATATTATTATATACATGATTATTCCAACAAGTAGGATAGGCAGCTTCCATTAATATGGTTGGATATTCTATATTTTCTGAAAGTGATTTTGTCGTATTTATTGATGTATCAATTGATATTAAAGAAACGTTGTTATTTTGCTTTGAAGAGGACTTAGCTAATTGAAAAAAAGTATGTATAGCTTTTCCTTGTGCAAATGATGAATGAAATTTATAACTTTCTTCTAAATCTTTACGTAATTTTTGTTGATTAATTTTTTGCATTTTCCATTGCTTTTGCTTTGACGTTAAAAAAAAGGAATCGGTTTCAATAATAGACAATGGTTGTGTTTCATTAATTCCTAATGTAGAGTTTTTTATATTTTTGTTAGATTCTGATTTATCAACGCTTGAATCATTATTGCTTGGATTATTACTTTTCTGAAATTTTAATGAATCATTTTCTTCCTTAGATATAGATGTTTTTTTCTTCTTATTAAATATTTCAAAAGTATTTTCTGATTTTTCTTTATCTAATTCATTGTTTTTAACATTTTCTAAACTACTAGATTTTTCTTTATTTTTCATAAACATAGAATCAATACTATTAAAGGAATGCTTCTTTTCTTCTTTTTTAGACATTTTTTTTTTTAATGATTTAATTTTATTTTTCACTCTCGCACTTATTTCATTCTTTGAATTATTTGTTTCTATTTTTTCATATTCTTTATTTAATTTATCTTCTATTTTTGAAATATTATTCTTTTCAGTTTCACAATCTATTTTATAATAATCACTAATGATATTTTTCTTTTTAAAATGAGAATTTGATTGTTGCTCTTGACTTTTTGCTAATTTATCATCACCTATTAATTCATCTTGATATGCTTTTGTAATAAAATCATATTTATAAAATCGTTCTTGAATTTTCTTCTCACGATTGTGTCGATTGTCCAATCTAATTTTTTCTTTTTCAATATCTTCTATATTATCGCTACTTATTTTTGAATAGTTATTATTGTTTTTTTTATGTCTTCCACGTTGATGATGTTTAACATTTAATTGACTAGTGATTTCAAGATATTCTTTTAATGTAGTTTCAGGAATAACTGAATGCCTAATTCGTTTTGAACGTCGCTGATGAAACCCCGTATCAGAATTATTTTCACTATCTCTTTTGGACTTTTCATTATTATTATTATTATTGTTGTTGTTGTTGTTGTTGTTGTTGTTGTTGTTATTATTATTATTATTATTATTATTATTATTATTATTATTATTATTATTATTATTATTATTATTATTATTATTATTATTATTATTATTATTATTATTATTATTATTATTATTATTATTATTATTATTATTATTATTATTATTATTGTCTTTATAATCTATATAATTATTTTCAGATATAAAAGAAGATAATGCACTTTGTTCATCAAACTGTTCCAAAATTTGGGATTGTTGTTGATTATATGTACTACTAAAATCGCCTGTAATCTCTAAATAACTTCGTAATGTATTTTCAGGTATAACAGAGTGACGTATTCTTGTGGATCGACGTTTTTGTGGTTCTTTTTCTATACATTTATTTGATTTATTATCAATTTCATTTTCACTTTTTTTATTATGATTCTTTACTTCTTTTTGTTTGTTATATTCATTATCATCCTTTGACTCTAAATTCTCATTATTAACCCCAATATTATTTTTAATACTAGTGAATTCTTCTATTTTTTTATTATTTCCTATAGTATCATCTTCTATAAAAACATATTCTTGCTCATAATGTTGATTAAAAATATTTGATTGTTTTCTTGATACATTTTCCACATTATATTCACCCATTATTTCCAAAAATTGCTTCATAGTTTGTTCAGGTATAATTGTACGACGAACTCTAGTTGAACGACGCCTATTAGGTTCTATTTCTTTTTTACTTTCATCATTATTTCTACCAAAAAAAAATTTTTTATCCAAACTTTGACTTGATTTATTTTCTTTTGAATTATTATTTTTCTTTCTATTATTTGATTCGGAATTCATCTGTAAAAATCGATATTTATTTATTTAATATTTCAATATATATATATATATATTAAATAAGATAATAATAAAGAAGTAGAAATTTAAAGATTCCAAAATGACTTTTCAAATATAATTTGGTATTTAATTTATAAAAATTGGTATATATATTAATACTATTGACATTTGAAGAAGAAGAAAAAAGAATTTTCAATAACAACAAAATTAATATATATTATATTATAATCTTCTTTTTTTTTAGACTTTAACTTAAATGTCTATATGACTATATTTATATATATATATATATAATACAAGCAATAATTGTTAATTTTTCTTTTTTTATTGCTTATTAAAACTCTGCTGAAGCTATAATTATGTATGAAATTAAACCTTTATTAATTTAAAAATATTTAAATAAAAAGAAAAATTCCTATTAGTTATTACAAATTATTAACAATAATAATATTATTATATATAATTTAATAATTAATAAATGAAAATTAAAAAATATTTTATTATCATAATTATTTTTGTTTTTATTATTAATTAAATGATATATTTATCACAATCTCATTTCAAACTACAACAATTTTTATAATACTATAATTTTAAATTAAAATTAATTTAAACAAATCAATTATTACTTAAAAATCGTATATAATAATTAAAATGATAATGATATAAAAGGATATAAAAGAAAAATGTAATAATAGTTAAAAAAAAAAATTCAAGAATCAAAACTTTCATTAATTCTAAATAATTAATTATTATTTACTCTTTAAAAGATATATTGATAAATATAGTAGAAAGTCATGATTTCTGATAAAGGAGATATTGAAAATATAATAACAATTTAATTATTAAAATCTATTTATTTATTGTCGAAATATATTAAAATATTATTATTTTATTATTATTTATATTTCTTAAATTTTGACTATTTAAATATAAATTGGATATCACTAAAACTTATGGGATATATTTTTACAGCTAATATATCAATATTATTGTTATTATTTTTATTATTATATTTTAAAAAAAAAAAAAAAAAAAATCATACAATCTTAATTATAATTGAAAATTGTATTTTAATTCTGATTAAATAAGTAAAGGATTATAAAAAAAAAAATTTACAATCAGTTATTAAATTAAATATTAAAGCAAATAATTAATTTTATTGTCCATGGTTTTTTAAATTAAATTTTTATATAGAAAATTCATATGACTAGAATTTTGATCAACATTAATTTATAAATTTCTAATTATTACCTTATTCAATTTTTAACTGTATATTTCTTTTTAGTTTTTTTTTTTTTCTCTCTCTCTATCGAGATTAATTTATTTAAACGATTATTATTAATATAAATTAATATTTATTATTATTATAACTTAAATTATTGTATGAAAATATTTTTTGTTCATTCTCTCTATAAGAATTCATAGAATTATTAAATAATATATTACTTGGTTCTATAGTTAGATTATTTATATTTCTTTTAAAAAGAAATTGTAGAGTTGAAATAAAAGACATATGATAAGATTGATTTATGAAGTTTGATGCTTTTATGCATTCTCTTAGCATTTCTTGATTTTCATTATACATTGATTGAAAGTAAGGAGTATATCTATTAGAAATTTCATAAAAAGCATTCCTCGTTTGAAATGTTGATTGTAAACTTATATTTGATAGATTATCATAACCAATGCATGGAGAATCATCATTTTCACTATTAATAACTTCATCAGAATTATTAATATTTTTATTTAAAAAAGAACTTGATGATATGGATTCTTGATATAATATATTATTGCTTATATTTGAATAATTTTTGTTAAAGACTACGTTGGAAGATTGATTTAAAGATTCTGTACCTTATATATTTATAAAACATTTTAATTTACTATTATAATTTTTGTATATAATATACAATTATAAAACTATAATGAATACCTGATAATTGAACGTTAACACAAGAAGAATGATTGTCATGTATATTATATAAAATTTCTATAATATCTATAATCTTTTTAATGGTCGGTTTGTTATCAGTATTGTCTAATAATAGTTTTTTATCAATGTTAAATAATTTTATTTTATAATTAAAATATGCATTGAAAACAACTTCTTCCTTATTTTCGCTTTCATTTTGATTATTAAAAATTAAATTATAATAATAATTAATATTGTCAGTATTTTCAACATCTTTTAATAAGTTATTAAAAAAGCTTTTTTTTCTAGTTTCACTTGTATGAGAAAATCGTTTAGAACACATTAAAGTGTATGGTTGACTAATAAAACAAATATTATCAGCTTTTAACTGGATAAATAGTGCATAATTTCTTTTTATTTGTTTCCCATTTTTAAATTCTTTTTTATTTGTATTTATATTTGATGGAATAGTAATACTTGAATTCTTTAGATCTCCTATTTTAACAACTTTAATATTTTGATTTACATTTTTGTGTATTTCTTTAAATTTTCTCACTAAGTCTTCTGATTTGTTACAATTAAAAGAATTTACATCTTCTACAATGACAATAGATATTTCTGGATTTTTTAAAATCTTAAATATTGATTGAAATGAAAACTTAAGATTCACTTTCTGCTTTTTCTCATCTTTTTCATCAATGTATACAGTATTATAATGATAAATAATTCTTATTATACCTTGAGCTTCATTCTTAGAATTATTTTGTTTTTCTATAATTTTTTTTAATTTAAAATAATCTTTTTTTAAATTTTCAATATGCCTTGGTGTTTTATTATATGCATTTTTATAAAAAGTATTCTTAATATTTAACGTTGTATAAAATATATAATCTGACATTTTTATACTTCATAATTGCTATTACAATAAATTTAATTAGCATTAATACATAATTTGTTATATATCCTCTTTGGAAAATAAAAGTAAAAATAAGAATGGAATGCAATATATATAATTTTAATTAAGATTCTAACATTTGACAGACAAACTAATTGCATATTTTAAAAATGTATTTCTTCTTTTATTTTATTATTATTCATTTTGAGACTGGTCATTCAAAATTATAATTTTAGTATAATAGCAATTAAAAATACATATTTATTAATATTAAAGTTTTTAATATATTAATTAATTTTATATTAATCAAAATTATCATTTATCAATTGAATATCGAATGATAAACATCAAATGGATATTTTAATTATATTCTTTTCTTATTTTATTAAATAAATTATTTTGATGAAAGTTTAACTTTTTTTTCCTATTATATATAAAATTAATAATTTTTAAAATGAATTTTGACATAGAAACAGTAATTAAAAATAATGAACAAAACGTACCTTCAATATTATTTACTTATGGAAAAGAAATTAACTTATTTAATAAAAGCGCTAATATGTCAATAGATACAAATGAAATTATAAATAATATTAATTCTAATGAAAATGAACAAAATAATATCATAATTCTCGATTCTTCTTTTAATCCTCCAACCTTAGCCCATATTAAACTTTTGATTGAAACATTTAAATTCTATTGTGAACAAATGTTATCAAATAGAAATAATGCAAATCAATGTTTTCATTATACATTTTTACTCTTAATAACAAATAATAATGTTGACAAAAAAATAATTGGTGCTTCATTATCACAAAGGTTAAAAATGATGGAAATTGTTACAAATATATTTCAAAATCATATAATGGAAATTGTAAATGATTCATTTAAAGAAATAAAATATAAATGTAATATTATTATTTTTACAATTAAATGTTAATATAAGTTAATGTCTTATTATATAATTCGTAATTATTAAACTTACAATTTTTCTATAAAATATAGTAAATAAAATTAATATTTTAGTAGGTTTAACAAATGTTGGAAGATTTATTGATAAAGTTACTGCAGTAAAAAGATATATTCCTAATAGTTTACTTGCTTTTATAATGGGATGGGATACTATAACTCGATTTTTTATGAAAAAATATTATGTAGGTATAGATATGAAAGAAGTTCTCGATAGTTTTTTTAAGGAAAGTGCAATCATATGTGCAGATAGGATAATGTATAATGAAAATACTAATATCTCAGAGAGAAAAGAAAATGGCGAATTAAACTATTTCTTAACGGAGGGACCCGCCAAATCATATAGTAATAAAATATACATTCTTAATAATTGGTTAAATGATAAAATTATTTGTAAAGTATCAAGTTCAGAGGCTAGAAATATATTAAAAGAAAATTATAACAATCAAGATATGTTAAAAACAATTCTTTCAAAAGAAATACTAGATTTTATTGTTCATAATAATATTTATAATTAGAACAGTTATATAAATTATATATAAAAAGTATATAAAATAATATTTATTAATGTTAACTACTTATTTATTATCACAATAAATATATATTATATATATAAGAGGATAAAAAAAAATTAAAAAAAAAAAATCTAAATTTATATTTTTAATATTATTTAACTCTTAATAATTGTCAAAATAACTGAATTAAATATTTCTGAAGTATCATATATTTACTAAGAAATATTTTTAATTAATAACAAAAACAAAATATTCTAAATAAGTATAATTTAATTTGAATCATTCTTTTCTTTAAGGATTTAATTGCTATTTTTCTTCCTTTCTTCATTAATTTGTTCTAATTGATTTTGGATATTTTGATGATGATGTTTTATATGATCTACAATTATTTTTCTTTGTTCTTCTGTTAATGGAATATTAGGATCAAGTATACAACAATGATGGTGTCGATGGTTATGATGTTGTAGTAACTTACTATCATTAGACTTATTTTTTGTTTTAGTAGCTTTAATTTTTGTTGTAGCTTTTTTAATTGATTTTCCATCTTTTTTAGACTTTTCCTTTTTATCTTTTTCAGAAGATTTTATAGTCTTTTTTGTACTCTTCTTTTTCTTCGAAATGTCTAAATTATCATTTGTATTAATATATTTATCTTTTTGAATACTATTATTCTTTGATATTTCGGATGTTTCATATCCTGATTTTGAACTATTATTGCTGTCATTATTATTAGCTTTTCTTCTGGAATCTCTATCCTCATTTGATTCTGTTTTATAATCAGATTGACTTATGCTTTTCTTTCTTACATAATTTTCCTCACTATTTGATCTCAATTCAGTTTCCGAATATGAATAAGATTCTGAATTAGTATCAGTTGCATGATGATATCGTCTACTCCTGTGTTTTTGTTCTACTTTCTCATTTTTTTCATTATTATTTTTATTATCTGTACTATCATTATTTATATTATCTTTACTATCATTATTTATATTATCTGTACTATCATTATTATCTTTATTATCTTCATTACAATTTTCAATTACCTCATTATTATTTTTTTTAATTATAAAATCGAATTTATTTGTATTAACATTATTATTTGTTAGTTTTCGTAGCTTTTCTAATTCTGACTCTGATAATACTTCTGTCATCAATTTAAATCTATGACGTTGTTCTGATAATGTTTCAATATTATCTTCAATATTTGATGAAAATTTATTTTCATTTTCTTTATCATTTTCTTCTGCATTTATTGTATGCTCTTCATTATTTATATTTTTATTTATTGAACTATCTGATTTATTTTCTACATCATCAATATCCTTTGCTTTATCTTTTAACGCATCTTTTGATTCATCACTCTTTGATTGATCATTTGTTTTACTTTTAGCTTTCTTTCCTGATTTCTTTCTTGATTTGGATTTTGATTTTAAATATGAATTTGAATCTGATTTTGAAGATGAACTTGAGGATAAACTTGAGGATGAACTTGAGGATGAATTTGAGGATGAATTTGAGGATGAATTTGAGGATGAATTGGAGGATGAACTATAATCAGATTTTTTCTTTGATTTTGACTTTACTTTTTTTGATTTGGGTTTATGTTTCGGCTTTGACTTTGTTTTATATTTAAATCTAATTTTTGATTTTTCATCAGAAATCTCTAATGAATCAGAAATCGAAATTGAAGATGGTATCGACATAGATTTCATAAATGTTGATCCATTAGTTGATGTTAAATCTGTTGGATAGCTACTATAATATTCTTCATATTCATTTTCACTAATTTTTGATTTATATGCTTCTGATCCTTCTGATATTGTTGTTAACTTATGATTTTTATTATCATATTCTTCGTCTCCTTCTTCTTCTTCTTCTTCTTCTACTACTTCTACTTCTTCTTTTATTTCTTTTTCTATATTATTTTCCATTAAAAATTGATCATTAGTTTCCTCCACTGAATTAGAACATTGATAATTATTATTATTATTCATATTCCTATTATTATTAATATTATTACAATAACCTGTAGCATTTGGATCTATATATGGTAATTTATTTTGATCAACATTATTCATATTTGAATAATCCATAACATTGTTTCTCATTATCATAAATCTAGTTATGATAACTGAATTATTTTTTTGAATTTGTTTCCTACTACCTAATCTTAGAAATGGTAACATCTTTAATTTTCTTATAATATAATAATAATATAATACATTAAACTTTATTTGACTTGTTATGTAAATAATAATTTCAATAAATAATAATATTGTTTTCTTCTATATATTAAAAAAAAAAAATTATAATAATTCTGTATTTTTTTTTTTTAATACTATATTAAATATAAAAAGATTTTATTTATATTAATATACAATTATCCAAAAAAAAAAAGTATATTCTTCCTCTTTTATTTTAAATGTGTTAATAATAAATTGTGTATGGTTATTATTTATAATTAGTAATAAATATATTAACTTCGATTACTTAAAGGACTATATTAATACTCCAATATAACAGTACTTTCCCATAATATAATTTTGAATAATATCAATAATAATTTAATTTCTATAGTTCATTACATTAACTATATTAAAAAATAAAATAAAAAATAAAATAAAAAAAAATAAAATAAAATAAAAATTAATAAATTGGTTATATAATAATAGAAATATACTTATAACTCTATTTTCTTTTTTATAATTAAGTACAATTATAAAAATATGCCCATCATATTTTAAATATGAATATATATTTAATAATAATAATAATAATAATAATAATAATAATAATAATAATAATAATTTACTAGAATTTGCTTTAAATAACATTTAGAATTTAACTTTATGTAAATAATATTTAATTATTTTTTTCATATCTTTATCTCAAACTTTAAAAATCAAAATATATAATTTGTTTTTCGAAAAAGAATTTTTGAATAATTTTATTATAGATGTAATTAAAATTTAATTAATCATAATTTAGCAATTAATTATTTTAATCATAATTTAACTTGTTAAAAAAAAAAAAAATACTCCCCATTTATATTTAAGAATTATATTTTAGAATTACTAAAATTTTAATGAATATGTAGCATAAAAATTTATACTAATTTTTTAAAATGTCTCACAGATATAACGATGTATAAAAAAATTATTTAATAATTTTTTAATTCATTTAAATTTTCATTTTAAATTTCAGCAATTGATATAAATAAAAAATAAATAAATCAAAAATATAGTTTCAAGAATTTTGCTTCAATGCATTTTATATGCACATAAAATATAAAATCAATAAATTGCTAATCTGTACATATAAATACTTTTTCCTACCAAAAAATTAAATAGAAACAAATTTAAGATTTTATTTCAAAAGCATTATTTATAATATAAAAAATACTTTTATAAAAAATTCTTAATTATCATTAATAAAATTTTAATATAAAAATAATTCTTCCTTTTAACCCCTTATTTATAATATTTATTTCTTCCCATTTTTATTAACATAAAAAATATATTTATTATTAACTTTTTTTGATATGTTTAGAAAAATACTACAAATATTTTTTAAGTAAAAATAAAATTATTTTAACAAATTGTCGTATTTTATAAATGAAAAATAATAGCACTAAAATAATACTTATTTATATATTACTTCAATGATACATTTGTTTAAAAATTAACTTATTTTAATTTTTAACTTCATTACTCAAACAATCTGTTTAATTATTTATGATAATTAAAAATAACTGATTTTTAAAACTTTCGTTATTCTGGTATTATTATTTTCGATTTTCAATATTAAAATTTAAAATTTAACAATAATTTCCACACAAAGATATAATTGTTTTTTGTTTTTATTTCAACAATTTATTCAATTTTAATTTGTTGATTTACTCTAAATTATTTTTGCTTTAATATACAAAATAATTTGGTCGCTTTACATTAACTATATTTTATTCAATTAACTTAAGCAGAGTTGGCGTTCATCTATTTTAATAGATATTAAACATATATTAATAAATCAATTAAAATATTAAATTATAATATCAATAAAATTTTATTAACCTTTCTCTTTCCGAAAGCAGAAGCAGTGTTGACGAAACGACGAGTGTAAAGAATTCTCTTCTTGGCACGTCCGGTCTTAGACTTCTTCTTTGGTTGTTTGTCGACCTTTGGGGTTTGACCCTTGACCTTACCGGCACGAGCTAATGATCCGTGAACTTTACCCTTTTGAATTATATTATTTTATAAAATTATATTAGTCAACATTCTTACCATACATTTCTATCCATCCATCATTTATATTATAAATATATTTTATTTTGGAATACTATAATATAATAATATACCAATACATCAAAAATTTAATATAAATTAAAATATTCATTAATATCTTACCATTTTATTTTAATAATATATTTAGAGTTATGAGTTGAAAGAGAGAAACTAATTTTAAGGAAATAAAATCATTATACATAAAAAATCATGGCTTAGACTATTTTGGATTTCAGCCAATCATATTGATTTATATTTATTTCCAAAAAAAATACTTTTTCAAAAATGTTATATTTTCTCTTAAAAAAAATTAATTTAGTAATTTTTTTATATTTAAATATAAAGAATTTTATTTTTGAAATATTATTATTAGATTTTTATTAATATTAATAAATAAATTGTTTAAAAATAATATTAAAACTTGAATAAATAAAAAAATGTTTTGAAGGAATAGGGAAAACAATTTCTTAGAATTTTTACATGAAATTATTAATTATCAATATTAATTTTAAAAGTCATCTGCAGTACTATTATTAATATTATTAATATAAAACGTTTTATTAAATAAGAAATTATTAATATTTAAACAAACAATCTTTTTTTCTTAAATATTATAATATATATTAATTATTAAAATAAATTACTTTCTTTATTTATATAAGTTATATAATTCATTATTTTAATATTTTGAATTTTAATGGTAATTTATTTAGTTTCTTTATTATTATCTAAATATGTATAAATAGATATAAATAATAGTTACATTGAAATATGTACCTTCAAAAAAGGCTATTTCTAATTTAATAATATATATTTATTATTTTGATAATTATTTGTAAGCTTTATTGAAGTATTTGTTGAAATACTATAACCTTCAATATTAAATAGAATTTTATGTCTTCCTATATTTATAATTATTTTTTTATAATATTTTCCAGTTGCTGTTGGAAAAAAAGATAGTGTTATTTTTTTTTCTCTATTTGGGTTTACTTTACCATGGGTATAATTGACTGAAAATGAATCAATATCTAAAGTATGAGTTTGCATAATATTATTACCATTACCATTTTTTGAAATTTTTTTTTTTAATATTGTTTTTTCTTGAGTTAATTGCCAGTTTATTACTTTAAGGATATCACATTTAAGAACTATATCCCAGTGTTTTCTTGTATTAATTTTTATACTTCCGAAATCAATAAAATACTTTTGTTGATCAAAACTTGTTTGTGACATAACAGTAGATAAAAATACTACTGTTTGTTTCTTTATTTTTCGTTTTAATGATGAGCTTAATGATTTTTTAAAATTGCTTTCATGTTTAGTTGTTTCTAAATCTTTTGTAGGTTTTAAAAAGGATTTATTGTTAATGCCAAAATTATTTTCATCTTCTCTATTATTAAGCTTGTCTTCATCTTCAAATATTAAAAAATTATCTTTTTTATTAATATTTGAAATTGTATGAAATATATTTTCTTTATTAGTAGATACAATATTTTCTGAATCAATATCAGATAATGAAAATTCTTTAATAAGTTCTGATCGAGGTGTAAAATATTTATATAAAGGCTATAACAAATAATTTCAAGTTAATAAATTTAACTAATTAAGTTAATGATACTAATTTTAAAATAATTACTCTTTGTGATGGTGTTAAGCTTTCTCCATCTAAGCACCCTAATGGGGCACTTCTTGAACCAAAGAATGTTCCTGGAGTCATATTTGCAATATGTTCCGCTTTAAGCTGATTATCCTGTGTGAATCTAATATCTAAATCAGCTTTCTTAATTTCAAAACTTGAATCTGTAGATATAAAAGATGACGTTAAATTAGATGAACTAAAGGATAATGTATCTTTGACATCCCTAGTTAATAATGTATTCTTATCATTAATTCCTTGATTAGAATCTTGTGAATTAGGAAATTCAAAGTTACCTCTACTATAAAATGCATTCATATATAATTTATATGGCTTAAAATCTATAAATGATGACTCATCACCTTTTTCAATTATATTACTTAATTTTTTATTAAGTTTTTTTTCATTATTTTCAATAAAAATATGGGATTTTATACTTTCATTTTCATTTTCATTTTCTATATATGATTTATCAAAAAAATCAAATTGACTAAATCTCGAATTAAAGGGATCATTATCCTCATCAAAAAAACCATTATATTTAAAACAATCAGTTTTTTTAATATATGGACTTGTTACTTGATATGACAATGTTTTATCAAATGTTTCAGGAAATATTTTATACCCTATTGTTGATATTTGATTATCACCAATAAAAGAAGATATCAAACTAACATTATTATTAATAGTATCACTATTCTTTCTATTAGTTGTTTTATTTCTAGAGTCCAAAGTATTATTAATTTCTCCAAGTATTTTTTTATATTCATTCATATCTATATTACTATGTGATTTATCAAATGAATTATTAACATAAGTCTTGTTTGACATAAAAGTTGATTTATCATATGTTAAACTTGAGCTGGTGTTTAATTGATGTGATTTTTCATTATAACCCTCATTTTCCATTTTTAATTTTTCTTTTCCATTTATATTTTTGATATTATTGTGTTGTATTAAGGATTTCGAAATATATATACTATTTTCATGATTATCAGTTTCTTTTATTTTTAAATTATTTTCTTCGAATTTATTTGATATATTTAAAAAAACATTCTTCTTATTGTTTACTGATATATAATTTAAATAAGAATTATTCCTACAATTGATTTTAAACGGAATATGAATTTCTTTTTTATTTAAATAATTATTTATTTTTGGCTTTAATATGTCATTTATATTGTTAATTTGCCCTTCATCAAAAAAAATTTTTTTTGTATTATTTTGATAATTATTATAACATGAATTCGAAATGTCATTTGCATTACTTTTAAATCTTATAATATTATTATTGCTTTTAGATATTATATCTATTAATGATTCTTTTAATACTTCTATTCTATTAATAATAGAAGAATTATTTGTTTTAAATTTATTAATTACTCCTTCATCTTCAATTATTACATTCCAAGAAATATATATATTAATAAAAAATCATATTATTATATAAATATAATAAAAATGAAATAATTACTATTTATAAAAATTACCTTGAGTATAAAATTTATATGTAAAATTATTTTCTGGGGTTGGTGGAAAAAAGGAATTTTGTGATAAATATCTTGAGAAATCAATTGTTTCAACTAATAAATAATATATGAAATTAAAACAGTTAAAAAAAACTTTTATATATATGTGGGTAGAGTTATTATTCAGTTATTACCATTTGAAGCTTTTTTATTATTATTAATATACAATGATGAAGACAGCATTATTTTAAATAAATAACGAGTGAAAGTAAAATATATATTGTTGTTGATTTGGTATAATATATATTACCTAAGTCTATTAAAAATTTATTCTACCTTGAAGAAAAAAAAAGTAAAAGAAAGAAAGAGAAAAAAAAAAAAGCATTATAATTAATAATAATTCAATAAAATGTTAAAATATAAGAATAATATTACAGGAAAAAAAAATTAAACCAAATATATATATTTTCAAATGTTAATTCAATGGTAAATTGTTACATTTACATCTAAAATTAAATGGAATTATTAAAAATATAAATGTTATTAAAAAAGTTATAAAAAATTATCTAATTATTTTGTTTAATTTAATTAAAACTTTAAATTATTTAAAAAAAAAAAAGATTTTTTTTTTTAATTAAATTTACACTCATATAATACCTTCTCTTTTAAAATACATGTAAATTTATTTTCATTATCACCTTAGTTATTAAAAACTGTATATATAAAATATTTTAAAATAAATATCTATGCTTTCAATACTTTACAAAAAAAATAAGTTAAATGAATTATTAATATTCAAAACTCAATCTTTCAATTGTATAATTATATAAATTATCTTTTATTGTTATATGAAATTAACACTCATTTCTTCATATTACTACAATATTACTACACAGATTAAAAATTATATAAATATCAAATATCTTTTTTTAAAATTAATAATGCACATATACAATACAGTCTATAATATTAAAAACAATTAAAATGTATATAAAATAATTATATTTCATTTTTTATTAAATTCTACTTATTTAAATTTCTATTTTTTTTTTTTTTTTTTTTAAATTTATAAATTGATTATATACTTCAAAATTAAAGAAAATATTATTTATAATATATTGTTATAAATTAAATTATAAAAAATTAGATAAAATATTAAAGAAAAGATAATATATTATTAAGATATTTTATAATAACTACATATTGCATAAGTTATTAATTTATTGTAATTTGGCAAAATCAGTAACGCACAAGCCGTATTGGAAAAGTTCTTCCATTGTTGACCAAGAATCTTCGTGTTCTTTATTAACGTTTTCTATATAAGTGCCGATTATATCATAATTTTCAATAATAACAGAACTATGAATTTTCAATAAAACAGATAAACAAGCTTCTACTAATTCAAAGTTTTTATGTTCCTTTAAACAATATTCTAATCCTTCTAATAAGCATTTAAATTCATACATATCATTTTCAACACTTAAACAACGCAATTCGAAATCAATAGCAGATGGGGATAATGTTTTAATATGTTCTATAAATTTTTCATCTATGTTATATTTTTATATATAATGTTTTAAAAATATATAATCATTAAATATTTAATATTTTAAAAAAGAAAAAATAGAATAATAAAATAATTTATACATACAATTCTTATTTAAAGTACATTCTTTAAGAATTTCAATAAATTCACTACCAGTTCTTAAATCTAAACTGTTTTTAGTTGATTTACTAATATCTTCTTCTTCAGTTTTATTAGCATCGAATTTTGGAATTGCACCACTAATAGTTGGAAGGAAGAAAGGTGCCTTTTCAGGTGCCTTTGGTGCTTCCTTTGGCTTATTACGTTTTTTAATTTGTGCAAGATTTAATAATGTTTTGCATTGAGAATTATTAACAGATGAAAGAGAAATTAAAGATTCGTCACTCTTACCTTCTTCAATATCTATATGTTAATAAAAGTACAATATAGTTAAAATTGTATTATATAATATACATTTTATTATTATTTTAATTTATTAAATTGACTAGTATCATATATATTTTTAGTATTACTAAATTTATTACCATTCATATTTATTGGTGACATAGTATCTGTATTCATAGAGAAGAAGGAAATGTCCATATATTGTGAACGATTAGACCATAAAGAAATACCAACAGAATCACCTTGAGTAGAAGCCAAGAAATCACCTGTTGGTGAAAATGAGATACTAGTAACTGGAGATGTAACAGTTAAAACATCAATTAAATTACCAGTAGGAATATCCCAAGTTCTAATAGTACAATCCAAACTACATGAGATTAACCAACGTCCATCAGGACTGAATGCCTATTATATATTTATTTTACAAATTCATTATTTATTAATATATATTCAATAATAATAAATAACCATTATTTAAAACTTACTAAATCAGATATACGGTTTTCATGACCCCAAAATTCTCTTACATGCTTTTGAGTTTCAACATCAAATAATCTAATACATAAATCATCTGAAAGAGCTGCTAATAAATTAGTAGATTGATGAAGTAATAAACGAGTAACTGAAGAGTCAAAAGTGAATTCTTTAAGTAATTTTGTAGTTTTAAAATCATGAATCTAATATTTTTTATAATATTAGGTTAGAATGAAATAATTTTTATTTTAAAAAATAAAAAATATAAGAATAATATTATTAATTACATATTTTAATTCAAAAAAAAAAATAATAATAATAATAAAGTAGAATTTCAATATACCTTTATTGTTCCATCTAAGGAACTACTTATAATATATTTATTATATATATCTAAAACAATCGAACTAACAACCTTTGAGTGTGCTATTATAAAATAATAATAAATTAAAATATATATTAAATATATATAATTTTATTAAAAATTACAATAATAATGTTTTTTATGCATTAAAATTAAATTGAAATAATAATAATAATAATAATAATAATAATAATAATAGTTGTTGTTGTTGTTGTTGTTGTTGTTGTTATTATTATTATTATTATTATTATTATTATTATTATTATTATTATTATTATTATTATTATTATTATTATTATTATTATTATTATTATTATTATTATTATTATTATTATTATTATTATTATTATTATTATTATTATTATTATTATTATTATTATTATTATTATTATTATTATTATTATTATTATTACCTTTAAATGATTTTCTCAAAATTCCAGATTGAACATTATAAACGTCAATATTACCATTAGCTGAACCAAGAAAACCATAATTACCACAATAACTTATTGCTACACACTATATTTTTTTTAAAAAATTATAACAGATTTTAAAATCTAAATAAATATATAAAAAAACAATATAAAAGCTAATATGTTTTATGCTAATATTTAATATTTACTTTTACAGCAGATTTATCTTTTGTTGATAAAACATGATTACCAATTGCTTTTCTTTGGAAATTCCATAATTTTGCTTGATTATCATTCATATGGCTTGTAATGATATTGTCCCAGTCTTTTCCCCTTTTTTCAACTATTAACAATATATAAATATATTTAATATATTTATATTTAAAAGGAAATTTATAAAGTATATATATTAAAATTACTCAAATCAAATTGATTAATCTGTCTCAATTTCAAATCATCTATAGCATAAGAATTCTCTTTTCTTTTTTTTCCTTGTGAAAATTCGGTATTTTGAGAATCTCTAATAGTTGAAAATAATCTTAAAGATCTATCTTTACCAGCACTAATTATCATTCTTCCTTTATTATCATAATATCTAATATATGTTGGTGGTGAATGATGACCATTTCTAAATTTTAATAATCTTGGAAGTCCATCTGAACTATCAAAAAGCCATTGCTAAATTATTTTATGTTATATCATAAATATATTAATATTTAATAAATTTATATATTTATTATAAAAAAATATACTATGTATTACTTTAACAGAGTTATCTGAACCAGAAGATATCAAAAGAGCTTGATAATTTAAGAATTGAATTGATGAAATACTACCATTATGTGCACCTTTCATGACATGAATAACTCTTTGATCTAATAAATCCCATAAAGTAATATCACCAGTAGAATTAGCTGTGGCCATAATAGCTTCTTCATCTATATTTATAGTTCAATATATATTTATGTATAACCCATATAATTATATAATTATACTTTTTTTACATTTTATTAATTTAATAATTATTAAAATATTAATATTTACCTGTTCTAAATGTAATAGAAGTAACTTTTCCTTCTTGTTGAACTTGAAATATCTCTTCATCATATTTAATATTATATAAAATAATTTTACCATTAAGAAGACCAATTGCAACAGTATCAATGGCAGGTGATTGAACTAAGCAGGTAATTGGTGAACCAAAGCTCTTAAATTGATAAATTAATTTTCTATTAATATATTAGAAAACAACACGAAAATAAAATATATTTTAATTATTTTAAACTAATAATCTTAATTATAACATAATAAATATTTATTTATTTTTACTTTGTTCTAATATTCCATAATTGCATAGTTCCTTGAGTACTACCTAATAAAATTTTATTTAAATATGTACTTGGATGTAGCATTGTTGTAATTTTGAATGAATCATTGAATTCAAGTGAGGTGTATAATTCTAAAATTTAAAAAAAAAAAAAAAAAAAAAAAAAAAGAAAGAAAGAAAGAAATTAATAACATCTATAAATTATATAAATTAATGTAAAAATTTAATATACCTTGAGTAAAATGATTCCAAATTTGAATTAAATTATCATTATATAATGCTATTAATAATTGGGAACCAAAAGTTATTAAAGAATTTATTCTTCCTGTGACATCATTATTTAGTTTTCCAATCTATTAGTAACAACATTCATATTATTATAAAATTTTAGTTAAGATGATATAAATAGCACAGAATTAAAATTATAAATTATATTTTGAAAAAATCATCTACAAATACCTCTTTTGCTCTTTTATATATAACAATTTCTGATCCTGAGGCAGCAAAAGTATAATTTGAAAGAGCTGCTATTGAACTAATTGGTTTTTCAGTTTTTGAACCTTTTGTAAATATAAAAGAGAATATTTTAATAAATTCTAAATTTACATACATAATTAAAATTATCTTTAAATATTAAATTAATAATAATTACCAACAAAAAGTAAGTGCATTTTTTCACACTGTAATAATATCAATTTAAAATATTTATCATTATATAATTAATATTTGTAATTAAAATTAATGAAATCTTTTTTAATAATAGTAACAAATTGGTTATTATAAAAGAGATAAATTTTAAATTTTGAATTTATATCTTTTATTAATAATATAACTTAATTATAAATTATAAATATATATAATAAAATCTAAAATTCCAATTTAAAAAAAAATCATTAATATAACTATAGTATACGATTATTTGAAAATTACATCATAAATCTGAAAGGAATTTCCAACACAAGTTGTTATGAAAAATTGCTGGCCTCTATTCTGAATAATAAATGGAACATCATTTGTAACTTGACCAAGTTTTCGAAACGGATAATATAATTTTGATACCATTTTGAATTAAAACTAAATAACTATTAATATTACAGCTTTTTGTATAAATTTTTTAAAAAAAAAAATATATATATATTATTAAATATAATAATCTCTATAATTTCATTTATCCAATCAAATATTGTATTACAAATAACTTTAAAACTTTAAAATTATATTATATATAATTTAATTATATATTGTAATTAATAATTTATAAAGTTTTGTTCTTTAATACAATAGTTGTATAAAAAAAATTATTTTACCTAATTAAATTACTACCAAATAACGAAAAAAAGTATTTTTTGAAATAAAAATTAAAAAAACAATTAAATGAATATAATAAACTGTTGTTAGATAGATTTTTAATTATTTTAAATAATCATTTTTTATAAAAATTTTACCTTCAAAAATTTTAAAAACTAAATTATAATATACGATTATACAATTAAAAATAATAATAAAGAATATATGTAAATTCTATTACTATTACTAAGCATTAATATATTAATACATTAATATAAGAAAAATATTTTATTAATAATATTATTATCATTCCAAAAGTTAAAATGTATCTCAAAATAAAATAAAGGTTTTGATTCTGATTAGATTTTATAATTTTTCTAACTTTGCACTAAATTTTATGTTTGGGAATCTTCGATAGATAAAATTTAAAGTTGAATTAGAAATGCGACAATAATCTATTCTAATAAAATTTAAAGTATCTAATACTTTTTCAATAAATAAAATAATTCCATTTCCTGTAATACTTTCACAATTTGATACATTTATATTAATAATTGGTAATTTTGGATTGTCATATAATCTGAATAAATAATCAGTAATATTTGAATTGTTAGATATATCTATTTCCTCTAATTTTTCACATCGATTAAAAACAAATAATAAGCCTTCATTAGTTATTTGTGGACAAGAAGATATATTTATTGATGAAAGTGTATATTTTAATGCATTTGATAATAAATCAAGTGATCTATCAGTAATGTTCACTGAATGACTTATATTTATTTTTCTTAAATTAGAACAAAACCCACACATTATATCAATACAAACATCTGTAAGAATTGGAAATCGTATAAATGATATATTTTCTATTTTTTGACATTTTTCAAATAAATATAAAAAATGATCTTCTAATGATATATGAACTGGTATATTCATAGAGGTTCCAGATAAATTTAATTCTTTCAATTCAGTAAAAGACCCCACTGCTAATAATACTGATTTTGTAATATTACCACAATTATTAAGATCCAAAATTTCTAGTAATGGAAATAATTCTGTACAAGTTCCTATAGTTTTATTTATAATTGTTGAAAGATTTTGAAACCGAAGACCTTTCATAGGATATATTTTTTTATTTCGATTATATACACTCATAAAGCAATCGGAACTTATATTTATGCAATCCGAAAGATCCAAATATTCTAATTTTGGACAATTCATAAAAATATGTTCTATGACTCTATCATTAACTTGTGTTTTCTGTAATGATAAACTAGTTAAATTTAATCCTATTATTTTTAGTAACCTACAAAATTTTATAAAAGTATAAATAATGTAGATATATATTAACTATGTATATATAACGTATTTTTATGTTTAATAATTAATAATATTAAAATAGAAAATACCATAATACCATATAATCATATATAAAAATTTAATAACTACAATACTGTATTTAAAAAAAAAAAAAACATACTTAATAATACCATTATAAGTAACTCTTGTGTTAAAAGAAAGTCTAAATGTTTCAATTCCATTACAACGATAAAGTAATAATGGTCTTAATGCATTATCTGAAATTTCTGGACAATTACTAAGATCTAATGTTCGAAGCATATTCTGACTTCTTTTCGCAATTAATTGAATTGTATTTAAAGTATAAAAATGCCTACAATTACTTAAACATATATCTCTCCATAAAGACTTATTATTGATAATGCATTCATACCATCTTTTACATGTTATCATACAATTATATAAATCTTTATACGATAATTGTCTATATACTTTAGCTAATACTTCATATGGTAATATAGGTCTGGTTTTAATAATCTAAAGGATAATTTATTGTTGATAATACGTAAAATAAATTATATTATTAATATAAATTTGGTTGTATATTTAACAAAATAAAAAAATATACTACATTTGTAGAATTTGTGGAATTTAAACTATTTACACCATTAGATTTTATCCTTTTAGTATTATTTTTGAACAATACATTTTCACTCTTCCTTTTACTCTTATATTCATCTATTTGTTTTTTAAATAGCTTTTATTATATAATTTAATAAAAATAAAAATAAAAATAAATTAATACATATCTTATAATAAAAAAAAAATAGAAAAAAAAGGAAAAAAATAATATACATTATAATATTTATCTGAAGATGGAACTTTTTTTAATGCAATAATACAAATTTGATATGAACTTTTTTTATTATTCATTTCACTCAATAATTTTGAAGCTCTAATATAGCCCTTTATAATATTTACATAATAATTAATTATCAAAATTACAATAGATATATAAAAATATTTTAATACATTTACTGAACAAAAAAAAAAAAAAAAAAAAGTCAGGCATTATATTAAACCTATATATAATTATATATGATAACATACTTCACCATCGTTTGGTTTTAATTGTATCATCTTCTGACAATCAAGTAAAGAATCATTATATCTATTTAGCTTTACTAATATACTACTACGGATTTTAAATAATATGTATTCATCATTTTTTATTCTAATAGCCTTGATTGAAAAGGTCACATATATTAAAAGGTTTTGAGTTATAGATTTAAAAGATAATAATAATGAAAAATAGCCTTTAATAAAATATTTTTACATTATATAGATAATGAGAATTAAATGATCTTTCTTAATGATTTGATGTTTACTTCAGAAATGTATTTATTGGCTAATGTATAGTCTTTAATATTAATTAATTGCTTAGCTCTATTTAAATGATCCTCCCATGTGTAGGATTGAGATTTTATATTCCACATTTTGAAAATGATAACAATAAATAAATGAACATTTACTACTATTTATACTATTTTTCCTTTTTCTTTTAAAAAAAATGATAATAATATTTATAAATATAATTATTCTTTTAAAATAAAAATAATTAAATTATAATGAAATAACTACTAAAACTTTATATTTAATTTATATTCAAGCAACTTTCTTTGAAAATTATATAATGTATATTTATTAAAATTAATTTATATAAAAAATTTTAATGATAATAACCAATAAATTTACAATTTACAGTCTTATAAATAAACTTTAATAGTATTTCATTATTAATTTTATAACATAAATATAAAATTTTTATTAATAACTTTTTTTTTTCAACCTATATATATATACCGACAACAAATATGCAGATGTAATAAAAATATGTAGCATAAATTATAGTTTAAAAGTACAAATCATAAATATAATTAACATGATTGTTACTTTATATTCAAGCATGTCTATCAAGTGTGATGATTTAGTGTATGTTTCGAGCGGCGAATATGTTCAACGGGATATCCATCTCTTGACGAATTATGGAAAGTTACACTTTCTCAAATTCTCTTTGAACTAAGATTTGCCAGGGTCAACCAGGTAAAAAAATGGAAAAAATGGAAAAAAGTCTGGCTAAAATGGCCAAAAATCTAGGATTTATACTAAATCATCATATTAATTAATAAATAAACAATAATTTCCAAACATTATACTTCTAATTCTTCAACTAATTACAACTCATAAGTGTCCACACTATCAAAACATAATTAAATATCACTAAAATAAAATATATATATATTACTTAATTTTTAAATTCATGCCTTTACAAAGTAAATTTATCCGAGTCATGAAACGCTTATGTTAGTTAAATATCCTACCATAGCGCGATTAAATCGGATTTTAATAAATTATTCGCAACCAAGAAAACTTTTAACACACAAATCAGAATGATTTATAAATTGTCAAAAGGTGTTGTAGTGCGTTTATTTCTTTAATAAGAAATTCAAACCAGATATTTAATAATATCCAAGTTTATGATATTATATACTATATTAAAATTTTAAAATAGTTAAATTCTTATGAGTAAAATTTGCTAAAATTTTATTGGTTTTCTAGTTTTATTAGCCAATAAAATTCAAAATAAATGTTACATAATTTTTCCATTATTAAAAATTTATGCAATATTTATAATTTTTAATTATAATGGTTTAGTAAATTTTAATACAAATTGTTGTTCAATACCAGCTTTTCTTTTCTTTATTAACTATAAAAATATAAAGCATTAATAACAATAAATAAATAAATTAATTATTAAATTTTTTATGACAAAAAAAAATATAATAATTTCATTAAATTATTATTTAAATATATAATGTATTTTTAATTTACTTGATATTTTAAATTATATGATTCCATTATTTCAACAATTTCTTGAGGTTTATTATCTTGAATCAATAATAAATAAAAACTTCCTCCTGGTGCTAATAATTTCTTTAATGAAATAAATAATTAAATGCATGTTATAAAAAATACTAAATATAAATATTATAAGCATAATAGCATAATTCATACAGGAATATATGGTAAAACACGATCAGTAACTTCTCTACCCTTGATTCCTCCAGCCCAAGAAGCAGCAATTAAAGATGAATTAATATCACTTGATTCAGTAATTACATATGGTGGATTAAAACAAATAATATCTATAGAATTTTCTAATCTTGGTAATATCCCATTAACTAAATCAGTATTTATTGCATCAATTTTTATCTTTTAAATCATAGTGTTTAATATTTTAAATAACAATTAATATTAAGAATTTTTTTTTTTTTCTTCAATTCTTTGACATATTTATATATTATTATCATTATTATTATATTAATTTTAATTACTATTT
This sequence comes from Piromyces finnis, assembly GCA_002104945.1. Lineage (NCBI taxonomy): Eukaryota > Fungi > Neocallimastigomycota > Neocallimastigomycetes > Neocallimastigales > Neocallimastigaceae > Piromyces > Piromyces finnis. Next base: position 509,464 of record MCFH01000005.1, on the reverse strand, counting down.
ACATTGTTTTGTTTTCCAGTTTTTTGTGTAATTTTTGCAGCTTCAGGATTAATATCTGTTGTAATATATACTAAAAAGATATTCGATAATATATAAAGTAAATATATATTAATAATGTTTTCATTTATAAGGAATAGTAAATTAAATTTTCTTATTATAATTTTATTTAATTATTTTTTAAATTTTCAAAAAAGAAAATTATACTTTATAATATTTTTCTTTTAATCTTATTAAACTTTTTAACATAATTTAAAATAATAAATTATTTTTCATATATACCTGAATTTTTTCCAACAATTTGTCCTAAAAAAGTAATAACACAACCTGAACCAGACCTTTATTAATATTTTATATAATTATTTTTATTTTAAAATACTTAAATTATTAATATATCTAAAAATTGTAATTAAATTATACCCTATTTCCAAACAAATTTTTGGTTTTAATTGTTTAATATATTCTTGATCTTCTTCTAAAGAATCTAATAATAAAAATGTATCCTCTATTGTTAAATATATATTTTGTTATTAGTTTTACATGTAGAGTTGATAATAAAAGATATAATAAAGAATTACTAATTTTAATATATAATGTTTAAAGATTTTAATTATAACTTTTGATAATATTATTATCAAAAGTAATGCTTAAATAAATTTATATTATTTTAAAATACCAGAAGGTTCATAAACATTTCTATAATCTTGGGAAGTTAAATGTGATAAATCAGGTGTTGGTAACATCTTTAATTTTTTTAAAATATTAGATTTTATAAATTATATAAATTATTTATATTTAATAAAAATATTTTTCGATTATTACCTATCATATAAGATTATTATAATCTAATCTTTAATTTTAATATAAAAAAAATAATATATGTTAAATTTTGAAATCTTGATTTTTAACATTTTTAAATACTAATATATACCATTTTTAAGTTATATTTCAAAGGTTATTATTATTATTAATTAATAAAAAATATTTCACAGTTTTTTATTGCATAAATAATTAAACTAGACAATAAAGCTTATATATTATTTATTTGTTTTTTAGAAAATATTGTTATTTAAGAAAATAAAATAATAAGAGAAAATGATACTCTTTTCTATTTTTTTAAAAAAAAAGGCATATCATTTAAAAATTAGAAAATTTCAATAAAAAAATTGAATTTATAAGTTTATAAACGTTTTTTCTTAAAGTGTTAAAATATTTACATATTATAGTTGATTAAGAGTATTATAGTAAGTTAGTAACATAGGTATTAATAAGAAATAGTTCTACATCATCTGAATAAATTTTTTTGTAAAATACGAAATAATTGTACTGCTTTTAATTAAAGAATAAGAGTTAATTTATAAAAGTTTCATAGATTTTGTTAAGTTAATGAAAATATTTTATGAAATAGCTAAAAATATTAATATTTTTTATTTTGAACATTAATTTAATATAATTAATATACATAAAGGTTAGGTTTTGTTATTTTATTAATTGAAAGGTTATTTTTATTTTTTTTTAAATTTTTGTTTAAAAGTTTATACAAATAGTTTTATAATACATATATAGCACTTTATAAAATTTTTATATTAAAATGGGAAGAAAATCAGGGAGAACTAAAATAGGAAGATCGATTAATCCAGCTGATGTAATATTTATTATTATTATTATTATTACTATTACTATTATTATTGCTATTAATATTTAGAATAATTATATTCAATACTAAAAATGAAAATTATTTTGAAAATTAAAAACTTTGTTTTAAATGAATAATAATTAAATTAAAATTAGTATTAAAATCAAATTAAATGGAAAATACTTAATTTAAGAGTATAAAAAGAAATAAAAAAGCAGAGAAAATACTAGCTATTTCCATTTGTTGATTTTAATTGATTTATATATTTCCTCTTCTTCTTCTTTTCTTTTTTTTTTTATCCCTCTTCATCAGAGGTATAAAACTATAAATATTAAAAAGAATTTTAATTAGTATTTAAAGGTTACTATGAAATAAAATACTTAAATCAAGAGATATTTAAATCAAAAAAGTAAAAAGTATTTATTAATTGAATTTTAAATGAAACTTTATATATACTATATATATTAATTTTTATTTGTAATAAAAAATTAATGATTTTAGAAAAGAAGAAAATATTTTAATTCAAGAAAATTATTGCTATATATATTTTTAAAATAATTTAAAAAATAGTTTAGTTTACTTTTAAATAAAAGATTATTCTTTACTAGTTAATCCAATTTGTTTTATTAATAATTATAATTAATATACAAATTTGATTAATTGTATATTAATTTTATTTAATTATTGTAATATGGATTATAATAAAAATAATATATGATTACTAAATTTAAATATAGTATAAATATTATGTTAAAATTAAATATGATTTCTTTTCTATTATATAATTAGGCTCATAGAAAGCAACAAAGAAAGAAAGAATTAAAAAAGGTATATATTTTATTTTATTATTTCCTTTTCCTATACAATATATTAATTTATTATGAACTTATCAATAAATAATTATAGAATAAAGAGGAAAGAAAAAGGGTCAGATTAATTGCTAGTGCTAATAAAGATTTAAAAAAATTAGAAGAGGAACTTCAACAATTAAAAGAAACAGGTTTAAAATGATAATAAAATATTTTTTTTTTATTATTTATTTTTTAACATTTATATTTATCAATTGTTAGAAAAAGATAGGTATTTAGATAAATATGAAAAAGAAAAGAAAAAATCATTAGAAGATGAAATTTCGAAGGTTAAAGAAGCTCGAGAAGTTAGTATATTAATATAAAAAGGTTGTTATACATATGTATTATATAATTTAAATATATATATAAATTATGAAAAATTAGAAACTTGGAATTCCAATAAATACAGAAAAAAAGACATCAGGCCAAGAAACTGTAAAATTGTTGGGTATACATAGTTCAAAGCATGATAAACACGAAGGTAAGTTTTTAATATAATTATTAATATAAATTTATTATTAAATTTGTTTATTTATTCATTTATACATGTAATCTTTTTATTAGATAAAAAGTCAAAACCAAAAAAATATTCATCAAGTTCAGAATCAGAATCAGATAGTGATAGTTCAAATGAATCAGATTCTTCATACAGTTCGGATTCTTCATCAAGCTCTAATGATAGTCATAAAAATAGACATAATTCTGATGGCCCCGATGAAATGGATCAGGATGGTAATTTTTTTTTTTTAATTTATATATTTTAATATTAATTTTTAATGCAATTATTTATTTTTTATATTTAATTTAATTATTTTATTTAATTTTTTTTATATAGTTGATGTAGATGATATAGCACAAGTTGAAATGATGGAAGAAATGGAAAAAATGTTACCACTTATTAATGAAGAAGAACTTTTTAATATTGAATTACCAAAAGAACCAATACCAACTGATGATAGTAAAAAAATCAAAATTTTTCAAAATTTGATAGATATACCAGAAATTAAAGCTAAAGTGAATACATTAATGCCTCCTAATATTCAATTACAATCACCAATTGTTCAGCAAATATCACCAATTAATGGAAACTTACCATTTATACCACAACCTGGTATGATAAGACCTAATAGCAACTTTATACCACCAAATATACCAATACAAATGAATCCTAATATGCGTCCACCAATGATAAGTTTTCCACCAAATGTTAGACCACAATTACCACCAATGGGTATGCCAGTACCTCCAAATGGTATGGTTCCAATGAATATTCCTCCAAATACCCAAGTTAGACCATTGCCTAATAGGCAAATACCAATTAACCAACCGCTACCACATAAAAAACCATTTAAACAAAATACAGGTAAACATTTGTATTATATACAATGAAATTTATTATTATTTTTTTTATTATAGATGTAAGTGAACATTATTAATGAAATTAAATAATATGCATATATTATTTTTGAATTTGAAAATTTTTATTACAGCAACAGTTCATAGCACAGAACAATTATCAAAGAAACCACTTTCTACTTCTGCTAGTGCTGTTATTTCTGCAGCTCCACAACTTCGTGATCTTCAAAAGGAGTTAACAACTTTGGTACCTTCATCACTTCGTCGTCGTGGTCCAACTACAAAATTACCACGTAAATCTACAATGGGGTCTAATTCTCTCAAACCGACAATTAATCTTGCACCAGAATTTGATGAAAATGGACAAATCAAAATATCAACAGTACCAGAAACCTCTAAACCAAAAGAAAATAATATTAATAATAAACAAGATGATTATGAAGCGTTTATGAAAGAAGTTTCTGGATTATTATAGAAGAAAAAATATATAATAAATAAATTCGACGATTAAAAAAATCAAATTTATTATTATTAACAATTTTGTTTTTAATATATAAGTACCATAATTTTACTTTTATGGTTCAATTTCAAATATATATGTATATAATATATATTTAATAAAAGTGATATTGATATTTTTTCTATTCCAACGAAAAAATATATAAGAAATTGTTTATATTTTTATTAATATTATTATTATTTTTTTTAATTTATCTTTCTGAAAGTTTAAATATGAATTGCCCAGAAATGAATTAATAAAAAAGATCTTAAAATTTAATAATAATAGGTTCTTTGATATATATATTTTAATATACATCAATTATAATAGATTCTCATCATAGAAAAAAAAAATATGCTTTGATTATTCTAATTTCATTCGCTATTTTTTCTATTTATTCCAATCTTGATAAATTTAATTATTATATGAATTAGAATAATGGTTTTATTTTTTTTATTTATAAAATATATAAGTTTGTTGATATAAATAAATAAATAAATAAATAAATAAATAAATAAATAAATAAATAAATATATATATATATATATACAAATTTTCTTTGGAGGCAGCTATATTTATTGAAAAAATATAAACTTTAATAAATATTTCTATTGTAGTACTTATTATGTTACATGTTACAGAATTTATGTAATTAATAATATTTCTAAATTTTAATTTGTGTTAAAAATTCATTTTATAAAGTAAATTATAATATAATTAATTTAAAATATGAAAGAAACATATATATTTAAAAAGAATTTTTATTCTTTTAATTACAACAATATTCATAATAAAAAAATTTAATTACAATAAAATATTAGTAATAATTTTTAATAATTCTTTTTTATTATTTTCATAATCTTTATTAAATGCTAGTTTAAATATTTATTTTTATAATAAATTTTAATAATAACTTTATATTATCATAGTTTAATTATATTAAAAAAGAATTATTAAAATTAATAATAATTTTTTTATTTTATTCATTTTTACTATTTTCTATTTTTATGGTAGTACAATTTAAATTGCTTTAATTTTAATGAATTGATGATTTGTTAATTTTTTATATAGTGTATCACTATTATTTTATTTATATTTAACATGATTCAAATAATGTTTTATTTTATATACATACTTTATTGTACATATGATATTTATTTTAAATTGTATAACAAATTGTTAAAAGAAATTTCTTGATATAGGAAAAAATATTAATTATTATAAAATAAAATATATATTAAATTTAACTTTACCATAAATTTATTTTTTTTAATTATAGGAGTTGCCGTCATTTAATTTAATAATATATTATAATATATTTATATATAATATATATAATATATATAATAAAATTTATTTGCGGAAATTAAAACATTTTCTTTTATAAAGGTATTAAAAAATTATGATATTATAGATATAACTACTTCAAATGATAGAATTGAATATAATACCTTTTTTATTACAAATAACTTATAAAAAAACAATATGATGTAAATATACTAAATATATGTAGTTTTATTTAATAAAAAATTTGTTAAAATTTTATATCAATAATGAATATTGTTCATAACGACATTTTAACTTATTTTTTTTTTTAACCAATAATATGTTTTATATAAATAAAAAAAAAAGATTTACAATAATAATAAATATATATATTCATTAAAGTTTATTTATTTAATTAAATATATATTAAATAATAAATTCTATTAAATAATTTTTTTTGTCTAGAACATTGTAACATATTTGTTTGGTTGATAATAACATTTAAAATTTTATTTTTATTTTTTTATATAAGAAAAAAAAAACCCAGTAATTTATTTTTTTTCTTTATTTATTTAGTTATTATTTTTTTTTATTGTATAACTTTTTTTATTTATTAATTATAATTAATAATTTTTAAATTTTTATTTTAACTAGAATATAGATAATTTTAAGAGATAATTGAAAACTTTTAAAGTTAAAAAAAAAAAAAAATTAAAAAAAAATTGAGTAAATCTGCTAATATTGTAAAAAGTTTAAATATAAAATTATATTAATGTAAGTATATGTATTAATTAAATATTTAGTATATAACATTTTTCATAAAATTGGCATTTTTGTGTAATAATTTTAAAAAATAATAAAATATCTAAAGCAAAACAATGTATAATGTATAATATTTTATAAATGTCTTTAATAGAGTAAACAAGTTTACAACTTATTAATATTAATTAATACAATGGTCTATTTAAAGAATTTTAAAAGAATTTCTACACTTTTAACTTTTGTAACCTATTTAACATTTTTCCAAACTGTTGATTCAGCAAGCGAAAAAGATTGTGGTTATTTTTGTAATATTCAAGGTTCAAGATATGGAAATACAATTAGCAAAAATAATGGAAAAACATTATTAGAACATGCAAAATCATTAGGTAGTCAATACAATTATTATATGCAATGTTGTGATGGCGTTCTTAGAGGCCATGAAAATGTTACTATTGTTTCAAAGGATTTGAAAGTTCTTCCTAACTCAACAGTTAAAATGAAGGGTGAATATTCTTTCATGCCAATTGATAGATATTGTTCAACATATTGTGCACATGATCTTGATAACAGAATTACATATTTTATGTATAGTGAAAATATGACTTTAGAAAAGTTTGTTGATAAATATTCAGCTGACCAATATAAGAATAAATATCATCTTTTTACTTATTGCTGTGATGGTACATTTACTACTGATCGTATGACTTATACTCGTCATAAAACACAATTTAGTTTACATATTCCTTCATTTACTATTGAAAAAGATAGTCTTAGTAAAGTCAAAACTCAACTTCAAAATGATTTAATGAATAAATCCTGTTCTTACTATTGTAATGTTAAAGATAAATCAATTATTTCTATTGGAAAAAGTAATGGTAAAACAATTAAAGAATATGCTGCTTCAATGAGTAATAAGAATTATGATTCATTTATTAAGTGCTGTGATGGCAATGTTAATAAGAAGTCAAATGTATCTGTTTATAAAATTAATAATACAATTTCATATTATCAAAATATAGGAAGTCAATATATTTACAAATATTATAATGAATTTAATACAGAGTGCCGTTATTATTGTGGTTTTAATATTAATGGTAAACATTATAGTGTAGTTAGTAGTCAAGGCCAAACTGTTCTTGAAGCAGCTAAAACCTATAAGAGTGTTTTTGATTATATGACTTTCTGTTGTGGAGGTGAAAAAGAAATTAAAGGTATTTTAGTTAGTGTTAATATTAATGGTGAAGAAAGAGCTATAAATACTAAGGAATATACTTATCAAAAGGTATCTAAGCCATAAAGTAATAAAAATTCAAAATACTGTTACTTTAAATAGTTAAGAAATATATCAAATATATATAAGTAACTTAAAATGTTCAAGATATTCAATATTTTTTTATATAATAAATGATCATTTTAAATTATAAGAGAATAAAATATACATTTTTATTAGTGTAATAATAATAATAATAGTAATAATAATTAATATTTGCAATTAAGAAAATATTCTTCTATTATTAATATTTAATATTAACAAATAGAGTTTATTATTATAAATATTTTAAATAATTGTATATTTTTATGATAAAAAATGTATATTTACACTTTATAATATAAATAAATAAAATTGATAAATAAATAAATATTTCTTTCTTTTTTTTTTTTTTTTTTTTTTTTCCTTTTTTAATCATTTATTTATTTAAACATTTATTAATATGTTTTAAATAAATATTATATATATAATGAATTTTATATTACATGACCATTCAGATAAATTTCAATTTTTTTTTTTTTTTTTTTTTTTTTTTTAAATTTTATTTATAATTAATAATAAATTTTGGAACTAACTTTAAAAAGCGTTATATTTGTTATGATATTATATATACTAAAGAGTATGAAATATAAACTAACTTATTTATTTATTTTTTTTAAAAATAAAGAATGAAATATTTTATATATTTTAATATTTGCTAATATAATTATAATTATATATCATGCTTTTAAAACCTTTTAAAAAAAAAAAAAACAATTTTATTTCCTGAATTATAAATAATCTCTCAATTATAACTCTTTTACTCTATCCATTAATTGATCTATGCGACTAGATATAGAATCAATATTATTTTCTATAATTGTTTTATTAACTTCCAAACTTTCGGATAAATTGCTCATCATATCATTAAGATCTTTTATTTGATTTTTAATGGAAGCTTGTTGTTCAGAAAACATTTGAATACTGTCCGAAAATTGAGAAGCTTCAGTATGAAGAGCTTGTAATGTCTTTAAACGTGTTAATAAAGGTGTAATAATGGCAGAATATTCTTCGGTTGATTCTAATTTAGAATAAAGTATGTCAACCTTTTCCTTAATTTGGGCTTGCTCATCGACCCTTTCTTCAATTAATTTATTTTTTTGTATATTAATGAATTGTTCTAATTCTTTTATAGCTTCATTAACTTTTACTAAGATATTATCAAAATTACTTGGTTGGGAGAGAAGTTGAAGTTGTTGATCTAAGCTATCAACAGCAGTTACAATATTACCTTTAGCATATAGAAGGGTTGAAATCTGATTATTAGATGGGAAAAGGATATTATCATCTGTGATATTATTAATACCAAGAATTGCTTCAATTTGTGTAATCCTTTCTTCTAAATCAGATATACGAGCTAATTGATGATATTGCATAGACTGAGGTGAATAATATAACTTATAAGTAATACCATCATTAGTTGATATGGTTTGTGAAGAGTCAATATTTGAAGTAGATGCTGATTGAACATTTATTTCTTTTTCACCTTCTTGTTTAGTTTTTGTTTGTTCTGATAAACTATCTTCTTCAATAGTTGGTGATTCTTTTAACGCATTTATTTTACAAACTTTTATTTGATTAATCATTTTTTGTTGAATTAAAATATTTTCTATTGCATTAATACCTTGATTATTATCATTTACAATTCCGAGAGTTAACTTTTCAAGTTCATTTTGTAATTTATTTGCTTGATCCAACATATAAGATGGTGAAATTTTGTTATTTTTTTTGTTTGGAGAATCAGAATCAGAATCTTGTTGGACAATATTTAATTCATTTTTATTTTCACTTTCATTTTCAGTTTTTTCATTTACATTTTCTTCTGTTATTACTGATTCATTTTGTTTAGCATTAGAATCAATCACAAATTCCGAATGATTTTCTTTTTCTTTTTCAATTTTTACTTTAAGATCGTCAACTTCTTTTATTAATCTTCTTAATTGTTGTGATAAAGATTGAGATTTTGATTTTTCAATTTTACTTTCTAAATAATTTATCTCATATAGTTTACTGACGTCTTTTTCTTCTGCATTAGAAAATATTTTGTATGCTTTATCTACTTCAAATGTTGAATTATTGATGTCATCATTAACTTGTTCATCTATGGTACTGTTATATAAATTTTTATTGATTTCATTGTTATCATCTGAATTTCCTGTTTCATAAACTTCTTTTGAATTGAAATCGTATCCTTCAAGTTCCGCGTACTTTGACATTCCTAATTCATTAATATAATATATATATTTATTTTGTTTACATTTGAAATAAAAACATATAAAATCATTAATATATATATAAATAATAAATAATTATAATTATTTATATGTAAATATATATATATATAATGAATGTTAGTACTTTGAAAAATATCAATTACTTTTGTAGTTTAAAATAAAAACATCACAATCTATCTATCTATCTATCTATATATATATTTTCATTCATTTATGATTCATTTATTTATAAAATAAATTATTATTATTTTGAATTAGAAAATTAATTTATAATTTAATTGCCAATTTAATTATTTGTTATTGTTTATAGATAATTCATTGAACTTATTTCGAAAATATGAAGTAATTCAAAATAAAAAAATATCAAATTTAGCTTTAGTTAAACGAGAACTTTGAAATTTTATATTATTTAAAACTATTTTAAAATTTTAAAATCATTATATATATATATATATATATATTCTTTTATATATATAATAAACATAAACTTATTTCTTTACTATCATTGCTTTCCACTTTTTTTTTTTTTAAATATTAATAAAACTAAAGAAATATATTTGAATTATTATATTATTTTTACATAACATAAAATATATACCTGTATATTTATTATATATATGAAGTAAATAAATAAGAGTTATATGGCTTCTTTCTTTGTTTTGTCTACTTTATTTACTATTATGATGAAATATAAAAAGTTACTGAAAGTAAAGAAGTTATAGAATATTTAATATATTTATTTAGATTTTTATTAAAAATTTATTATTTTCATTAAAAGTAAGTCATTATTTATAAAGAAAATTTATTAAACCATTTAAACATTTAATAATTCTCATTTCATAAAATAATAAAAATATTGTTCTTCGAAGTACACGTGAATATCCTTAATACATAATTCAATGTAACTAAGTTTTTTTTTGTTTTTTTATTAAAATTTGGTTTTTATATACTACACGAATTATTATTATTATTATTATTTTTTTTTTTTTTTATTTTTTATTAATTATTTATTATTTTTATTTTTCAAAATTTAATTATTTAGCATTCACTGCTAATACCACACCATTCACCATTTTCAATACCCCATGGTCCATCATTATCATTGTAGATAACTTCACAATGATTACAACATGGGAAACCACTATCTTGACCGGTACAAGTTTTTGGTTTTGGATTTCCACCACAAACTAACTTATTAATTAAACACCATTCGTTATTTTCAACACCCCAGTCACCATCGTTATCAGTGTAAATAACTTCACATTCATTACAACATGGATAAGCTCCGCAATCTGGTTGTGGTTCTGGAGTTGGTTCTGGAGTTGAAGCTCCGCCAATACCACACCATTGACCATCCTTAATACCCCATTGACCAGATTCATCAGTATATACGACTTCATTATCGTTACAACATTCATAACCTTGAGCAATAGCAAAACAATCGTTTGAAACTGAGGTTTGTACTGGAGTTTTTGTTTTGGTAGTTGAAGGAGATGGAGCAGAACCATCACAAATGAAACCTGGCCAGCATTCAGTTTCTTCAAATAATGGAGTAGTATTTTCAACACCACCACCATTTACAACCTTGTATTGACGACCCCATTCTGGAATGTAGGAGTACTTTTGATGATTAAGTGGAGCGTGGAAACCATCACATAAAACAGTAAATTCAGTTGGAAGAGAAGAACCAGAAGCTTGGAAAGTAACAATATGAGCAGTACCCTTACCATCAAGAGCATTATTTTCACGCTTGTTACAAATAGTATATTCTGGACCAGAATTTACAATATTACCATCACTAGTTTGTGTAATTTTGTATGATGAAGATGTGAATGATACACACCAACCTGAGCAACGCATACCAGAGCCAGTAGCAATAGATAATTCACCATCACTGAATTTAAGTCTAATATCTGGAGTTTCTGCTTTCTTTGGCCAAGATCTTTCATGAATTTTAACACTGTCTGGATCTGGTTTACTTAATCCTTCTTGTGTAAGGAAAGCAAGATTCATTTGGAAAGCAGCATTGTAATCAAGAGCTACTTCATTGGTTCTAAAGTTACTACGAGTATCAATGTAAGAATCAGTTTCATCTGGACCACCGGCTAAAGCACCCCATAATGTGTAAATGTTTTCATCTGGTTTTGCAGCTTTATCTTGTGAATCGAAGACACCAGAAGAACCACGATGGTGAACAGCTTTTGGTGAGTTGGCTTCAGCACCAACAACGTAATTAATTTTAGCTGGGTTGTCACCAAGAATATAATTAGTTTGTTGTTGAACAAATTCAACATACTTAGCACGTTTTGGATCAGATTTTGGAAGATAGTTTGCAAACATAGCTAACATGGAGGCAGCATTTGATGCATAACGATTAGAACCCCACATAGATAAACCATCATCATACCATAAACCACCTGGAGTTTTTGGTTGTGTTAATACAGCATCACAATAATTGTAAGCTTCCTTGATACGATTTTCATCACCAGTAACCATAGCAATTAAAATATAGCAACCTGGTCTCTTATCATCCCAAGAGATTGGTCCAGTAGCACCTGAAAATTTCTTTGGATCATAAGATTCATACTTTTTATTTGCGATAACATTGTATTTATTAAGATAAGATTCATCACCTGTAGCTCTAAGAAGCCAAGCAGCACCCCAAGCTAATTCATCATTATAACCACTATAGGTACTGTAGAAACTAACAACTCCTGGAATAGCACCAGTATAATCTCCACGATAAGTATCAGCAAATTCATAAATTTCCTTTTTAGCAAATGATAAAAATATAAAATGAAAAAAATTAGTGATATATTCATTAAATTAAATTATTAATTTTTAAAATTTTAAGCTTAATATAAATTATCAAGTTATTTAATAATACCTTAGCATGCTTTAATAATTTGGCAGAATAAGAAGAATCTTCATCCTTAAAAAGAATGGAAGCAGCAGCTAAAAATGCAGCAGTTTCACCAGCAACTTCAGAACCTGGTTTTTCAGCAGTAACTTTAAATGATGGGTAATCATATTTTACATATTCTGGTGGATACCAAAACTTACATTAAATAATTTTTATTAATATTTTATAAACTTAATATTTTTTTTAATCTATATAATTATTTTTATAATACTTACAGCTATCATATAGTTATTATTTAAGATAATATTAATGTTAGATATTAATTTTTTTTATGTAATTTCTTTGTTAATATCTATTACAATATTTATATTTAATTATATTATAGCAAATTTACTTACCATGGTCAGTATTACCATCACCAACTTGAGCATAAAGTTCATTTTTACTAAATTATATTTATTTATTAGTACTATTTTTTAATAAAGTATGTTTAATATTATAACACTATATATACCCAGTGTGACATTTCATGAAATAATCAGCACCCCAACGAACAGCATCTAAAATATATTCCCATTGTCCAGCACTCTTATAACCTTCAGCATAATCAATACCACTCCAAGCTAAAAGGGTCATTGTAGCAGCACCTGGGAAATTAAATTTAGCATTATCACCAGCATCATAATCTATTATTTGTATTTTAGATATGCATTTATAAAAATTTAAAATATTACTAATAATGTTTAAAAAAAAAGGTCTTAATAGTAATACACTTTGTAATACATTTTGATACTTACAACCACCGCTAAGATCAACTCCTATTTTGCCATTTTATTTAATATATTGATAATATAAAAATATTAAATATAAAAATATAAAATATAAAATATATAAATATAAAAAGAAAAACAAAATTGCTATTGAATAATTATTATACAATATTCATTGATATTACCATTATCAGCACCAGCATCGACTAAACTATCATGTCTCCAGTAAATTCTGTTATTTTCTGGAAGTTTACCAGAACGTTGAGCTTCATAGAAAAGAAGTGATAATTCAAGATGTCTAGCATAATCTTGAGATTTAGCAACAGCAGTCATTGGAGCCACCAGGGCTGCAATGGCAGTAATTATAGTTGAGAATTTCATTTTTTATTATTTAATGAATTACAAAAATAATTTTACTTATATTCAATTATTTATCTTTTATTGCCCGCTTGCGAACAAATTGTTTAAAACTATTTTATAAATCTTTAAAAAATAAACTAAAAATTATTATTCTATAAAATTTTTTATAATATTTAATAAATTATTTTATTAAATAATTGAATAATAATTATAATAATAATAAATTTGATTTTTAAATATTATAAAGCTGGGATTATTATTTTTTATTTATATTAATTTTAATTATTAAACTTATATTAAAAAATATGAGTAGTACTAAAATATTAAATATAAATTAATGATGAATAATTATTCATATATAGCATTTTAAATAAATTATTAAAAACAAAGTTTAAGTTGTTAATTTCTTATAAAAGCAAAAATTAAATTATTTTTTTGAAAGGGGAAAAAAATATTTTATTTTAATAAATAACTTAAAAGATTATTAAAAATGGATAGTGATAATTAAGTAAGAGATACTTTATATTGCTACTCCCAATTAGAATGTGTAGTGAGATGTTTTATATACTTAATATAATAAAATTTTGAAAAATTTCTTCATGAAAGAACTGTATTATTTGAAAGTTATATTTAATTTTTTGGTATATAACATTATATTTTACTTATTGTAAAACATAATATATTAAATATATGTAAGTCATTATATATACAATTGTATTTCAATTAATATTAGTTAATACTTAGTCAATTTATATGTATATATATATACATAACTTTTGTAATATGCAATAAAAATAGAAATAATATTATTATGATACATTAGAAGGTCATATTATATTGTGATATTATTATTAAACAATATATAACAATATATATAAAAAATTATTAGCAAATAAAGTTATATTAATATATTATATATTAATGCATATCATTTTTAGCATATATTAAAATCAACTTTATTTATTAATATTTTTCAATACTAATAAAAATTTTTTAAATCTTAATTATTACTATAATATTATACATTAAATTAATAAAAAATATTAAAAATAATGTTTTTATACCATAAATAAAACGTGAAATATTAAAGAAAAAGGCCGTAAATATTTTTTTTAATCATATATATCATATATTTATTTAAGAATTCTTTCTTATTGTTGTAAGGAAATAAAAATTTACTAAAAAAAATGCTTTGAATTAACAATATTGAAGAATAAAGTGAATTGAATGTTTAATAAGCAGCGTATAAATATTACATATTTTGACTAATAATATAAATTTTAGATAAAAGTGAATATTTTGCTTTTTAGTTTATTAAATAATTAAAAAGAATATTAAATATAAATAATGCTGTAAATCCATTTTAATATTTAAAAGAAAAGATAAATCTTCATAATACAACAACATTTATATATGAAGGCTTTTTTTTTTTTTATAATATTTTTATTTTATTATATATTTAATGCTTTATAAGTTGCACACTTAATTTAAATTAATAATATAATATCAAGCTTTTTGTTATGTAAATAATTAATATTTTTTGTGGATATATAATTTTATTTTATGTTATCATATCATGTGACTATTCCAATGATATAAGTTTCTTTTATCTTGTAGTAATTTAATATTAGTTTATTTATAATTTATTATATTAGGTGAAAAATATTTTATTACTATTAACTTCTCTCTTATTAATAATTTCACTTATAATATTTTCTTATTAATTATTAAAGCTCTTCTCTTTCTAATTATTAATTATTTTTACATGAATATTTTTATATTATAAAATTCCTATAATATAATTGAATATCAATTATATAATGTAATGTATTCATAATATATGAATAATAATTAAATAGGATATAGTATAATATATTTTACATTTTATATGAAATATTACTATATAAGGAAAGGTAATGTAATACAAATAAGTATTACAATAAAATTAATACTAATATATAATATTAATATTTAAGAATATAATGAAATATGTACATGAATTCTATAACTAATATATAAATAATGTATTATAATATATATCAATTATTATATTATTATTATGAAATATTATATATAAATTTTTAAAGATGAAATTGAATATTTTAAATAATAAAAATTATTTTAAATATTGGCTAATATGTAGCTAGACATATTAATTTCATATCACCAATGAAAATCTAAATTTATGTTTTTTTTTATTATTTTTCTCCATAAAAAATCACCTTATTTGTATTATTTTAAATATATGCATTTATGTATTTTTTTTTTTAAATATATATAGCATATTTATTATATTATATATTTATTTAAACTTAATTTTTGTTATAATATATCTTCTAAAAGTTATGAAATTAAATAATTAAGGTAAATATTTTTATAGATATAATTAATATTCTATTGTTAGTGATAAAACTATCATATAATAATTTAATAATATATAAATCATTAATATTTTTTATTATTCTATTATTTTTATTCCCGTTTTATAATTTATTAATTTAAAATTAAATGCTCAAATTATAAATAAAATTTATTTATTTATTTCCCCCCCAAAATTTAACAATCAATATAAATTTAAATCAATTAAAATTAAACATATATTCATTGAAACATCAGTCTAATTATATTCATAGTATATAAGAATTTCGATTTTTATTATTTAAAAGAAATAATATGGATAAATTAATATATAATCTTTTTTATTATAAAAATTTAATTACTTCGTTTGTTGCTCCACAATCATTTGCTGTAACAGCATATAAATTATTTGAAACTCCAAAATTACCACCAAAGGTTCCAGAATGGGAAAAAGAATTTGAAAAAGAACATGAATTTAACATTATTAAAATACCATACTCTGAACATATCGATACAATTAAAGAAAGAATGGTAAAGAATTCAACCGCTTTTGAAGTTACTAGAATTCCAAATTTCCCAGAAGAACTTACCGTTTTGGAGTATTTACCTAATCCTGATGTTCCAAAACGCCAAGAAACTATAATTTGTGTTCATGGTTGGGATGGTAGAGGTTTTAATTACTTCAAATTTATTCCAAAATTCCAGGCTAAGGGATTTAGAGTTTTAACACCTGATTTTCCTAGACATGGTAAAACACTAGGTGAAGAAAGTGGTTGTCATGTTTTTGGTCATAGTATTAATGCCCTTATTCGTTATGTTAATGCTCCAGTATATATATTAGCTCATTCCTTAGGTAATGGTGGTTTCTGTATTAATTATGGTCTTAGTAATGAAGTTGAAAAGAAACTTGTTAAACGTTATGCTGGTATTGCTATACCTGATAAATTTACTGATATTGTCGAAATTTTTGAGAATATGATTGGTATTGCAAACAGATGCCATCCATATTTTCTTGCTGAAAATAACAAAAATCTAGGTTTTGATATTAGTAAAATGGTATTTGGTGAAATTATAAATAATTATAGTATTCCAACATTAATTATTCATGATAAAAACGACAAAGAATTAGATTTTAATAAAGCATCAAATTCTGCTAGTTTATTACCACATAAAAACTATAAAGTTAATAATGAAATAAAACCATGCTTTTATGAATCAGAAGGTCTTGGTCATCGTAGAATTCTTCGCGATGATGATATTGTTGATAGAATCGTGGAATTCTTTTCTGAAAATATTGAACTTCAAGATTAAGTGCAAAATCAAGATAATATTGATTTAATTTTTTATATATTAATAAAATAATTAATAAATATGTAAAATATCATTATCATATATATTTTTTATACTAATAAGCATAATAATATAATAATATAAAAAATAATATAAAATAATACAAAATAATATAAAAATACAAAAAATAATATAAAATAATACAAAATAATATAAAATAGTAATAATAATAATAATAACAATAAAATAATAGTAATTAAATATAAACTACACACAATACAATATTGTAAATCAGCATCATAGGTGGAGGATAGAATATGTATTAAAGTAAATAATATAAATAAATTTTAATAGATGTAATTATAAATATTAAAATTGTGCTTTTTTTAATATAGCCATACCACTCTGAATAACAAATTATTATTTAAATTATATAATTATTATTCATTTTTTATTCATATACTTTTTTAATGAAAATATTTTATCTAATAGAAATATTAAGAAAAAGATTTATTATATTAATTATTTATTATAATATATTATAAATGGTTCATCCTTTTATATTTTTTTTAATCTTTGATTACATATCCAATTATTTTATTACATTAATTATAATTTAAATTAATATAATATATTAATAATATTTTTATTAAAATTTTATGTGTTGTTTTTATAAATTAATAAAAATTAAATTATGGAGATAAAATGAATAAATAAAAAAAAAACTTTTTGTTTATATATTTTAAGTATAAAATATTTTATCAGTTATAGAATAAAAGGTAAATAATTAATTGAATAATTTAAATAAATATATATTCTTATTTTATATTAATAATATAGTAGTTGAATGAATATATGTTAAATAGTGCAAAAGTCAGTGAAAACTTAACCTAATGATTAATAATAATTATTAAGATAAAAAGGGTTTTATTTTATTATTACTTAATAAAGAATAAATTAATATAAACATTGATAAAGATACTAAACTGCTTTGATATTATGATGAAAATGGAATTAAATCGATGTATATAAAATCCAACTAATAATTTTATAGATAATTATGTAGTAGTATTTAATTAATATAATATATATTTATATAAGTAAAATGATTATAATTGTTATTAAATGAATAAGTATTATAATAATATAAATATATTTTATCAAATTATTAATAAAAAAAAATTAAAGAAAGAAAAAAAATACTAATGGGAAAATTGAACAATTAATTTTAATTTATTGATATTATATTTTTTAACTAATAAAATAATGATATTTCTTATATATATCTAACCTTATATATAATTTTTAAAATAAATGAATTTTTATTAGAATTATAGTTAAATTTTCATTCCAATTCTATATACTATATTATATCTAAAATGAGTCAATTACTTTACAACTTATTTTATTATAAAACATTAGTAACCTCATTTATTGCTCCAATTTCATCAGCAGATAAAGCACTTCAATTATTTGCTACACCAACTTATCCAAAAAAAGATCCAGAATGGGAAGTTGAATTCGAAAAAAATGTTCCACACAACGTACTCAATATTCCATACAAGGAACATATTGATGAAATGAATAAGCGTATGAAAGATAAATCTACTCCTTTTGAAATTACTTTAATTCCAAACTTACCAGAAACATTTTCTTGTTTAGAATACTTACCAGATCCAAATGTTCCAAAACGTGAAGAAACTATTATTTGTATTCATGGTTGGGGTGGTAAAAGTTTAAATTTCTTTAAATTCATAAAAAAATATCAAAGTCAAGGTTTTAGAATACTAGCTCCAGATTTTCCACAACATGGTTTAACTGGTGGAACTGAGACTGGTTGTCATATTTTTGGACATACTCTCAATGCTCTTATTCGTTATTTGAATAGTCCAGTTTATCTTATTGCTCATTCCTTAGGAAATGTAGCATTTTGTGTAAACTATGCTATTTCGTCAGAATATGAAAGAAGCTTAATTAAGCGTTATGTTGGTATTGCTTGTCCAGATGAATTTCAATTTATTATGAGACGCTTTATGGATATGATTGGTTTATCTAATAGAGCTTGGGAACCGTTTGTAGAGGTTAATGATAAATTACATGGTATAAAAATTACCGAAGTTTCCGAGAGTAAGATTATTGAAAACTTTAAGATTCCTATTCTTATTATTCATGATGAAAATGATAAAGAATTATCCTATGATGTATGTAAGACTATTGGTGAACATTTACATTATAAACATTATAAGGTTGGTAGCGAAGATGCTGAGAAGAAGCCAACTTTCTATACTTCAAAAGGTCTTGGTCATCGTAGAATTTTACGTGATGATAATATTGTTGATCTTTCTGCTGAATTCTTTTCTGAAAAAATCTATCCATGTTAAATATTTAACTTTTTTTTTTCCTATAGTAATATAAATGTTTAATAGAAATAATAATCTTCATTTTTAAGAATGAAATTCTACAATTAAATTATGTTATCTTAATACTATTATAATAAGATATAATGATATCTAAAAGTTAAATTTTGTGAAAATATAGTTTAAATTGTGAAACTATTATAATAATAATAATAATAATAATAATAATAATAATAATAATAATAATAATAATAATAATAATAATAATAATAATATCATTAATAAAGTAATTGTGTAATGGGAATAATTTTTTAAAAGTTTTGTTACAAATAATTTTTTTTAATAAATAATAATATATATATAAAATAATAAAATAAAAAATAAATAAAAAAAAACTAATTAAAAAAACTTTATTATAATTATTATATATATATATATATATATTTTTTTTTTTTTTTTTTTTTTTTTTTTGAGATATTTATTAAAAAAAAGTATTTAATTACATAATCAAATAACAAATAATTTGTTAATATAATGTTTTTTTTATTGTATATCATTATAAAATATTAATAACAAGTATGAATAATTTCATTAATAAAGAAAATTAAAATGTATTTTATATTTTATGTATATCAATGAAAAAATATTTTATATTAATTTAAAATATATTGTTATAATTTTAATTCATAAGCTTAATAATAATTAAACTGATAGAAAAAATATTAAAAATAAATGAGTTTAAAATGTATTTTATATTAATTCCAAAGATTTCAATATTTCTTTTATATATATAAAAGATTACTATATAATAATAATATAGGGAATTATAATCACTTATCTTATGTTTTTTTAAGTATAATTTATCACAATTTCTTCAAAAAAAATATATACGACTTTAAATTAGAATAAAATGATCTATTTTCAGGTTTATTATTAATAATTGAAAATAATATAACCATTATTTTGAGTAAAAAAAATATAAAATCTGGTAAAAAATTCTAAAATGTTTATTATGATTAACAGATTTTCTGTTTAATTTTGAAATAATATGAAATATCAAATTCCTTATTATTATATATAAATGGGTAATATATTAATATTTAAATTTAATAAAAAAAAATAATTTATCCAATAGTTGTAATACAAACTATATTAATAAAATAATTAAACAAGATTATTCATTCAATTTTGGTTTAAAACGGATAATTAATAAGCCACAAAATATCATATTGATATTTAATAAATAGGAAAATTATAAGGTTTTGGTATTACAAACCAGAAAATAGAATTATGACACTAACTTTATTATTAATATTATTCAAAAGTTTTTTTGAAACTTCTATATTTTATATTTCTATAATTGTAACGCTATATTTATATATTAAAAAAGATATAACCACCCTTGATTATTATTATATTTTATGATACAATTAATAGTTGTTTTAGTATGACATTAGAATAACTAAAGACTGATACATTTCTAGTATTATAATGTTTAAGATTATGAGTAATAAAACCAAATAAAAAATATTTAATATTAGAGTCAATTTTATATAAATTAAACACATCAATACTAATTATATAAATTTATAGTTACTTTTTATATTTTTGAAAGTTTTTACAAACTTTAAAAAATATAAAAATTAATTATATAAATAATATATAATTTTTGTTTAAATAATATACATATAAATTTTATGTATTTAGTCTCATTATAAAAAAATAACGTTTTTAATATAATTAGATATTACTATTTATGGATAAATTATAAATAACAAAAAGATTTTAAATTTATTGTGTTATTTAAAATATTATTCATATCAAAAGAGTAATTTTTTTATTTAATTCAAATATTTATTTTATATTCCAGGTTATTACATTTATTATAGCAAAACAATTAAATATTTGTTAGTTAATTATAAATATGCTTTTCCTTTATTTTTGAAATAACGTATATTATAAATATAAGATACATATTACTATTTTTTTCTTTATGATAAGATAAAAATATTAATAATCTTTATATTAAATACATATAATATTAATTGTTTCAAAACAGTCTATATTTCTATATTAAATAAAGTTTTTAATATTTTTTTAAAAAAAAGAGATGAAATAATTTAAAATTTAAATAGAAAATCATCAGTTTCATACAAAAAAATTATAAAAATTTTTCAATTTTATTATTGGTAAATTTTATATTATATTTATGTTTTATTTATATATTTTAAATTAGTAATGTGATATATTAAAATATAAAGGATCGTATATATAACCCTTGTGTATTAGGAGGAAACTTGGGAAAATTTACCATTATTAATATATCTAGTGAAATGTATAATGTATATATATGATAAATTTACCAATAAAATTTTTATCAAGTAAAAATAATACTAATATATTTTACCTATATATTAAATATAAATTTGGTTTCATATTTATATATTTATATTGTTTTTTATATTTTTAAAAGAAATATTACTTCTTTTAATCTTCCATTTAATTTATTTGTTAACTTAATTAATAATTAATTGAATTGATAGTAAAGTTTAATTAATAATATATTTTAATAAACATAATACCAATATTGAAATTTTTATATTAATATTAATTTATTAAGCATATATTTAATATATTATAATACACTATAATATATAATGTTTTAAGTTTTTAAAATACTTTAATTAAAAAACAAAAAACTATATTTGTATATATAGTTAATAAGCTCCTTAATTAATATTAAATAAATCCTTTAATATTTAATATTAATCCATGATATAAAATAATACTAATAATTATAGTTTCATGATAATAATTAAACTATTTATATTAATAAATGAACCTTTTTTTATAATATATTAGTATTATTGTATATTAGTAATATATACTTATATATTTATTTTTTTTTCGTATTTATATTTGACTTTTTTTCTTTTCCTTTTTCAAAATTTTTTAGTTTTAAAAAATTTTTTTGTAAAGTTAACTAAATTTTTCGCAAGTCGAAAAATATTACTGAGCAAAAATTCAATTAACATAACAAAACAAAACATTATAAATAATTCGATATAAAGAAATATTTTAATAATTTTTTTTTAAAAAATGAAATTCCAAAAAATTGTTTCTGCTATTGCAGCCCTGGTGGCTCCAATGGCCGTTGTCGCTAAATCTCAAGATTATGCTAGACACATTGAATTATCTCTTCTTTTCTATGAAGCTCAACGTTCTGGTAAACTTCCAGAAAATAACAGAGTTTACTGGAGACATGATAGTTTACTTGATGCTGGTGCCGATAATGGTATTAAAAGAATGGAAAATTTTTATTAAAATTATAAATTTAAAATATTTGAAATGGTAGTGATATTAATAATTATAAAATAAAAAATAATAAAATGAAATATATTAGGTGTTGATCTTACCGGTGGTTGTAAGTATTTTAAGTGTATAATAATATAAATTAATAAGATATATAAGATATTAAAAAATGTATTAATAATTAAATATTCTTATAAAGATTATGATGCTGGTGATAATGTTAAGTTCAACTTCCCAGGTGCTGCTGCCTTAACTCTTCTTGCTTGGAGTGGTATTGATTATGCTGATGGTTACAAAGAAGCTGGTCAATGGGATTATATATTAGATGCAGTTCGTTGGGGTGCTGATTACTTTGTCAAGTGTCACACTGGGTAAATAAAATAAGTATTAATTATATTTATTATGTAAACAAAATATTAATATTATTTTTATGAAAAATAGAAAGAATGAACTCTACGTTCAAGTAGGTAAGGGTGCTACTGATCATGGTGTAAGTATATATGGCATAAATATAAAATGTTTTTTATAAATTAAAAAAATTTATATAATTACTAATAATAATTATATTTTTTTTAATAAAAATAAAAAATAAAATAGTTCTGGTATCCACCAGAATATGTTCAATATGATCATCCATCTTACAAAATTACTGCTGCTGCTCCAGGTTCCGAAGTTGCTGGTGATACTGCTTCTTTCTTAGCTGCTGCCTCTATTCTTTTCAAGGATATTGATTCTTCATATTCTTCTAATTTATTAAAACATGCTATTGAAATATATGATTTTGCTGATTCTTACCGTGGTGAATACATTAAGGCTGTTCCAGATGCTCAAGGTTTCTACTCTAACTGGAGTGGTTACAATGATGAATTAGCCTTTGGTGCTTTATGGTTATACAGAGCTACTGGTGAAAGTAAGTATATGGATAAATTCAGTAAAATTGCTGATGCTTCTTACGGTGAACAAGATACTAAGGCTTATGGTACATGTACTGGTCCAATTTCATGGGATGATAAGAGACCAGGTGCTTATATTCTTGCCGCTATTATTACTGGTGATGAAAAGCGTATGAAACAAGCTTCTTGGTATTGTGATAATGTCTTAACACAACCAAAAACTCCAGGAGGTTTATGGTATGATGCCAACCTTTCTAAGTGGGCTTCTAACCGTTATGCTTCAAATGCTGCTGCTATGGTTGCTATGTATGCTAACTATCTTCCAAGTTCTGATTCTAAGCGTTCTAAATATGTAGATTTTGTTAAGAAGCAAACTGATTATATTCTTGGTGATAATCCAGCTAAGATTAATTACGTTGTTGGTGCTGAAGCCAACTCACCAAAGGCCGTTCACCATCGTGGTGCTTCTGGTACTTATGATTCTCAAGATACTAATGCCAAGCCAACTGATTACAACATCTTTACTTTATGGGGTGCTTTAGCTGGTGGTCCAGGTCCAGATGATGAATACACTGATTCTAGAAAGAATTATGAAATGAACGAAGTTGCACTTGATTACAATGCTGCTTTCCAAATGAATCTTGCTTTCCTCGTAAAGGAAGGTTTCAATAAACCAGATCCAGATAGTGTTAAGATTCATGACAGATCTTTCCCAAAGAAGGCCGATACTCCAGATGTTAAGGTTGAAGTTACTGAAAAGACTATTGAAATTTCTACTGGTTCTAATATGATGTGTAGTTCATGGTGTATTGAATTTACTACTGATTACAAGATTGAAGCTGTTCATGATTGTATTATGCATCAATCTGGTCCAGATTACATTATCTGTAACCGTCGTGAATCTAACTTCTTAGATGGTAAGGGTACTCCACAAATTATTAAGTATCAAGGTAGTAATGGACAAGATCCACTTACCATTAATGAATCTGTTGTTATGTGTGATGGATGGCACGCTCCACAATCATCTCACAAACCAGTTTACAGACCAGAAAATGGTCGTAGATACAAGGTTACTGGTTCTGGTGGTGTTGGTAATACTACTCCATTATTTGAACAATCTGAATGCTGGCCAGCTTTCCTTTGTGGAGGAAGTAACACTACTCCAAAAACTACTATTAAGAAGACTACTACCACAACCAAAAAGAGTGAACCAACATCTAGTTCATCTTGCTTTGCAAAGTCTATGGGTTATGCTTGCTGTAGTGTCGGTACCGAAGTAGTTTACACTGATAATGATGGTCAATGGGGTATTGAAAATGGCCAATGGTGTGGTATTGGTGGAGGACAACAACAACAACAACAAGAAGAAAAGTGCGGTGATTACGCCTGCTGTAGTGGATGTGAATCAGTCTATGTTGACAATGATGGTAAATGGGGTGTTGAAAATGGTAATTGGTGTCTTATTAAGGAATCAAAATGCGGTGGTAGCAGTGCTGTTACCTGTACTGGTATGAACTCTGGTTATCAATGTTGTGATACTTGTAATGTTGTCTACACTGATAATGATGGTAAATGGGGTATTATGAATGGTGAATGGTGTGGTATTAAGAGTAGCTGTTAAATGAGATAGAAAACAATAATACATAATATATGTATATAATAATATATATATAATAAAATTATTTGAATTTAACAAATAATGTTATGTATATATTGAAACATAAAATTAATAAATAAAAAAAATATAAGTAAAAAATATAATTTAAAATAAGAAAAAAAATTAATAAAGAACAAATAAATAAAGTATTAATTATAAATTAAAGGCATGAAAAAATCATTTTTAAATTAAATTATTTTTATTTTGATAAAAGGAGTAGAAAAATTAAGGAAATATTTATATTGTTAAAGATTTATATATAATATTAAGTAAATTATTTTTAACCATTATTTAATTGAAAAATTATATATTTTTAAAATTTTATTGGTAAAAATTAAGATGGCAAAGGTAAAAAGAAACTAATTATAACTTTAATATTAATAATAATAGCAATAATAAAGGAATGATTTAAAAGAAAATATTGGAAGTCAAATACAATTATTATACTTTAGTATAATAGTGGCTTTCTTACTTTAATTAAAACTACTAGAATACATTATACCCAATTGAGAGAGTAGAAAGAATTAAATCCAAGTATTGCGCAATGGATGCTTGGTGTCCTCTTAGGAACGTGCCTTACCTCTTGGGAACGTGCCTTCATTTATTTAATTCTCAAGGGGGTCTACTCATGCTCATGGTACTGAGAGAGTAGAAAGAATTAAATCCAAGTATTGCGCAATGGATGCTTGGTGCCCTCTTAGGAATGTGCCTTCAAGGGGGTCTACTCATGCTCATGGTACTGAGAGAATAGAAAGAATTAAATCCAAGTATTGCGCAATGGATGCTTGGTGCCCTCTTAGGAATGTGCCTTCATTTATTTAATAAATGTAATTTCTCAAGGGGGTCTACTCATGCTCATGGTACTGAGAGAGTAGAAAGAATTAAATCCAAGCATTGCGCAATGGATGCTTGGTTAGTCTTCAAGGGAAAATTATTAGGACTAAGCTCATGGTACTGAGCGATTAAAAAACATTTTATTCATCAAATTTAAGTATTTGATGAATAAGTGAATGTTTGATTTTTCAGGTAAGTTTGTATAGTATTTAATTAGAAGAGTAATACATTTTGTTGCTGTATTTTTTCTTTTATTCATGTATTCATGTAGTACTACTCTTCTCTTGTAAGAATCCAATGTAGTCAACTTTAGCATTTGCATTGTACTTTTATATTCATGTAGCTATTGTTGTATTGTTTCTTGTAAGAGACTGATTCACTCTACATCATGTAAAAATACTATTCACAAGCTTTCTGGTGTCGACATTCTTGATTCAAATTTTTTACCAATTTAAATATTTAATGAAAAGTAAAGTCAAACAAGTTTAGTGTCAAAAAGCGAATCGAATTTACTAACAACAAACCAAAACTAGAATTTTTAAAGAAAATTTACAACTAGAATTCAAAAAAAAAAAAAGAAACTTTAAACAAAGCATCGTAACAATTTTTGTACTATCCAGTACTTTTAAGAAGAGAGAGAGAGACAGATTTTTTTCCATATACGTTATATTTGTAATTTTTATTAGTATTTATTTTATATTCAATATTTTTTAATTAGAATTTATTATCATGTCAGTCCTTTATATTAAAGATAAGAATTATATCAGACGTGGTACCCGGTCTTATGGTATCCCCTTAGATGATATTCGCTCCTTCTTTATCCGTGGTATTCGATCATGGTCAGTAAATATGCTATGGGAAAAACTCGAGGTTATTCTAGAAGATAAATTTAATTCAGTTATTAGTGTTAAATATTTTCAAACTTTCAATGATCACTTTTTCTTAGTCAAGGTTCATGGTTCATCAAAAGATTGTATTAAAATCTTACACATGTTAAAGAAGAAACTTTCAGTTACCTCAATTTCCTTTTCAGCTCGTAGTAGAAGGAATCACAAATACACTTTTTCCACTCTCAAACGTAAAATTTTAGTTTCTAATAAACATCAACATTCTATTCAACAATCATTTCAACAATCAGTTCAACAATCTCATCAACAATCCGATCTTCAACAAGATCTTCAACAGGATCTTCAACAAGTTTCCCATCATGAAAATATTCCAGATCTACAGCAAACACAATTTCAATCTCAACATTCAACAATTAATTCTAATAGCTCTATCAACTCTGATAACAGTTCAATAGTTGATAGTTCTTCAGTTTCACAGCCATCTAGTAATAGTTCTACTTATTCCTCTGATGCATCATCCATTAATAACGATGACTTTAATAATAATAATAATAGCAACGATTCTTCCTCATCCAACAAGCCTGATAGCTTTTCTTTTTGTCTTAGTTGGAACACCAATGGGTGGAATCACGAAAAGAGAGATAGTATTAGCTATTTCACAGCTATTTTCAAACCATTATTTTTATGTTTCCAAGAAACTGGTAATGGTTCTGGATCGAATACAGATTATCCTTGTCGTGTTACTTTGCGAAACTATAGACACTTTTTCAAGAAAGCTGACGAATCAGTTCCGGGAATGAGAGGTTTATATTTAGGTTTTCACAATTCGTGTCAAGCCTCACTTGAAAACTTCTCTGGAAAGTATATTATTTCTATTTATACTTTTAGTCTCTGGAATAGATTCAAATGCTCGATTGGTAATGTTTATATGCCTCATAGTCATCACAACATCTATGTTGATCATGCAAAGTTAGAAGTTCGCTTGTGGTTACAAACTCATTCATCCCATCCATCGATTCTTGTTGGTGATTTTAATATGTCTAAAGTAAAATTATCCAACTGGTTATCAACTAATGGATTAGGAGATTGGGAAATTCTTCCGCTTAGAGGGTCTACTATCTCTTGGACTCGAGGTGATCAATCTTCCGACATTGACCATGCTCTTATCAATTCGAAGATGAAAGATCTTATTCACTCAGGATCATTTATAAATAATTTTTATCCTGTATCAGACCATAAGCCACTTCTTATTAATGGTAAAATTATTCCTATGGATGATTTTTCTAATGACTTTAATGTTCCTAAGAAAATTCTGAAATGGAATAGATTAAAATGTATTGAGGAAAAGGAATCTATTCTCAGTCATAATAAATTCCAAATACTTTCAGCAAAATCCAGCGATCCTAATGTTTCTACAGATGAACTTTCCAAAGAGTTTACTTCAACTGCTTTTTCAATTGCAGACGAGCTCAGTATTACTTCAGCAAATAATGTTATAAAGTCTTCATTTCATATTTCACAACAAATTTTTAATCTTCAAAAAATCAAAATGAAGTTGTATAAGAGATTTAAAAAAGAAAGAATTTATGATATAGATGAATTTATTAAAAGAATTAAAATCTACCGTAAACTCATTGATTACATCCACAAAAGATGTAATGAATTTAGGAAGCAAGAATATCTTCATTGGATTAAAACAGGATGTGAGTATATGAAGAGTCATAATCCTAAGAAGGCCTGGAAATGGATCAAGAAAACTGCAAAAATTGGAAAAGATTCCTTCTTTATTGCTCAACCAATTAAAAATAAAAATGGAGAATTAGTTGTTGCTACGGAAGAACAACTAGATGTGTGGCATGATCATTTCGAAAATCTTGCATCAGATCCAAGTGGTGTAAGTCTTGATTTGGAGCATTGGTATGAAGAACCAACGAATAAACGTTTTTCACTTCCTATGCTTGATGAGTGGGATATCAACCAAGATATTAGTATTGATGAAGTCAAGTCAGCTATCCTCACTACTCCAAATTATAAAGCATCAGGTCCGGATGGTATTCCAATTGAATTTTACAAAGCATTAGTTCCATCAAGTAATGATTCTAATAATGCTACAGATAATAATTCTTCTGGTAATACTACTTCAGATAATGATGCTCATGGTTTAAATTTTATTCTTAAATTATTCAACCGTATTTGGGATGGAGATTTCCCCAACTCATGGAATGAATCCAGTATTGTTTCTATTCCTAAGAAGGGAGATTTGACAGATTGTGATAACTATCGAGGTATATCACTTATCAATAATGGTATTAAGTTGATTTCCAAAATTGTCACCACTAGAATCTCAGAATATGGTTTAAAGAATAATTTCATTAGACCTGAACAATTTGGTTTTCGAAAAAAGGAAGAAAGTATTAGTCTTTTCATTTCAATCCAAGAAATATGCCGTAGACGTCAATTAGATAATAAAGAGACATATTTGGCCTTTTTAGATCTCAGGAAAGCATACGATTCAGTCCCAATCGGTAATATTCTCCATAAATTAGATTGTTTAGGAATCCGAGGTAAGAGTCTACAATTTATCAAAAATTTATATTTAACATCTAAGGCTAATGTCAAATTAGATGGACAATTCTCGAAATCTTTTGATGTGAAGAAAGGAGTCCGTCAAGGTTGCCCACTTTCGCCTATTCTTTTTAATCTCTTTATTAATGATATATTTAAAGAGTGTGAAGATCTCGGAGTCAGTTTAGGTGACACTCGATGCTGTGGTGGACTTTTTGCAGATGATATAGTTATTTGTGCTCCAACAAGAGGATGCTTAAAAAAGATGCTTAGAAGAGTTAATGAATGGGCCTTGTATAATGAAATGGAATTTGGTATCCAGAAATGTTCAACGATGGTGATTCGTCCTGAATCAATAGAAAATCAGAACAAGAGAGATCCAACATTTTACTTAGCAGGACAACCCATTCCAACTACTGACTGCTACACTTATCTTGGTGTTCCATTTGATAAGAATCTGTCCCTTAAACCAGTAATTAAAGTTCTTAATAACAAGGTTTTGAAAGGGCTTTTCTCAGTCAGTAAATTCTTAAGAAATCCTAATATTCCTATTCCTTTCAAAAAACTAGTACTTAACTCTCAAGTGATTAGCAGAGTTTCATACTTTGCACCATTACTTGGATCCAACAAAGCCAGGTCTAGGATTGCTCAGAAGCATGTTAACAAAGGAATACGATGGGTTGCCGGAGTTCATAAAGCTGTATCGTTTATATCTTTATACTCTATTTCAAAAGATTTGAATATTCCTCCATTGTCAGCCAAATGTGCGTTAGCTCAGGTTAGATGTTTTAACAAATGGAAAAACTCAAATTGTATTATCTCACACCTTGTCAATTACATTCCTAAATTTAGAAAATACACGTGGTGCAAATCAAGTAGGACACTTGATAAAAAACTAAAGAAACATGGAGATGTTAAAGCAGTTAAAAACTTTTATTGGAAAGATCTCAAAGGGAATTCAATCAAAGCGCAATATTATGATGATAATAAATTTATTGAAACTAAAGATTTTATTAAATTATGTTATGAATACCCAGAGTTTGCCTATGGCTTCTACTGGCTATTGAAAGCAAGAAGCGGATACAAGTTGGATGCTAGAGTTGCCAAAGCTGCTAAATTTGTTGATCCAATTTGTCCTAACTACTGTCCATGTTGCAAGTGTGGTGTTCAAAGTATTAAACATTGGTTATTAGATTGTCCAACATTTAGAGATATCCGTATTAAACATTATGATTCCATAGTCCAGCTATTAAATTTTTTCAGTCAACGTAATTCCAATAGTCCTATCAATAATAATGAAATTGATAATGTCAGTAGAGATAGCAATAACAGTAATAGTAATAGTAACAATAATAATAATAACAATAGTAATAATTACAATAGTAGTAATAGTAATAATAGAAATAGTAATAATAACAATAGTAGTAATAGAAATAATAATATTAATAATGATAGCAATAGTGAAGATAATAATTCTAATTTAGATAGTAATTTAGTTAATGATAGTAATAGTTCTAATAATCCGGTGAATATTAATGTGTATGATTATTCTAGTGTGTGCAGTAAAATATTTAAATTCCTTCTTGGGGGAAGAAGTTTTAACAATATTAATTACAATTCAAGGGAATGGAAAGAACTTTGTAAGCGTCAGATTCAATCTGGTACTAATGAAGGAGCACCATTCTTGACGGTAACCGCGGAACTTCTAACCAAAATCATGCCTTTTGCTATTGGCCAGCAATGGTCAATGTTCAAAAGGTTTGAAGCAACATCCAAGAGCGTCAATGCTGAAGAAACAGTAAGACAGGCCAGGAGGGCCAGCGCAACCAATGGAGATCATAATTTTGTCCCATGATAAAATTTTGATCTTTGGCTCGGTGTCCCATTGGAAGTCAAATACAATTATTATACTTTAGTATGATAGTGGCTTTCTTACTTTAATTAAAATTACTAGAATACATTATACCCAGTTTTTATTCATTTGTGTTTATTTAAACATATTTTTTTTATTTTTATTTTTATTTTTAATTTTTTATTACATGTATTATAATTTTAATTAAATTAATAATAAAGTTTAAAATATTTGATGCCGTTAAAAAAAAAAAAAAAAAAAAAAAAAAAAAAAAAAAAATTCATTTATTTAATAAATGTAGTTTCTCAAGGGGGTCTACTCATGCTCATGGTACTGAGAGAGTAGAAAGAATTAAATCCAAGCATTGCGCAATGGATGCTTGGTTAGTCTTTAAGGGAAAATTATTAGGACTAAGCTCATGGTACTGAGCGATTAAAAAACATTTTATTCATCGAATTTAAGTATTTGATGAATAAGTTGAATGTTTGATATTCAGGTAAGTTTGTATAGTATTTAATTAGAAGAGTAATACATTTTGTTGCTGTATTTTTTTCTTTTATTCATGTATTCATGTAGTACTACTCTTCTCTTGTAAGAATCCAATGTAGTCAACTTTAGCATTTGCATTGTATTTTTATATTCATGTAGCTATTGTTGTATTGTTTCTTGTAAGAGACTGATTCACTCTACATCATGTAAAAATGCTATTCACAAGCTTTCTGGTGTCGACATTCTTGATTCAAATTTTTTACCAATTTAAATATTTAATGAAAAGTAAAGTCAAACAATTTTAGTGTCAAAAAGCGAATCGAATTTACTAACAACAAACCAAAACTAGAATTTTTAAAGAAAATTTACAACTAGAATTCAAAAAAAAAAAAAAAAAAAAAAAGAAACTTTAAACAAAGCATCGTAACAATTTTTGTACTATCCAGTACTTTTAAGAAGAGAGAGAGAGACAGATTTTTTTCCATATACGTTATATTTATATTTTTTATTAGTATTTATTTTATATTCAATTTTTTTTAATTAGAATTAATTATCATGTCAGTCCTTTATATTAAAGATAAGAATTATATCAGACGTGGTACCCGGTCTTATGGTATCCCCTTAGATGATATTCGCTCCTTCTTTATCCGTGGTATTCGATCATGGTCAGTAAATATGCTATGGGAAAAACTCGAGGTTATTCTAGAAGATTGTTATGAGTACCCAGAGTTTGCCTATGGCTTCTACTGGCTATTGAAAGCAAGAAGCGGATATAAGTTGGATGCTAGAGTTGCCAAAGCTGCTAAATTTGTTGATCCAGTTTGTCCTAACTACTGTCCATGTTGCAAGTGTGGAGATCAAAGTATTAAACATTGGTTATTAGATTGTCCAACATTTAGAGATATCCGTATTAAACATTATGATTCCATAGTCCAGCTATTAAATTTTTTCAGTCAACGTAATTCCAATAGTCCTATCAATAATAATGAAATTGATAATATCAGTAGAGATAGTAATAACATTAATAGTAATAGTAACAATAGTAGTAATAACAATAGTAATAGTAACAATAGTAATAGTAACAATAGTAATAATAACAATAATAGAAATAATAATATTAGTAATGATAGCAATAGTGAAGATAATAATTCTATTTTAGATAGTAATTTAGTTAATGATAGTAATAGTTCTAATAATCCGGTGAATATTAACGTGTATGATTATTCTAGTGTGTGCAGTAAAATATTTAAATTCCTTCTTGGGGGAAGAAGTTTTAACAATATTAATTACAATTCAAGGGAATGGAAAGAACTTTGTAGGCGTCAGATTCAATCTGGTACTAATGAAGGAACACCATTCTTGACGGTAACAGCGGAACTTCTAACCAAAATCATGCCTTTTGCTATTGGCCAGCAATGGTCAATGTTCAAAAGGTTTGAAGCAACATCCAAGAGCGTCAATGCTGAAGAAACAGTAAGACAGGCCAGGAGGGCCAGCGCAACCAATGGAGATCATAATTTTGTTCCATGACAAAATTTTGATCTTTGGCTCGGTGTCCCATTGGAAGTCAAATACAATTATTATACTTTAGTATGATAGTGGCTTTCTTACTTTAATTAAAATTACTAGAATACATTATACCCAATTTTTATTCATTTGTGTTTATTTAAACATATTTTTTTTATTTTTATTTATTTTTAATTTTTTATTACATGTATTATAATTTTAATTAAATTAATAATAAAGTTTAAAATATTTGATGCCGTTAAAAAAAAAAAAAAAAAAAAAAAAAAAAAAAAAAATACTCATGCTCATGGTACTGAGAGAGTAGAAAGAATTAAATCCAAGTATTGCGCAATGGATGCTTGGTTAGTCTTTAAGGGAAAATTATTAGGACTAAGCTCATGGTACTGAGCGATTAAAAAACATTTTATTCATCGAATTTAAGTATTTGATGAATAAGTTGAATGTTTGATATTCAGGTAAGTTTGTATAGTATTTAATTAGAAGAGTAATACATTTTGTTGCTGTATTTTTTCTTTTATTCATGTATTCATGTAGTATTACTCTTCTCTTGTAAGAATCCAATGTAGTCAACTTTAGCATTTGCATTGTATTTTTATATTCATGTAGCTATTGTTGTATTGTTTCTTGTAAGAGACTGATTCACTCTACATCATGTAAAAATACTATTCACAAGCTTTCTGGTGTCGACATTCTTGATTCAAATTTTTTACCAATTTAAATATTTAATGAAAAGTAAAGTCAAACAAGTTTAGTGTCAAAAAGCGAATCGAATTTACTAACAACAAACCAAAACTAGAATTTTTAAAGTAAATTTACAACTAGAATTCAAAAAAAAAAAAAAAAAAAAAGAAACTTTAAACAAAGCATCGTAACAATTTTTGTACTATCCAGTACTTTTAAGAAGAGAGAGAGAGACAGATTTTTTTCCATATACGTTATATTTTTAATTTTTATTAGTATTTATTTTATATTCAATATTTTTAATTAGAATTAATTATCATGTCAGTCCTTTATATTAAAGATAAGAATTATATCAGACGTGGTACCCGGTCTTATGGTATCCCCTTAGATGATATTCGCTCCTTCTTTATCCGTGGTATTCGATCATGGTCAGTAAATATGCTATGGGAAAAACTCGAGGTTATTCTAGAAGATAAATTTAATTCAGTTATTAGTGTTAAATATTTTCAGACTTTCAATGATCACTTTTTCTTAGTCAAGGTTCATGGTTCATCGAAAGATTGTATTAAAATCTTACACATGTTAAAGAAGAAACTTTCAGTTACCTCAATTTCCTTTTCAGCTCGTAGTAGAAGGAATCACAAATACACTTTTTCCACACTCAAACGTAAAATTTTAGTTTCTAATAAACATCAACATTCTATTCAACAATCAGTTCAACAATCAGTTCAACAATCTCATCAACAATCCGATCTTCAATAAGATCTTCAACAAGATCTTCAACAAGTTTCCCATCATGAAAATATTCCAGATCTACAGCAAACACAATTTCAATCTCAACATTCAACAATTAATTCTAATAGTTCTATCAACTCTGATAACAGTTCAATAGTTGATAGTTCTTCAGTTTCACAGCCATCTAGTAATAGTTCTACTTATTCCTCTGATGCATCATCCATTAATAACGATGACTTTAATAATAATAATAATAGCAACGATTCTTCCTCATCCAACAAGCCTGATAACTTTTCTTTTTGTCTTAGTTGGAACACCAATGGGTGGAATCACGAAAAGAGAGATAGTATTAGCTATTTCACAGCTATTTTCAAACCATTATTTTTATGTTTCCAAGAAACTGGTAATGGTTCTGGATCGAATACAGATTATCCTTGTCGTGTTACTTTGCGAAACTATAGACACTTTTTCAAGAAAGCTGATGAATCAGTTCCTGGAATGAGAGGTTTATATTTAGGTTTTCACAATTCGTGTCAAGCCTCACTTGAAAACTTCTCTGGAAAGTATATTATTTCTATTTATACTTTTAGTCTCTGGAATAGATTCAAATGCTCGATTGGAAATGTTTATATGCCTCATAGTCATCACAACATCTATGTTGATCATGCAAAGTTAGAAGTTCGCTTGTGGTTACAAACTCATTCATCCCATCCATCGATTCTTGTTGGTGATTTTAATATGTCTAAAGTAAAATTATCCAACTGGTTATCAACTAATGGATTAGGAGACTGGGAAATTCTTCCGCTTAGAGGGTCGACTATCTCTTGGACTCGAGGTGATCAATCTTCCGACATTGACCATGCTCTTATCAATTCGAAGATGAAAGATCTTATTCACTCAGGATCATTTATAAATAATTTTTATCCTGTATCAGACCATAAGCCACTTCTTATTAATGGTAAAATTATTCCTATGGAAGATTTTTCTAATGACTTTAATGTTCCTAAGAAAATTCTGAAATGGAATAGATTAAAATGTATTGAGGAAAAGGAATCTATTCTCAATTATAATAAATTCCAAATACTTTCAGCAAAATTCAACGATCCTAATGTTTCTACAGATGAACTTTCCAAAGAGTTTACTTCAACTGCTTTTTCAATTGCAGACGAGCTCAATATTACCTCATCAAATAATGTTATAAAGTCTTCATTTCATATTTCACAACAAATTTTTAATCTTCAAAAAATCAAAATGAAGTTGTATAAGAGATTTAAAAAAGAAAGAATTTATGATATAGATGAATTTATTAAACTAATTAAAATCTACCGTAAGCTCATTGATTACATCCACAAAAGATGTAATGAATTTAGGAAACAAGAATATCTTCATTGGATTAAAACAGGATGTGAGTATATGAAGAGTCATAATCCTAAGAAGGCCTGGAAATGGATCAAGAAAACTGCAAAAATTGGAAAAGATTCTTTCTTTATTGCTCAACCAATTAAAAATAAAAATGGAGAATTAGTTGTTGCTATGGAAGAACAACTAGAAGTGTGGCATGATCATTTCGAAAAGCTTGCATCAGATCCAAGTGGTGTAAGTCTTGATTTGGAGCATTGGTATGAAGAACCAACGAATAAATGTTTTTAACTTCCTATGCTTGATGAGTGGGATATCAACCAAGATATTAGTATTGATGAAGTCAAGTCAGCTATCCTCTCTACTCCAAATTATAAAGCATCAGGTCCAGATGGTATTCCAATTGAATTTTACAAAGCATTAATTCCATCAAGTAATGATTCTAATAATGTTACAGATAATAATTCTTCTGGTAATACCACTTCAGATAATGATGCTCATGGTTTAAATTTTATTCTTAAATTATTCAACCGTATTTGGGATGGAGACTTCCCCAACTCATGGAATGAATCCAGTATTGTTTCTATTCCTAAGAAGGGAGATTTGACAGATTGTGATAACTATCGAGGTATATCACTTATCAATAATAGTATTAAGTTGATTTCCAAAATTGTCACCACTAGAATCTCAGAATATGGTCTAAAGAATAATTTCATTAGACCTGAACAATTTGGTTTTCGAAAAAAGGAAGAAAGTATCAGTCTTTTCATTTCAATCCAAGAAATATGCCGTAGACGTCAATTAGATAATAAAGAGACATATTTGGCCTTTTTAAATCTCAGGAAAGCATACGATTCAGTCCCAATCGGTAATATTCTCCATAAATTAGATTGTTTAGGAATCCGAGGTAAGAGTTTACAATTTATCAAAAATTTATATTTAACATCTAAGGCTAATGTCAAATTAGATGGACAATTCTCGAAATCTTTTGATGTGAAGAAAGGAGTCCGTCAAGGATGCCCTCTTTCTCCTATTCTTTTTAATCTCTTTATTAATGATATATTTAAAGAGTGCGAAGATCTCGGAGTCAGTTTAGGTGACACTCGATGCTGTAGTCGTTCCAGTTTTTATCCTGGTTGTTAAGGCGTTTCCTTAGCATACATAAGGCTTCTGGTTCGACCCCGCAGATGTCAGTGCCTGTGGATTTTCCCACTGGGTTTGCCATGGGTTGGGTTATGATATTCAGGTAAGTATAAATGAACTTTCTAATTTACTACTATGATAATAACACTCGTCTAGCCGGCCTGAGAGGGTCTAGTGTACATGGTACATTCCAAATTAGAACTTAATAAGTGGTGACTTAGGCTATGCCAAAAACACATAATATTCCTTAATCAATTTAAGTGTAAACATTAGGGGGCGGTTGACACGTGATCAAAT
Organism: Piromyces finnis; assembly: GCA_002104945.1. NCBI lineage: Eukaryota > Fungi > Neocallimastigomycota > Neocallimastigomycetes > Neocallimastigales > Neocallimastigaceae > Piromyces > Piromyces finnis. The sequence continues at coordinate 471,364 of MCFH01000005.1, read as the reverse complement.
TGACTATAAGAGGCTTAGCATTATAGTTGTGAAATATCGTACAACGACATGCATCTAATGTACATGGATTAAGTGAGAGTCGAAGCTGAAGAAACAGTATGACAGACCAAGAGGGTCACAACCACCTAGCAATAGGAATGAGCCAACGTTTCTCTAAGAACCACCATTGGAGCTAACTCTGATCGATGGGAGAAATACACTCGGAAGTTAAAAAAAAAAAACTCGATGCTGTGGTGGACTTTTTGCAGATGATATAGTTATTTGTGCTCCAACAAGAGGATGCTTAAAAAAGATGCTTAGAAGAGTTAATGAATGGGCTTTGTATAATGAAATGGAATTTGGTATCCAGAAATGTTCAACGATGGTGATTCGTCCTGAATCAATAGAAAATCAGAACAAGAGAGATCCAACATTTTACTTAGCAGGAAAACCCATTCCAACTACTGATTGTTATACTTATCTTGGTGTTCCATTTGATAAGAATCTGTCCCTTAAACCAGTTATTAAAACTCTTAATAACAAAGTTTTGAAAGGACTTTTTTAAGTCAGTAAATTCTTAAGAAATCCTAATATTCCTATTCCCTTCAAAAAGTTAGTACTTAACTCACAAGTGATTAGCAGAGTTTCATACTTTGCACCATTACTTGGATCCAACAAAGCTAGGTCTAGGATTGCTCAGAAACATGTTAACAAAGGAATACGATGGGTTACCGGAGTTCATAAAGCTGTATCGTTTATATCTTTATACTCTATCTCAAAAGATTTGAATATTCCTCCATTGTCAGCCAAATGTGCGTTAGCTCAGGTTAGATGTTTTAACAAATGGAAAAACTCAAATTGTATTATCTCACACCTTGTCAATTACATTCCTAAATTTAGAAAATACACGTGGTGCAAATCAAGTAGGACACTTGATAAAAAACTAAAGAAACATGGAGATATTAAAGCAGTTAAAAACTTTTATTGGAAAGATCTCAAAGGGAATTCAATCAAAGCGCAATATTATGATGATAATAAATTTATTGAAACTAAAGATTTTATTAAATTATGTTATGAATACCCAGAGTTTGCCTCTGGTTTCTACTGGCTATTGAAAGCAAGAAGCGGATACAAGTTGGATGCTAGAGTTGCAAAAGATGCAATATATATATATATTATATTAAAATTTTAAATTATTATGAATAAATACTGGTCTATCATGTATTGTGTCAAAAGTCAGAAACAATTCTTTTGAATTTTATTGATGCAATAAAGGTGAAATTAAAGTATTAGATGAATATATTTATAATAGTGACACATTATTTAAAGAATTATTAAAATTTATTAGATTATGATAATAAAAAAAAGAAAGAAAATAATAATAAAAGTGATAATAAAAGCGCTAATGGTAATATGATTCAAGAAAAACCCCAATAAAAATAAATTTTAGCATGAGCTTTAAAAAAGAAATCACTAAAGATTTTGAAAGAAATAAAATATAGAGGTCCAAGTAAATTGTCTATTTTATCATATAATGCGAGATACATAACAGGGACAAATGTAGAAAAGGTTAATAAAATATATAGTACTAGGTAAATTAAATTTAATAAATATAATAAATATTTAAATATTTAATAATGTGAATGTTATTATAAATATAAAATAAATGTACAAATAAAAAATACATATAGATAAATTTATATATTTAAATCGTATTAGATAAAGAAACTTTTTTTTTATAGTTAAAACATTATATATAATTTCTTAATGATTATTATTAAATATTTTAAAACTTTTTTTTATTTTTTTTAATGTAATAAATTATAAAATATTATTTAAATTAACATATTTTTAAATAAATATGTATTTATTTACCATAATAATATACCATGTATATTTTTTGAATAATTTTTAATTATTAGTTAATATTTTATTGTATCAATAAAATGTGAGTGAATATTAAGTTATTTATGAAATAGAGATAGTTCATTTATTAATAAGCAATTTTTATTAAATATAATTAATATACTTTAATTATTATAAGACGTAAAGTTTTTTTTTTTAATTTTTAATTTAGCAAAAATATGTTTTATATAAGTATTTAGTTTTTTTCCTTTGAAACTTCGCTTCTATTATTTCAATCTCAAAAAAAATGTAATATTTAAGATTTTAATTACTATAATAGAATATCACTCATAAAATTTATTCTTAAAATTATTTCTAAAAATGTGATAAATAAAATTTCATATTATACTTTTTCTAATAATTTAACAGAATATTTTTGTTTTTTATAATAATAAAGAATACAGTAATTAATTAATTTATATCATAAAAATTTATCAAGGGCAGAAGCTCAAAAACTAATTTATATATGTTATTTTTTTCGACCCATATACTTTTTTTTGTTTATCTAAAAAAATATAATTACTATAATATATTATATCGTTATTATTTATTTAATTTTAAATTACTCATTTTTTATTATATACATTAAATAAAAAAAATTTCTTGTACATAGTTTCATAATTTATTAATTACTTTTTAAATTTACAAAATGTGGTATTGATGTAAGGGAAAAATTAGTAATGGACATTTTATTATTAGAAAAAAATATTAAATATATTTTATAACTCTTTTAAAATTGGTATTAACCATTGTGGTTTAATATCAGATATAGGAATCAGAAAACAATCAATAAAAAAATCAGTTATATAGAAAAGTTAACCTTTCAATTTTTAGAAAAATAAAATTTTACTATTTTATCTTATTTAATATGCTTTTAGTAAAACTCTTTATTATACAAATCTATCACACTAAACGTAATCCCTTTTATTTATTTAAATATATTGAAAAGACATAATGATTTTAAAACCGTTTTCTCAAAAAAAAAAAAAAAAAAAAAAAAAAAAAACTATACAAACTATTCTATTTATAAAATATTTCTATGGGTTATGTGTTATGATTAAAAAATTATATTTTTTTATATTTGTGAAAAATTAAATCTTAAATATCATTTATTTAATATATATTTTATGTGTACAAGTGACTAACTTGAAAAAAACATATAAACATAAACATTTATTTAAAGTGTTGTAAACATAATTTTTACATATTTTATATGATTTAATGTCTCATATCATTATATAATTGTAATATTTTCAATATAACTTTTTCTCTTTGTTAATATTATATATTATCATTAAAATTATTTATTAAATTTATTTTACAATTTAGAAACTAAAGATTTCATTAAATTTTGTTATGAGGATCTTGAGTTTTTCTATGCTTACCACTAACTATATAAACAAGAAAATAGATACAAATTAGATATAAAAGTTGCTAAAGACACGAAATTAATTGATCCAATTTGTCTATGTTGCAAGAAGGATAATTAAAATATTCAACATTAACCAAAATTTAATTATATCGGTAATAAATATTACGATTGCTTTGTCCAACAATTATTCATTTATCTTGTAAGAAAGCATTTAAATATTCTTATCAATAATAATAATAATAATAATAATAATAATGATAATGATAATAATAATAATAGCAATAATAAAGATGATTATTCTAATTCTTTAAATTTAAACAATTCCTATAGTTTAAATAGTTTAGTTAATGATAGTTTTAATAATTCTATGGACATTAATATATATTACCTATATAAAAAATATTTAAATTCCTGATTGGGAGAAGAAGTTTTAAAAATAATGATACAATAAGAAAATGGTGAGGTCTTTTAAGTTGTCAAACTAAACAAAGTACATATGAATCTAACCATAATAATGCCTTATGCTATTGGGAAGCAAAAATCAATGCTTAAAAGGGTTAAAACAATTAAGAGCACCAATATTAAAGAAACAATAGAAAAATATTAAATCAATACACAACTAATAGATAATAATTTTGTCCACCAAAATTTGTGAGGCTGAGTCCCATTGGATGTCAAAACATAATTATTATACTCATGTATAATAGTGACTTTCTTTCCTATATTAAAATTTAATTTATGGAATTACTAGAATATATTACATCCATTTTTTATTCATTTGTGTTGTTTAATTATTTTATTTTATTTTTTTTTAATTTATAAATTTATTTTTAAATAGATGTATTATAGTTTTTTGTTATAATAAATATTTTAAAATAGCTGCCATAAAAAAAGAATATAATTTTAATTTCAATTATGAAATCTCTATATGAAAAAAATGTATAATTAATGTAAATCAATGTAAGCTTATGTAGATGGTAAAATGGAAATGTAAAATACATATAGTGTGATAATTGGACAATTAATTATTAAATAAGCCTCAATGATATAAGCAAACTAAAAAATATTTATTATTAAAAGTTTATTGTTATAATAAATTTTAGTTGTTTTGATATTTAGGAAAAAAGTAAAATATATAAAAATATCTACTATGAAAATAATATTAGAATGTGATAAATTAAGTTTTTTATAAAAATATATGTCATTTTAAGTTTAATTCATTTTACATAAAAATAAACATTGACATAGAAGCTCACATGGTATATATTTTAATATATAATGAAGATATAATTTTAAAATTCTATGTATATAAAAACAAAACAAAAAGATAATAATTAAATATAAATGAATATTTCTTTTTTGCTTATAATAATAATGATAATGGGCTAATTAATAATACATTATATGGAAAACTAATTTATATTATCCAAAAAAATTAACAACTATAAGTCAAAATACGATCACGTGTATATATTAGAGTTTTTTAATTCACTTATGAAAGTCATAAGATGTTTTGATAAAACAAATATGTAAATTTAGAATTAATAAATTATGATTCATATGAGGTTGATTCCCGCCTATTATAATTTTTATTATTTATTAGACTTTTATTAATAAAGACTTTTAAATTTTCTATTGCTATTGTTGCATTAATACTTTTTTTTTTTTTTTAATTTATAGTAACACAATATTTCAATAATAGAATATAACTAATTCGGATTATAATATTTTAAAGAAAAATATTTTATATTATATAACATTATTAATTATATAAATATATATTTTTATCCTTTTTTTTCATTTTACAAAATATATAAAACATGTGAAATATGATTTTATGTATTATTAAATTATAAAACTATAGAATATTTATGATATATTATTATTGACAATATTAAATAAATTGTAAAAATATCATTTTTGTATTATTTTTTTTTTTTCAATTTTCATTTATAAAATAATATATTCTGATATATATATATATTAAAAAATATTAGACAATTTACATATATAGAAATTTGTATTTTTTCTATATGTAACTTTATTATATATAAAATAAATTAAATTAATCTGTAATTTTTCTTTTCCACAATATATTTTTTTATATTCATTATTTTATATAATAAAATAACAATTACAATATATTTTTATTATTGTTACATCTAAAATTAAAATATTAAATATATTTCATATTCATAAATATAAAGAAATTAATATATTATAATATATAATTTCTTATTTATATCAATACCATTATACCTATAATCTTTTAACAATAAAAAAAATATTTTTATTAAAATTGTAACAATGGAGAAAAATAGAAATTGTTATTATTTCATATTCCATATATATAATTTTAAAAAAATTTTCTAAAAATTTAATATAATAGTAATAATTTAATTTTTTATTATTAAAAGCCAAAAGTATATTATATATACAAAATATGTATTGAAGAATAATAGAATTAATTTATTTCAAATATTAATAATTATGACTACTTTTATATTACTAATTAAGACTAAAATATTAATATTATCACTAATAATAAAAAATTGATTTTTATATGATATAATAGATTTTAATATACATATTGAAAAAAATGGGTGAATAAATTAAAAAATATACCTTTTATATCCTTTTTTATTATGTTTATAATACTTTTTGTCTTTCCAGGTTATTATATGTCTCTAAATCACACATCTCACTTTAGGACAAATAAATTTTTTTTTGTCCTAAGATTGCTTTTCTTGCTTTTAATAGGAATATTTTAAAATTAATTAATTACTTCTTAAAAGTACTAATATATTATAATATTAATTTTAATTTTCTATTTTTTTATTATATATTAAAATTATTTAATCCTTATTTATTTATTTATTTTTTTGAAAATATTTTATTATTTTTTAAATAAACTTTATTAGATAAAAAATAGTAAAAAAAAAAAAAAAAAAGGAATTGAAAGGAACTGATCGACATTCCAAAATTAAATATTACTGGACTGGATTTTAAATATTTCTCAATTATAATATGAAATTAATTTTTTTTAATTAAAATTCGAACATAAAACTTAAAATTTTAATTTTAAGAAAAGGGATAATCCTCTATGTCACAATTAATTTATATTAAAAAAGTTTTTATAAAAGAAAGAATTTTTTCTCGTTTTATTTTTTTTCATTATTCAATTTTAATTTTATTTTTCTCTGGAAGAAAATAAATTAATAAATAGTGCAAGTCACATAACAAAAACTTAAAAAAAGTTAATATTTTATATAATAAAATTTATAAAATGAAGGCCTCTATTGCTTTAACTGCTGCTGCTGCTCTTGCCGCTAAGGCTTCTGCTGCTTGCTGGTCCCAAAACTTAGGTTACCCATGCTGTTCTTCTTCTAGCGCTAAGGTTGAATACACTGACGCTGATGGTAAGTGGGGTATTGAAAACGGTAACTGGTGTGGTATTCCAGCCGCTACTAACTCTGCTTCTTGCTGGGCTAAGGCTTTAGGTTACAACTGTTGTACTTCCACTACTCAAGCTATTTACACTGATAGTGATGGTAAGTGGGGTGTTGAAAACGGTGACTGGTGTGGTATTGTTACTGGTGGAAATAGCAATTACGATGATTCTAACCCAAGCATTGGTTCCCAATACACTCACAGTGGTAACCCATTCAAGGGTCACAAATTCTTCATCAACCCATACTACACTGCTGAAGTTGATGCTGCTATTGCTCAAATGAGTAACTCTTCCCTTATTGCTAAGGCTGAAAAGATGAAGGAATACTCTAACGCTATCTGGTTAGATAACATTGAAAACATGCAAAACTGGTTAGAAAGAAACCTTAAGTCTGCTCTTGCTGAACAAAACGCCACTGGTCAAACTGTCTTAACTGTCTTTGTTGTTTACGATTTACCAGGTCGTGATTGTCACGCTCTTGCTTCCAATGGTGAACTTCTTGCCAACGATGCTGATGCCGCTCGTTACAAGTCTGAATACATTGATGTCATTGAAGAAAAGTTAAAGACTTACATTTCTCAACCAGTTGTCCTTATTATTGAACCAGATTCCCTTGCTAACATGGTTACCAACATTGAATCTACTCCAGCTTGTGCTAAGTCTGAAAAGTACTACTACGATGGTCACGCTTACTTAATTAAGAAGTTCGGTGTTCTTCCACACGTTTCTATGTACCTTGATATTGGTCACGCTTTCTGGTTAGGTTGGGATGACAACCGTGAAAAGGCCGGTAAGGTTTACTCTAAGGTTATTTCCTCTGGTTCTCCAGGTCAAGTTCGTGGTTTCGCTTCCAACGTTGCTAACTACACTCCATGGGAAGACCCAGAACTTTCTCGTGGTCCAGAAACTGAATGGAACTCTTGCCCAGATGAAAAGAGATACATTGAAGCCATGTACAAGGACTTCAAGTCTGCTGGTATCAAGTCTGTCTACTTCATTGAAGATACTTCTCGTAATGGTGTTAAGAACGACCGTTTCCACCCAGGAGAATGGTGTAACCAAATGGGATCTGGTATTGGTGCTCGTCCACAAGCCAGTCCAATTGCTGGTATGGATTACCTTGATGCTTTCTACTGGGTTAAGCCATACGGTGAATCTGATGGTACTTCTGATGAAAGTGCTAAGCGTTACGATGGTTACTGTGGTCACAGAACCGCCATGAAGCCAGCTCCAGAAGCCGGTCAATGGTTCCAAGCCTTCTTCGAAGAAGGTCTTAAGAACGCTAACCCACCACTCTAAGTTATTTAATATGAGACTTTATATAAATAAAATTTTATAAAATAAATTAAAAGTTAATTAAAAAGTAATAATTACTATAAAAGACATTCAAAAGAAAAATAAATAATAATTGAATAAAATAAAAAATTAAAAAAAGGTTTTTGTTATTGGTATTAGAGTTTAATTTTAAAAAAAATAAAAATTCATAAGAATAAATCATAAATATGAAATGAAATAATAAAAAACAAATAAATAAATATAAATTAAAAAATAAAAGTATATTAAAAATAAAATATTAAAATTTGTTTTATTATTAGCTTTTCAGTGTTATAATATAGTAATTTAAATATGTAAAAAAGATATTAATATTTTTTCATTATTTAATTATGTATAATGGAAAATAGTATAAAATTACTATAGTATAATATTTCAATATATTTAATTTGTGTTTGATTAAATTTATTTTTCAAATGTATGTAATTTATTTATTTTTTTTTTTTTTTTGATGAAAAATTATTTAAAAACCCGTTTGAGTAAAAGGATCCCCTTGGGAACGTGACTCTTTTTCAAGAAAGCTGATGAATCAGTTCCCGAAATGAGAGTTTTTTTTTATATTACCCTCTTGTGAACCCTCTTGGGAACGTGCCTTCATTTATTTAATAAATGTAGTTTCTCAAGGGGGTCTACTCATGCTCATGGTACTGAGAGAGTAGAAAGAATTAAATCCAAGTATTGCGCAATGGATGCTTGGTGCCCTCTTAGGAATGTGCCTTCATTTATTTAATAAATGTAATTTCTCAAGGGGGTCTACTCATGCTCATGGTACTGAGAGAGTAGAAAGAATTAAATCCAAGCATTGCGCAATGGATGCTTGGTTAGTCTTCAAGGGAAAATTATTAGGACTAAGCTCATGGTACTGAGCGATTAAAAAACATTTTATTCATCAAATTTAAGTATTTGATGAATAAGTGAATGTTTGATTTTTCAGGTAAGTTTGTATAGTATTTAATTAGAAGAGTAATACATTTTGTTGCTGTATTTTTTCTTTTATTCATGTATTCATGTAGTACTACTCTTCTCTTGTAAGAATCCAATGTAGTCAACTTTAGCATTTGCATTGTACTTTTATATTCATGTAGCTATTGTTGTATTGTTTCTTGTAAGAGACTGATTCACTCTACATCATGTAAAAATACTATTCACAAGCTTTCTGGTGTCGACATTCTTGATTCAAATTTTTTACCAATTTAAATATTTAATGAAAAGTAAAGTCAAACAAGTTTAGTGTCAAAAAGCGAATCGAATTTACTAACAACAAACCAAAACTAGAATTTTTAAAGAAAATTTACAACTAGAATTCAAAAAAAAAAAAAGAAACTTTAAACAAAGCATCGTAACAATTTTTGTACTATCCAGTACTTTTAAGAAGAGAGAGAGAGACAGATTTTTTTCCATATACGTTATATTTGTAATTTTTATTAGTATTTATTTTATATTCAATATTTTTTAATTAGAATTTATTATCATGTCAGTCCTTTATATTAAAGATAAGAATTATATCAGACGTGGTACCCGGTCTTATGGTATCCCCTTAGATGATATTCGCTCCTTCTTTATCCGTGGTATTCGATCATGGTCAGTAAATATGCTATGGGAAAAACTCGAGGTTATTCTAGAAGATAAATTTAATTCAGTTATTAGTGTTAAATATTTTCAAACTTTCAATGATCACTTTTTCTTAGTCAAGGTTCATGGTTCATCAAAAGATTGTATTAAAATCTTACACATGTTAAAGAAGAAACTTTCAGTTACCTCAATTTCCTTTTCAGCTCGTAGTAGAAGGAATCACAAATACACTTTTTCCACTCTCAAACGTAAAATTTTAGTTTCTAATAAACATCAACATTCTATTCAACAATCATTTCAACAATCAGTTCAACAATCAGTTCAACAATCTCATCAACAATCCGATCTTCAACAAGATCTTCAACAGGATCTTCAACAAGTTTCCCATCATGAAAATATTCCAGATCTACAGCAAACACAATTTCAATCTCAACATTCAACAATTAATTCTAATAGTTCTATCAACTCTGATAACAGTTCAATAGTTGATAGTTCTTCAGTTTCACAGCCATCTAGTAATAGTTCTACTTATTCCTCTGATGCATCATCCATTAATAACGATGACTTTAATAATAATAATAATAGCAACGATTCTTCCTCATCCAACAAGCCTGATAACTTTTCTTTTTGTCTTAGTTGGAACACCAATGGGTGGAATCATGAAAAGAGAGATAGTATTAGCTATTTCACAGCTATTTTCAAACCATTATTCTTATGTTTCCAAGAAACTGGTAATGGTTCTGGATCGAATACAGATTATCCTTGTCGTGTTACTTTGCGAAACTATAGACACTTTTTCAAGAAAGCTGACGAATCAGTTCCGGGAATGAGAGGTTTATATTTAGGTTTTCACAATTCGTGTCAAGCCTCACTTGAAAACTTCTCTGGAAAGTATATTATTTCTATTTATACTTTTAGTCTCTGGAATAGATTCAAATGCTCGATTGGAAATGTTTATATGCCTCATAGTCATCACAACATCTATGTTGATCATGCAAAGTTAGAAGTTCGCTTGTGGTTACAAACTCATTCATCCCATCCATCGATTCTTGTTGGTGATTTTAATATGTCTAAAGTAAAATTATCCAACTGGTTATCAACTAATGGATTAGGAGATTGGGAAATTCTTCCGCTTAGAGGGTCTACTATCTCTTGGACTCGAGGTGATCAATCTTCCGACATTGACCATGCTCTTATCAATTCGAAGATGAAAGATCTTATTCACTCAGGATCATTTATAAATAATTTTTATCCTGTATCAGACCATAAGCCACTTCTTATTAATGGTAAAATTATTCCTATGGAAGATTTTTCTAATGACTTTAATGTTCCTAAGAAAATTCTGAAATGGAATAGATTAAAATGTATTGAGGAAAAGGAATCTATTCTCAGTCATAATAAATTCCAAATACTTTCAGCAAAATTCAACGATCCTAATGTTTCTACAGATGAACTTTCCAAAGAGTTTACTTCAACTGCTTTTTCAATTGCAGACGAGCTCAGTATTACCTCAGCAAATAATGTTATAAAGTCTTCATTTCATATTTCACAACAAATTTTTAATCTCCAAAAAATCAAAATGAAGTTGTATAAGAGATTTAAAAAAGAAAGAATTTATGATATAGATGAATTTATTAAAAGAATTAAAATCTACCGTAAGCTCATTGATTACATCCACAAAAGATGTAATGAATTTAGGAAACAAGAATATCTTCATTGGATTAAAACAGAATGTGAGTATATGAAGAGTCATAATCCTAAGAAGGCCTGGAAATGGATCAAGAAAACTGCAAAAATTGGAAAAGATTCTTTCTTTATTGCTCAACCAATTAAAAATAAAAATGGAGAATTAGTTGTTGCTACGGAAGAACAACTAGAAGTGTGGCATGATCATTTCGAAAAGCTTGCATCAGATCCAAGTGGTGTAAGTCTTGATTTGGAGCATTGGTATGAAGAACCAACGAATAAACGTTTTTCACTCCCTATGCTTGATGAATGGGATATCAACCAAGATATTAGTATTGATGAAGTCAAGTCAGCTATCCTCTCTACTCCAAATTATAAAGCATCAGGTCCAGATGGTATTCCAATTGAATTTTACAAAGCATTAATTCCATCAAGTAATGATTCTAATAATGTTACAGATAATAATTCTTCCGGTAATACCACTTCAGATAATGATGCTTATGGTTTAAATTTTATTCTTAAATTATTCAACCGTATTTGGGATGGAGACTTCCCCAACTCATGGAATGAATCCAGTATTGTTTCTATTCCTAAGAAGGGAGATTTGACAGATTGTGATAACTATCGAGGTATATCACTTATCAATAATGGTATTAAGTTGATTTCCAAAATTGTCACCACTAGAATCTCAGAATATGGTCTAAAGAATAATTTCATTAGACCTGAACAATTTGGTTTTCGAAAAAAGGAAGAAAGTATTAGTCTTTTCATTTCAATCCAAGAAATATGCCGTAGACGTCAATTAGATAATAAAGAGACATATTTGGCCTTTTTAGATCTCAGGAAAGCATACGATTCAGTCCCAATCGGTAATATTCTCCATAAATTAGATTGTTTAGGAATCCGAGGTAAGAGTTTACAATTCATCAAAAATTTATATTTAACATCTAAGGCTAATGTCAAATTAGATGGACAATTCTCGAAATCTTTTGATGTGAAGAAAGGAGTCCGTCAAGGATGCCCTCTTTCTCCTATTCTCTTTAATCTCTTTATTAATGATATATTTAAAGAGTGTGAAGATCTCGGAGTCAGTTTAGGTGACACTCGATGCTGTGGTGGACTTTTTGCAGATGATATAGTTATTTGTGCTCCAACAAGAGGATGCTTAAAAAAGATGCTTAGAAGAGTTAATGAATGGGCCTTGTATAATGAAATGGAATTTGGTATCCAGAAGTGTTCAACGATGGTGATTCGTCCTGAATCAATAGAAAATCAGAACAAGAGAGATCCAACATTTTACTTAGCAGGAAAACCCATTCCAACTACTGATTGTTATACTTATCTTGGTGTTCCATTTGATAAGAATCTGTCTCTTAAACCAGTTATTAAAACTCTTAATAACAAGGTTTTGAAAGGACTTTTTTCAGTCAGTAAATTCTTAAGAAATCCTAATATTCCTATTCCCTTCAAAAAGTTAGTACTTAACTCACAAGTGATTAGCAGAGTTTCATACTTTGCACCATTACTTGGATCCAACAAAGCTAGGTCTAGGATTGCTCAGAAACATGTTAACAAAGGAATACGATGGGTTACCGGAGTTCATAAAGCTGTATCGTTTATATCTTTATACTCTATCTCAAAAGATTTGAATATTCCTCCATTGTCAGCCAAATGTGCGTTAGCTCAGGTTAGATGTTTTAACAAATGGAAAAACTCAAATTGTATTATCTCACACCTTGTCAATTACATTCCTAAATTTAGAAAATACACGTGGTGCAAATCAAGTAGGACACTTGATAAAAAACTAAAGAAACATGGAGATATTAAAGCAGTTAAAAACTTTTATTGGAAAGATCTCAAAGGGAATTCAATCAAAGCGCAATATTATGATGATAATAAATTTATTGAAACTAAAGATTTTATTAAATTATGTTATGAATACCCAGAGTTTGCCTCTGGTTTCTACTGGCTATTGAAAGCAAGAAGCGGATATAAGTTGGATGCTAGAGTTGCCAAAGCTGCTAAATTTGTTGATCCAGTTTGTCCTAACTACTGTCCATGTTGCAAGTGTGGTGTTCAAAGTATTAAACATTGGTTATTAGATTGTCCAACATTTAGAGATATCCGTATTAAACATTATGATTCCATAGTCCAGCTATTAAATTTTTTCAGTCAACGTAATTCCAATAGTCCTATCAATAATAATGAAATTGATAATATCAGTAGAGATAGTAATAACATTAATAGTAATAGTAACAATAGTAGTAATAACAATAGTAATAGTAACAATAGTAATAGTAACAATAGTAATAATAACAATAATAGAAATAATAATATTAGTAATGATAGCAATAGTGAAGATAATAATTCTAATTTAGATAGTAATTTAGTTAATAATAGTAATAGTTCTAATAATCTGGTGAATATTAATGTGTATAATTATTCTAGTGTGTGCAGTAAAATATTTAAATTCCTTCTTGGGGGAAGAAATTTTAACAATATCAATTACAATTCAAGGGAATGGAAAGAACTTTGTAAGCATCAGATTCAATCTGGTACTAATGAAGGAACACCATTCTTGAAGGTAACTGCGGAACTTCTAACCAAAATCATGCCTTTTGCTATTGGCCAGCAATGGTCAATGTTCAAAAGGTTTGAAGCAACATCCAAGAGCGTCAATGCTGAAGAAACAGTAAGACATGTCAGGAGGGCCAGCGCAACCAATGGAGATCATAATTTTGTTCCATGATAAAATTTTGATCTTTGGCTCTGTGTCCCATTGGAAGTCAAATACAATTATTATACTTTAGTATAATAGTGGCTTTCTTACTTTAATTAAAATTACTAGAATACATTATACCCAATTTTTATTCATTTGTGCTTATTTAAACATATTTTTTTATTTTTATTTTATTTTTTAATTTTTATATTACATGTATTATAATTTTAATAAAGTTTAAAATATTTGATGCCGTTAAAAAAAAAAAAAAAAAAAAAAAAAAAGCTCATGGTACTGAGCGAGTAGAGTTGATAATCTGAGGGTTAGTTGTTATATCATATTTCTCTTACACCTTCAACTTACATTAGATAGTAATTGTTTTTTACAACCTTTATAACATAATATTTAACTTAATATTGTTGAATTCGGTAGTATTAAATACTGATTTTGAATATTTTTGATTTCTCTTTATTTTTTAGCTTTCATAGACATTTTGTTATCCCAGTTTATTACTTATTCTCTTTGTTCTTTTATTCCTTTCTACTCTTTATATGTTGATTAGTCAGATAGCTTTGTTTTTTCAGTTAGTTTGCTATTCCTTTCATTTATTCTTGAGTTTCGTTGTGGGGTGCGGCTTTCATTACTATAGTCATATTTAATCTTTTTATTTTTTCTATTTCTATTTTTTATTTTTTCGAGGGGCGCGGCTTTTTATTTTTTTATTTTTTATGATTTTATATGATTCTAGTAATATCTTTTTTATTTCTTATTTTTTGAAACTATAGATTTTCCAAGGAATCTCTTTCCTACTAACATTCTTTTGTATACTCTTTCTATCTCTTTTCTATTTATATATATATATATATATTTTATATACTTTATATTATATGTATTTTTTATATATTTATATAACTTTATTAGGTTTATTATGGACTCTTATGGTAAGTATTAACTCCTTTTTTTAACATTTTTTATTATCAAAGCTTCAATCCTGGAAAATCGAGTATTCTATTTTTATATTATAAATACTACTCTTGTTTCAATTTTATCTTTTAAAAAAAAATTATTATGTTTACCCAAAATTTTTCAACTTTTTTCCATTATTTTTGATATAATAATTTTTCACTCTTATTATCTCTCTATCTTACAACATAAATAACCTTAATGAATGTTCAAATTCAACAATCAGAATCAACACAATACAAAAATCATCCAATAAATAATACAAATCTTATAAATTTAAAGAGCTTTCAAAATACAGTTATAATACAGAAATCCAGAGTGATAGATATTCAAAATTTATTTTCCCGTTTAAAGTCTTCAGTAAAGTTAAAACTAAGTTTGTCAACAACTTAGCCACTTTTCCAGCCATAAAATTTAAAATATTGTTTGACAAATAATCCACTAGCTATATAACATATCCGTCTTTACTATTATTATTTATATTTTACTATATATTTTATTTCATTATCTTATTTATATCAATATATCAATACTTCAATTTATTAATATATTAATATCCATTGTCATAATAAGTTCTTTCAAAATGAACAATACCAACTGTACTGTACCTACCTTACGACGTGATTTCGTTTCTTCGGATCTAACTCCAATAAATCATATCTAATTTTTATCCATGATCTTAGTTCATGGTCAAAACAACGACTTATGGAATTTCTTTTAAAGGATATTCAACCTTTCAATGATATTCTTCAATCCCTCACCAAAAAATATTCACAATCACTCGGTACCTATTTCATTCTAAAAGTCAATGGAAAATGCCCTCTTAAAGCCATATTACTTATACACTCTCTTTCTAAAAAACTCCCAATCTCTAGTAAAATATCTTGGAAATTCATTGATAAACTCAAAAACAATAGATCATACAAAAACAAACGATCTATCAAGTCTACTACTGGTCCACTCTCTGACGATTTCTATTTTAGTCACTTGAGTTCTAATGCTTCCTTTTTCAACTTATTTACTTGTTGGAACATCAATGGTTGGAACCCTGAGAAAAAGGACGGTGTTTTATACTTCATCTCTGTTTTCAAACCTGTATGTGTCTGCCTTCAAGAAGTAGGTAACAGCCAATTCCTCTGTAGTAATGCAATTTCCTCACCATGCCTACCGAACTATAAACCAGTACACAGACGTGCTAATCCTAAAGTTCCAGGTATGAGAGGACTTTACATTGGTGTTCATAACTCTTGTTCCTTTACTCCTGAACCTCTTCTATATAAATACATCATTTCAGTTACAATACTATCATTTTGGAACCAGAGATGTATCATCGGTAATATTTACTTCCCGCAAACTAGACTTTAATATGTCAGCTATTAAAATCAAATCTTATATATCACTACACTTCCCGGATTGGACATTATATACAACAAAGCTATGACAGAACAAATAAACAAATCTTCAGTTTGTGAAGTTTTTCACAATGTTTCTGATCACAAACCGATCTTTGTATCTTGTAAAAAAGACTCTTCTGATGGTTTCAAAAAGCCTAAGAAGACCTTTAAGTGGTCAAGTCATATCTGTAACAAAGATTTCGTTCAAAAACAAAATCTTTGTTATTAAAACTTTTATTGTGAAAGCTATTGACACTCCATAAAACAGTAGTATTGATAAGAGATTGAACTCTTCTAGTTCTATTTTTGTTGGAACCAAGTAAAGGAGCATAATAAGAGACTTTGCATAAAATATAAGAATGAATTACTATATTTTTTAAACCAATAGGAACACAATTGTTGGTGAGGAAGTTCTTAAAAGAGAATAAAGATTTCTGAACTTTTTTGTACATATTAGACAGAATAGGAGTCAGAGAAAGATCTTCATCGAATGGGATTCCATGATAAGTATAGCAAGAAACCTTTGGAATCGAGTACATATCAATGTAAAATGTTGGGTCGACATAACTAGGGGATCTATTAAAGTTGATAGGTTTAACAACAATAGTTGCACATTTACTTATTCCAAAAGACATTTCATTTAAATTAGCCCAATCAAGGACTAGATTGAGCATCTTTTGAAGGTTCTTCTTACTAGGAGCAATCAAAACAATGTCATCAGCGAAAAGGCCACCACAACAACGTTTATTTCCTAAACTAACTCCAAGCCTTTCACATTTGTTTAAAATATCATTGATAAAGAGATTAAACAGTATAGGAGAAAGAGGACATCCTTGTCTTACACTACGGTTGATAGGAAATTCATTGGAAAGCATATCCAAGAAACGTGCACGAGCTTTAGAGGTAGAGTAGAGATTATTGAGAAAATCAAAACATTTACTACGTATACCTAATTTATATAACTTTGTAAGGATATTAAAAATAGGAACTGAGTCGTATGCTTTTTTAAGGTCTAGAAAGGCAACATAAGTGGCTTTTCCTTTAAATTTTCTTCTTTGACAGATTTCTCTAATGGAAATAAATAAGCTAATACATTCTTCTTTATTGCGAAAACCAAATTGCTCAGGTCCTATAAAATTATGAGAAAGAGCATACTTTGAAATTCTATTAGTTACAATTTTTAAAATGATTTTAAGACCTACGTTGATGAGAGAAATACCACGATAATTATTACAATCTGAAAGATCGCCTTTCTTTGGAATAGAAACAATGGAAGCAGAGTTCCAATTCAAAGGAAAGGATCCATTCCAGATTTTATTAAAAATTAATTTAAGACAATTTCCAGCAGACTTATGTTTTTTTCCAGTTCTTCGTTACAAAAGAAAGCTTTAAAGAATTCAATTGGTATACCATCGGGACCTGGAGCCTTATTATTCTTCATTGACAGAACAACATTCCTAATTTCCTCAATAGAAATGTGACCATTTATATCCCATGCTAAATGGAGAAAATCAAATTGTATAATTAAAGATCTCGTCCGACCTATTCCTCCCATGTCTCATTACTCTTGGGCCAAAGAATCTTGTTCACTACATAAGAAGCTTATGAAAATAAATATTAAAAGTACTAAAGATATTAGATAATATTATTGGAATAATAGTAGCCTAAATAATGGAAGCAAAGCCCTCAGATATACTAACAACAAATTCCTTAATTCAAATCGCCTAATGCATATCGGTCTCAACAACAAACCTCACTTAAATTTAGGAATTACCTGGATTATTCGTATTCGATGCGATTATGAAAATACTATCTGAATTGCTATTGTCAGTAATAGAATTACTCCTGACTGCCCTCGTGTCTGTCCATGTTGCGGATATGATGAACAATCTTTTTACCATTGGATATTAGAATGTTCTGCATTCTTTTAGTATAGAACTTCTTCACTTAGCTTTCTTGACGATCTTTTTACCCTTTTTTATAATAAATATAAGAATCAATTCATCACATACTTACTCCCCGAAACGGAAGTAAGAAAAATAATTTATAACTATATTTTTACGTTCCTTCTTGGTGGAACTTTAGCTTATGATGAGCTACAAATCGATAAGGCGGAACAAAGACATTTGAATGAACAGCTTTATAGTTCATCGGTGTCTCATGTTCCATATGTAGAGGGTCTCGCGGCTTTTCTTACTAAAACAATCCCTATCATTAGTAGCTCTATGAAGCTACTTTTTGATAGGTTTAGTAAAATACCTAACGTAATCAAGAGCGCCGACGTCGTACCGATATGGCAAAGGAACATTCCTAATGTTCCGTACACAGGGTTCAATGTTAGTATTTCTTCGAATGAAAATATTATGAGCTCATGGGAGAGTTTAGTGGACACCACACTATCATACCTGATGTTACTTCTTTTTTTTATTTCATTTAATTTATTAGGTAGGGACCAATTCAACACAGTACAAATTGCAGAGTTCATTGAACTTTTATGCAACTTAAATAATTATTTTATATTTTTTTATATTTATATTTTTATTTATATATATTTTATTATTTTTACTTATTATTTATTATATCAATATGTATTATCACCTAATATTATGTAATATCACTAATTAAATAAATAAATAAAAGATGTGTATTCTCTTCCTAGTATAAAAAAAATGGAGATGTTAAAGCAGTTAAAAACTTTTATTGGAAAGATCTCAAAGGGAATTCAATCAAAGCGCAATATTATGATGATAATAAATTTATTGAAACTAAAGATTTTATCAAATTATGTTATGGTTTCTACTGGCTATTGAAAGCAAGAAGCGGATACAAGTTGAATGCTAGAGTTGCAAAAGCTGCTAAATTTGTTGATCCAGTTTGTCCTAACTACTGTCCATGTTGCAAGTGTGGTGTTCAAAGTATTAAACATATTAAACATTGGTTTTTAGATTGTCCAACATTTAGAGATATCCGTATTAAACATTATGATTCCATAGTCCAGTTACTAAATTTTTTCAGTCAACGTAATTCTAATAGTCCTATCAATAATAATGAAAATGTTAATATCAGTAGAGATAGCAATAACATTAATAGTAATAGTAACAATAGTAGTAATAATAATAACAATAGTAATAATAACAATAGTAATAATAACAATAGTAATAATAACAATAGTAGTAGTAGAAATAATAATATTAGTAATGATAGCAATAGTGAAGATAATAATTCTAATTTAGATAGTAATTTAGTTAATGATAGTAATAGTTCTAATAATTCCGTGAATATTAACGTGTATGATTATTCTAGTGTGTGCAGTAAAATATTTAAATTCCTTCTTGGGGGAAGAAGTTTTAACAATATCAATTACAATTCAAGGGAATGGAAAGAACTTTGTAAGTGTCAGATTCATTCTGGCACTAACGAAGGAACACCATTCTTGACGGTAACCGTGGAACATCTAACCAAAATCATACCTTTTGCTATTGCCAGCAATGGTCAATGTTCAAAAGGTTTGAAGCAACATCCAAGAGCGTCAATGCTGAAGAAACAGTAAGACATGTCAGGAGGGCCAGCGCAACCAATTGAGATCATAATTTTGACCTTTGGCTCGGTGTCCCATTGGAAGTCAAATACAATTATTATACTTTCTTACTTTAATTAAAATTACTAGAATATATTATACCCAATTTTTATTCATTTGTGTTTATTTTTATATATATATATTTTTTATATTTTTTATTTTTAATTTTTTTTTATTACATGTGTTATAATTTTAATTAAATTAATAATAAAGTAATTATAAAGTAATAATGCTTAAAAATATTTGATGCTATTAATAAAAATAAAAAAACTCATACTGAGTGAATAGAAATAAACCGAAGCATTGCGCAATGGATAATAAACGATTTATTAAATCCACTCTCTGACATTTCTACTTTAGTCACTTAAACACATGTTCCTTTACACCTGAATCTCTTCTATATAAGTATATTATTTCAGTTATATTATTGTCATTTTGGAGCCAGAGATGTACAATTGGTAATTTTTACTTCCCGCAAACTAGATGGCCGGATACCAGATTAATTGCCTTTGATGAACTTGAGTAGTAGTTAGCATCGCATAACAAGTTCAACACCCGGCTATCCTTATAGGAGATTTTAATTTGTTAGCTATTAAAATCAAATCTTATTTTTTATAGCACTTCCCTGATTGGACTATGGCAAAGCTAATTGGTAATAATTTCACCTGGGAAAAAGGATCTAAATCTTCAATACAACAAAGCTATGGCAGAACAAATTAATAAATCTTCAGTTTGTGAAATCTTCCATGATGTGTCCGACCACAAACTGATCCTTGTATCTTGTAAAAAAGACTCTTCTGATGGTTTTAAAATACCTAAAAAAGTTTTTTAAGTGGTCGAGTCATATTTGTAACACAAAGTGTTCTTACATTCTTTCTAGCAACCGTTTTGCCACTCTTACTTCTGAGCTTTAAGCTAATTGCGATAGTCTATCAGCTGATGATATGGTTTCCAAATTTTTAGATACTTCCAAAGCTATAGGAAAAAAAATAAAAGCCATTGTGTCTGCGAATTTAAAAGGTCCAGCATTCCATTGTCCTTAATACACCAAAAATTTATCACATAAAAACACCTGACTTATAAAAATATAAAGCTTCTCTCAGATTGTTGCTGCCATGGAAAATTACCTTAACCAGTTTTCCATTTACCAAAATTTATGTAATCTATCAAAAAAGTTAAGAGTAAATTCAGATCCAATCTTCATAAAGAAAATATTGCCTCTATTGGTAAACACTTTATTGACAAAAGTTTTAGACATAGTTAGAAAGGTCTTAAAAAACTTGCCAAACCAAGTTATTTGTCCTCTCATTTTCAACCATTAAAGACAAGAATAGTAAGGATTTATTTTCTCCACAAGAACAACTAAAACTGTGGGCTGAACACTATGAAAATCTCGCATCTGATGTTAAAAATCATAGCTTAAATCGTGATTATTGAGAAAGAGTCTTCCGTTTCAATTATATTAATCAAATGGCATGGGGTATTAATGGTTCCATCTCTATTGAAGAAATTAGAAATACTGTTCTATCAATGAAGAATAATAAGACTTCAGGTCCCAATGGTGTCCCAATTGAATTCCTCAAAGCTTTCTTTTGCAACAAAGAACTAAAAAAAGAGCATAAGTTTGCTGGAAACTGTCTTAAATTAATTTTCATTAAAATATGGAATGGTTCCTTTCCTATGAAATGGAATTCTGTTTCCATTGTCTCTATTCCAAAGAAAGGTGATCGTTCAGACTCTAATGATTATCGCGGTATTTCTCTCATCAATGTAGGCTTTAAAATCATCTCAAAAATCATAACTGATAGAATCTCAAAGTATGCTCTTTCTCATAGTTTTATCAGACCTAAGCAATTTGGTTTTCGTAATAAAGAAAAATGTATTAGCCTATTTATTTCCATTGTAAGACAAGGATGTCCCATACCACATACTAATCTCTTCATCAATAATATTTTAAATAAATGTGAAAGGCTTGGAGTTAGCTTAGGAAATAAACGTTGCCGTGGTGGCCTTTTTGCTGATGACATTGCATTGTTTTTATTGCTCCTAGTATAAAGAACCTTCAAAAGATGCTTAATCTAGTACTTAACTGGGCTAATTTAAATGAAATGTCTTTTGGAATAAATAAGTGTGCAACTATTGTTGTTAAATCTATCAACTTTAATAGATCCCCTGGTTATGTAGACCCAACATTTTACATCGGCATGTACTCGATTCCACAGGTTTCATGCTATACCTATCTTGGAATCCCTTTCGACGAAGATCTTCCTCTGACTCCTATTCTAACATGTACAAAAAATTCAAAAATCTTTATTCTCTTTCAAGAGCTTTCTTACCAACAATTGTGTTTCTATTGGTTTAAAAAATATAGTCACTCATTCCTATGTTTTAAGTAAAGTCTCTTATTATGCTTCATTACTTGGTTCCAACAAAAATAGAACTCTCAGAGTTCAATCTCTTATCAATACTGCTATTTTATGGAGTGTCAATAGCTTTCACAATAAAAGTTTGAATAACAAGGATTTTGTTTTTGAACGAAATTCATTTATTAACCTGTATGCTTTTACAAGGGATTTGAGGATTCCAACACTTTGGTATTTATGCTGCGCAACAAATGATATGCTTTGTTAAATGGAGAAAATCAAATTATAGATCTCGTCCGATCTATTCCTCCCATGTCTCATTACTCTTGGGCCAAAGAAACTTGTTCTCTACATAAGAAACTTATGAAAATAAATATTAAAAGTACTAAATATTAGAATGTTCTGCATTCTCTTAGTACAGAACTTCTTCACTTAGCTTTCTTGACGATATTTTTACTCTTTTTCACAACAAATACAATAATCAATTCATCACTTACTTACTCCCTGAAATGGAAGTAAGAAAAATAATTTATAATTACATTTTTGCATTCCTTTTTGGTGGAACTTTAGCTTATGCTAAACTCTAAATCGATAAGGCGGAGCAAAGACATTTGAATGAACAGCTTTACAGTTCATCGGTGGGGTCTCATGTTCCATACGTAGAGGGGTCTCGCGGCTTTTCTTACTAAAACAATTCCTATCATTAGTTGCTCAATGAAGCTATTTTTTGATAGGTTTAGTAAGATACCTAATGTAATCAATAGCGCCGACGTCGTACTGATATGAAAAAGGAATATTTCTAATATTTCATACACAGAATTCAATGGTATTTCTTCAAATAAAAACATTATGAGCTCATGGGAGAGTTTAGTGAACACCACACTATCATATCTAATGCTTCTATTCTCTTTTATTTCATTTAGTTTATATTAATTTATTAGGTAAGAACAGTACAAATTGCAAAATTCATCATACTTTTATGCAACTTAAATAATTATTATATTTTTTTATATTTATTTTTTATTTATATACATATATTTATTGCTTTTATTTATAATTTATTATTAATATCAATTATCAATATGTATTATCACCTATTATAATGTAGTTTTATATTAATTTTTATGTTATATTTTAATTTTTTATTAAATATAGCTTATTTTAAGTAAATTAAAATATTAATAAATAGAATTATATATTTCTAATTAATAATATCATTAAAGAATTCAAAAATAATATGTTAGGTTGGTGTAAGATATATGATGATTGCTATAATAATACCAACAAAATTATTTTTTAAAATAATTACTTAAGAGTTAATGATTTTCTTTCTACAATGAAATAAAAATAGAATCTAGTATAAAAAAATGCTCAATGATAGTAATTCTAAATTAATATCAGAGCAAGAAACAAGAAAAATTAAAAACATTTTATTTAATTGAAAAGTGAAATAAACTTTCTATTAATTTCGAAATATTTAAATATTTCTCAATTATCAGAAAAATGTGCCTTGGCTCTAATTAATTAAATATTAAAGCAAATGGAAAATTCGAACTTTATTATTTTTTACCTAATTAACTACACATACACAAGTTGCAAAATGAATAAATTTTATTAAAAAAAAAAAATTAAAAAAATATAAATGATAAAACAATTAAAATCTTTTTTATTGATAATATTTAACAAGAAAAAAAGTAAAAGCATAGTATTACGATAATAAATTTGAATAAACCAAGGATTTTATTAAACTATGATAACACACATATTTTTTTCAGCTGGTTATTATATAAAAGGAAATAAATTGGATACTAAGTTGACCAAAATAGTTTAAATATGCTTCATTCTATTCAATAAAAGCATTTTTCTTATTATTTATCTACATTCTTTAAATACATTTTATTAAAAGCAATATCTTTTTAATAAATAAAATTAATAGATTTTCATAATAGTTTTATATTACAAAATACTTAAAAATAACAATAACCAGTTGAAACAATCTGAACGAAATAATAATAATAAAAAAAAAGGCATTTTTAATATAAATATTACATACTTAATAAAAACTGTTGAAATTTTTATTTGTTTAATAAATATTTATAGCCTATAAATTTTAACTGCATTCTAATACACTATATGTTTATTCAATATCTTTTTTTAAAAATGAACCTTTCACCTATTTCTCCCACAATATTTAGTTATTTACTTTAAATATATTAATATTAATTTATAAAAAACCTTAATTAGTAATATAATTGAATATTACTATAAATGTTATATAAGTAATTAATGTAATATTGGAATAGATTATCATGTAGTTTTTTGGTACATTTTATTTAGCACATTAATGTATTTATCATATTTTATAATCATGTGATAAATTAAAGTATTTATAGTAATTATAGTATTTAATATAAACAGATAAACAAACAAATTTTATAGTTAGATTTTGGTATAAACTCTATCTAAGAATATAATAATTAGGAAAAGATATTCTTACAATCATATAATATTAAGTATGTGTTTGAATAATTTATAAGTATAAAGTATATAAGTCAACCACAAATCTTGAGTGTATTGAACCGAGTTGTTTTACTGTTAATAATCACAAAATACTGAAAAAAAAAAGCTAATTTTACATTTATATTTATTAAGATTTTTTACAAATTAAATTATTTTTAATAATAAGAATTTTTTAAATATTTTGTTATTTTTTTAATATAAACTTTAATAAGATTTTAAATAAAAAGTTTAAAAATATTATATTTATTTTCTCTTTTTTTTTTTTTTTTGCTAATATAACTATGAAGAAATATAAAACCAACTATATAAAAATTATTACAGCTTTTTTAATACACTATAAAAAATAATAGTAAACAAAATAATTCTATAAAAATATATATAATAGTAAATCAATTTTTTTATTCCCCCCCTAAATAATAATTTGTATTGCAATATATATAAAAGTTTTTTAATTGACTTTTAACTTTTAATATGATTGATTCATTTCATAGCCTAAATAACTTTAAAATTTATATTTTTAATCACACTAAATTTATTATAAATATATTTCTATATAGTTTAAATTATATTAATAAATTAGATACAATATATTACTAATATAATTTAGTATATTTTAATTAATTTATTTTAAAAGAAAATTATATAAAACTGAAGTATATAGTATATTATTAGTTTATTAAAATATATATCATGATAATATATATTTAAATTTTTTAATTTAATATTTCTTATTTCTAAAAAAAAGTATAAAAGGCATTTAAAATTCCAAAATTTTTGAAAGTTAGCAGCAATAAAACTTTTAAAAAAATATTTAAGAAATAAATTAATTATTAATTAAATATTTAGTTTACGCTGTTCGGTAAAATTGGATCTGAAGAAATTTTCTTAAGAATCATTATTCTATTAGGGATTAAAAGAAGAAATGAAATTATCGAAGAAATAATATATATGAAAATGGAGAGAAAGAACTAAAATTTGATCTAATGGAAAAACGTAAAGAGAATTTCATTTGAAGTAGTAATAAGTGTAATTATAAAATATAAAAATATAATTTATAATTATACTTATTTGGAAAGCTCATTTTAATTTGCGGCTATTGAAATAGTTACTTCTAAAATTATTCCTCACTTGAATTTACACTAATCTACGTACCGCAAAAATAATATGAGTATTTTACAAAATAAATATTTTTAAAATATTTATATTAAATATAAATGATTAGATAAAAATTCATGGATAAGTTTACAGCTATAAGAACAGTTACTTCTATTTTCAAACAAATTATGGTTTTTTTTTTTACTTTCTTACATACTGTAAAATGAAATATGAATATTTAGTGTTAATCATTAAAATATTTTTATTACAAATTAATATTTACATATATTATTAGTATTATATAAATATATAGCAAATGTAGTTATGTAATAGTAATAATATTGTAAATATTTATCCAAAAATATAAAGGATAAAAAAATTGTCACAGCTATAGATTCAGTTACTTCTAATAAATAAATCATCGATTAAAGAAAATTTTTACTAATCTAAATTCTGTGACTCAAAAAATAAGTAGTAGTATATTGTATTTAAAAATGACAATGTAGTAATATTTATTATTCAAAAAAAAAATAAATTTTAAATTAAAAAATATATAATTATATATGAATAAATAATAAATGAATTATGTATATTGAATTGAGTAATATTTTTGACTAAATTTTAATAATAAAATATTTAAAATTCATTTTTAAAGTAACGAAATGGTTGTTTGTATTAAAAAGAGTAATAGAAGTTTAATTTATAGAAATGAAATAAGAAGTGTAGGTGGTCTAAATATTCTTTATTGTTATATCTATATTAATTGAGAATTTTAAAATTAAGAAATATAACAAATTAGTATAAAAAAAGTATAAAAATGAAAATTATAGATTAATCGAAATTATTATACTATGAAACTATTTATAATTTTTCTAATAGGAATATTAAATATTTAACCTTTAATAAGGAAATTCTATAATTTTATATATATATTTTTAATTATAATAAATATTTAAATCCTTCCTAATTTTTGTCTGATGTGAAATATAATAACAAAAATATTATTAACAAACTTTTTTTTTTTCTAAACTTAACCTTTTTAATTAAAGTTAATATAAATAAATTTTTTTCATTATCCATATGTTTTTTTATTTTTATATAATATATATAATATATTAATAAGCGACTCTATCAAATAAAAAAGAATTTATTATTAATACTTTCTTTACATAATAATGGGATAATTAATTAAAAAATAAAATTTGGTATTTTGTAAAAAAGTATTTTATTTATATAACTTATTTTTTATATTTATTAGCAGCGGCCTTATAATTTCATTACTTAAATTCTATTTTCATTAACGGCTCTTTTTTGTAAATAAAGAAATTAATTATATAATTAAATATTCATTAAAATATATATAAATATATTTTTTGTTTTAATTAAATCATTAGTAAAAACAAAAGGTATTTGTTTCTAATAAAATTTAACAAGACTTTATTTTTTAAATGTTAAATTTGAAAAATACCTTTTGTTTAAAAAATAAAATCTTGTTAAATTTTATTAGAAACAAAGTTAACTAAAAAGTATATTATTACTCTATTATAAATAAATTAATTATATGACCATGAAAATAATTAAAAAAAAAAAACACTTAATTTATGATTTTTATTACCAAAATATAAATATTTAATAATATTTAGCTTTATAAAAGTCATTAATATAACATATTGAGAAAAAAACATTAATAATATTTATTTTGAAGCTTCAAAATAATATTTATTAAACTAATTTTCTTAATTATAAAATGTATACCAATTCAAGCTAATAATCCTCACAATTTATTATTAAATAATATTTACTATATACTTTATTACATATATACAGTTTTAAAAATTTAATATCAAAGACAAATAAGAACATATGATATTAATATAAAAAATTAAATAATAACAAATTAAAATAAAAGTGGTGTTATATACGGTAATTGCAATTTAGGATTTAGAATTGTAATGTTGAATTTGGGCATGATACATTTTTTTGTGTAACTTTTTTTGAAACTGTTATTTTAACGAATAATATCTTAATTTTATTTATTTAAACATATATTAATAAATAGTTTAATTTATATTTTTTAAATTTTTTTATATATTGTAATTATTGCTCATAGGTCATTTATTTCAATTTAAAATATTATTAAATATTTTTTAATTTATATTAACAAATATTATTAATATTAAAAAAAAGGAATTGATCTACAAAACAAAATTCAAATTTATTTGCTTTTATCTTAATTAATATTATTTTTTTAAATATTGTCAAGTTTGACATACAAAAATCTATCATTAATAAATTAAATTATTTTATATAAAAGAAGAATTTTTTCTTTTTTTTTTTTTAATTCATTATTAATTTTTATTTTATTTTTCTCTGGAAGAAAATAAATAATTAATAGGTGCAAGTCGCTACAAATATAAAAAACAAAATATATAATTTTTTTTAGTATTATTTTAATTTCAAAATGAAAACTTCTGTTGCTTTAATTGCTGCTGCTGCTCTTGCCGCTAAGGCTTCTGCTGCTTGCTGGTCCCAAAACTTAGGTTACCCATGCTGTTCTTCTTCTAGCGCTAAGGTTGAATACACTGACGCTGATGGTAAGTGGGGTATTGAAAACGGTAACTGGTGTGGTATTCCAGCCGCTACTAACTCTGCTTCTTGCTGGGCTAAGGCTTTAGGTTACAACTGTTGTACTTCCACTACTCAAGCTGTTTACACTGATAGTGATGGTAAGTGGGGTGTTGAAAACGGTGATTGGTGTGGTATTGTTACTGGTGGAAGTAGCAGTAACAACTCTTCATCTAACAACGGCAGTTACGATGATTCTAACCCAAGTATTGGTTCCCAATACACTCACAGTGGTAACCCATTCAAGGGTCACAAATTCTTCATCAACCCATACTACACTGCTGAAGTTGATGCTGCTATTGCTCAAATGAGTGACTCTTCCCTTATTGCTAAGGCTGAAAAGATGAAGGAATACTCTAACGCTATCTGGTTAGATAACATTGAAAACATGCAAAACTGGTTAGAAAGAAACCTTAAGTCTGCTCTTGCTGAACAAAACGCCACTGGTCAAACTGTCTTAACTGTCTTTGTTGTTTACGATTTACCAGGTCGTGATTGTCACGCTCTTGCTTCCAATGGTGAACTTCTTGCCAACGATGCTGATGCCGCTCGTTACAAGTCTGAATACATTGATGTCATTGAAGAAAAGTTAAAGACTTACATTTCTCAACCAGTTGTCCTTATTATTGAACCAGATTCCCTTGCTAACATGGTTACCAACATTGAATCTACTCCAGCTTGTGCTAAGTCTGAAAAGTACTACTACGATGGTCACGCTTACTTAATTAAGAAGTTCGGTGTTCTTCCACACGTTTCTATGTACCTTGATATTGGTCACGCTTTCTGGTTAGGTTGGGATGACAACCGTGAAAAGGCCGGTAAGGTTTACTCTAAGGTTATTTCCTCTGGTTCTCCAGGTCAAGTTCGTGGTTTCGCTTCCAACGTTGCTAACTACACTCCATGGGAAGACCCAGAACTTTCTCGTGGTCCAGAAACTGAATGGAACTCTTGCCCAGATGAAAAGAGATACATTGAAGCCATGTACAAGGACTTCAAGTCTGCTGGTATCAAGTCTGTCTACTTCATTGAAGATACTTCTCGTAATGGTGTTAAGAACGACCGTTTCCACCCAGGAGAATGGTGTAACCAAATGGGATCTGGTATTGGTGCTCGTCCACAAGCCAGTCCAATTGCTGGTATGGATTACCTTGATGCTTTCTACTGGGTTAAGCCATACGGTGAATCTGATGGTACTTCTGATGAAAGTGCTAAGCGTTACGATGGTTACTGTGGTCACAGAACCGCCATGAAGCCAGCTCCAGAAGCCGGTCAATGGTTCCAAGCCTTCTTCGAAGAAGGTCTTAAGAACGCTAACCCACCACTCTAAGTTATTTAATATGAGACTTTATATAAATAAAATTTTATAAAATAAATTAAAAGTTAATTAAAAAGTTATTTAATATAAAGTTCTTTATATAAATAGTAAAATAGTATAAATAATATTTGAAATATAATATATTATTATTGTTAATAATATAAATTGTAAAAATAATAATTATAATAAATAAAATACTATCAAAATTTAATATAAATTTTGTTTTTATTAATAAATTATTAAAGAACTATTTTTTTATAAATATATTTATTATAATAAATGTTTTCAATTTTTATCGTTTACTTGTATTGTTTTGTTGTCTCCCATTTTTTGATCTACAAAATATTAATACGGCATTTCTAAAATTAAAGTTTGACCAAACTAATGTCATATTAATTTCTATTGCACAAATCAATTATTTAACAACAAATGGGAAAATTCTAAATTTTGTCAATTTTCTATAAATTACCATTTATATATATATATATTTTTTAGTTTTAATTTATTTATTCTATGCTTTTCATATTATCCAATTAATTTTAACAATGGTTCATGGAATAAAATCCCATTATCAATCTTTTGATTTTTGTAGATCGAGCAAATCTTTCGCCTTTTTTCTTTCAATTTTTTGGATATTCTACCAATTATTAAAATAACTTTAATTAAAGCAATAAACCCTTTATAAAAAAAAAAAAAAAAAAAAACTAGCAATAATGAAAAAGAAGAATAAAATTGTATGCATATTTATTTATTGATTCATTAATTAATTAATTATTAGATATAATCTTAATTCGGATTTATAATTATTATGTTTCTCTTCCTAGTCTAAAAAAAAAAATTATTATGTTAACTTTTTTCTATATTTATAACGTGGCTTATATATTAATTTATTACAATAAGTTTCAAAATATTTGACTATTATTTCTTATTCTGAAGTTTATTGATCTATTTGTTTATTTGTTAACACTTCATTCTATATAACAAAAAAAAAGTGTATATCAAATGATCTAATGAAAACGCGACAGTTTGGAAAATCCAATCTAGAGAATTTGAGTCTGATATGACAATTTTTTAACTTATTTATTCACTTATTATAAATGTTTTCTATAATTTATAAAATAAAATAGTATTAAAATTTCTAGAAATTATAAATCTTTAATAAATAATATTAAAACCTTTAATATCATTTTTTAAATTATTAAAAATTAATAATATTTTTATAAATATTTTTATAAATTTATTTCTGAAATATCATCTTTTATATTTCATTTTTCACTTCTTTATTTTGTTAGAATATGTGAATTATTTTAAAGAAGGGTCAAATATGTTGATACATATTGTAACGAATTAAATATATAAGCCACATTATAAATATATAAATACATGTAATATGTATTTTTTTTTATACTAACTTTTTAATCTAAGTTAATTCTTAACCTAAGTATTAATAAACCTTAATAAAGATTATACCTAATAGATTAAGAGTCTTGAATGAATCTAGATTGATTCTCTAAAAGGTGAATTAACCGCCAAATACTAAATTATAACAAAGGACAAAGAGTAAATAAAAAATTGGAAATTCTAACCATTATATATAAATTATTTAGTCTGATATTATCTAAATGATAGATAATATTTTTAAAAAGTCCTAGAATTTGAGTTTTAGAAATTATATATTAACTTTCATAGCCAAAGAATAGAAATAAAAGAGATTAATAATATAAAGAAAAATAATCAATATGAAAAATATAATATATATGTAGTGTTCTATTTTTTAATATAATATAAATGAACTTATAATGGAAGAATTCAAACATTATATTTCCTAAAACAAATAAATTACTAATATTTAAATTAATTTGAATTTAGTTAGCTTAGAAAATATAAAAAGTAACCTAAATTTAAATAAGTAACTTTAACCCCGGGGAACAACGACACCTATATCACCATATCAACTGGATGGCATTGTAATTCAAAATAAAATCATCAATAGTAAAATAAAAAAAATAGCTAGAGAATTTAAAATTGCTTAAATATAGATAGTTATGATATTAAAATTAATTTAACTTCTATTTCAAAGGAGATTATATAGTAATATTCACTTTGAAAATATGATACATGAAATCTAAATAAATTTGTTCTTTTAATATTGATTATTTATCAAGAAAATTATTGAAGTTTGTGTGTGCAATAGAAAGAATATTTTCTAACAATACATACTTAGAGTATGACTTTAATAAAATAAGTTTTAAAAGATTCATACATTATCTAAAGAAAGAGTCTGGGAATATGATTATAAAAGTTAATGATTATCAACTTTGATATATATTGAAAATGGTAATATTTCTAAAAATGAATCATAACATCAACGAAACCAAAAATCACAAATATATTACTTCCACAGATATTTTCATTACGTTAACATGAAAATTATCGCAACTTTCTTAAAAATACTGTCCAAATACATTATTTTATCATACTAATTTCATGAATTAAATACAACCGTCTTAAATAAAAATATTTTTCAATAGTTTTAATAAATATAAAGTAGCATCATACTATGTTAATAACTATTTTTTCACTGAATAAAAAAACATTTATACATTAATATACATGTATAGACATATCACGTTTATTCATAGTAGTTACTACTATATATTACAAAATAGATTGTAAATTATTCATAATAGTTTTCTATTAAATTATAAAATTTATTACTTATTATTTAAATATATATTAGTTACTATTAAACTGAAATCGGGTATTTGAAGTGTCGTTAATTAAAGTATCACTAATAATAGTGTAAATACTTTATTAAAATATGAATAATAAAACCTACATATAAAGAGGTATATTCACATATAAATTATGTTTTAATTGACAATAATTTATAATTTACATATCAAAGAGAGTGTCACATCGATATATTATCAACTTATTATGGCATAAGACATTCTATAAAAGTTAACATACTTAATGATGACAACAATTCATTATACGTTTATATTTATCATCATACAGAAAAATGTTGTAAAAATCATCATTATTAATTAATCGTAGTGATAATTAAATTTCATCATATATCTTTAATCTCCAACATTCAGGAAAATGTTAGGAATACCTTTATTATTAATTAAATTTAGTAAAAAAGGCACCTCAACTTACTAAAACTTACAATATTATCTTTTCTGGTAGTTACCGTATTTTGGGGGTTGATATTCCCAAGCATTAAGCAACTATACTGTGTTTACCTCATATCAAACAAGATTTTCGTATCTTATATTTGAAGAACTTATTAATGTCAATATACATATTAGCATATTAACAAATTTAACCTCTAGTAACAAGACTTAAAATTCACATAAACTGAAAACAATAAGTATATCAAATACTAATCTAATATCTATTTTATTAAAAAGATAAAATCGTATATATATATATTGACACAAAGCCAATTAGTCATGAATCATCTAATAAACACAAAACCAGTGTTAGCCATGAGTTTGTCCAAAAATGTAAAACTAAAGTAGTAATCCATGAATCTATGAGTTTTCAATAGGACATAAAACCAAAAAGGTGAATCATGCTTTGTCAATACGATATAAGGCACAAAAATCAAAGTGTTGAATCATGCATCGTCAAAAGGACACAAAACAAAAAAAAAAAAAAAAAAAAGTAAATCATTCGTTATCTATTTATATATCACTTAATAAATAGTGTAAAAAAAAAAAATAATTGAGTAGCTATCTACAAATTATTAAAGGATAGTATAAATACAAACTAAAAGATTAACTGTAAATCTGATGTAAAGCTAGAAGATTAATCATTAAAAGGACAAGAGTAAATAAGACGAGTTTCTAATCCTAAATTACTAAATAATTAGATGGCATAGAGAGCCAAATATATATCCAATTCATGATACAATAAATATTTATTTTAAATTATTATTCATGAAAGGTTGTCTATTATCCAGAAAAGCATTTATGAAAAATGAATAATTATATATATATAAAATAACAATCAAAAATATATATTCCAATTAACTATTAAAAATGTAAATTAATTTTAAAAGATTATTTAAAATATAATTATATTTAATTGCTTGTAATTTTAACATTTATATTCAATACCAAACCAATTAATTCTTTACAGAATAATTAGGTTAATGTTAGAAAATGTGAAATATTTAAGTGACAAATATATTAAAATTATACTGTAATAAATTAAATGTATAAATCATATCATTTTTTTTTTTTTTTTTTTTTTAGACTAGGAAGAGAATACACATCTTTTATTTATTTATTTAATTTGTGATATTACATAATATTAGGTGATAATACATATTAATATAATAAATAATAAATAAAAATAATAAAAATATAAATATAAAATAATATAAAATAATTATATAAGTTGCATAAAAGTTCAATGAACTCTGCAATTTGTACTGTGTGGGATTGATCCCTACCTAATAAATTAAATGAAATAAAAAAAAGAAGTAACATCAGGTATGATAGTGTGGTGTCCACTAAACTCTCCCATGAGTTCATAATATTTTCATTCGAAGAAATACTAACATTGAACCCTGTGTACGGAACACTGAGAATGTTCCTTTGCCATATCGGTACGACGTCGGCGCTCTTGATTACGTTAGGTGTTATACTAAACCTATCAAAAAATAGCCTCATAGAGCTACTAATGATAGGGATTGTTTTAGTAAGAAAAGCCGCGAGACCCTCTACATATGGAACATGAGACCCCGATGAACTGTAAAGCTGTTCATTCAAATGTCTTTGTTCCGCCTTATCGATTTATAGCTCATCATAAGCTAAAGTTCCACCAAGAAGAAACGTAAAAATATAGTTATAAATTGTTTTTCTTACTTCCATTTCAGGGAGTAAGTATGTGATGAATTGATTCTTATATTTATTGTAAAAAAGGGTAAAAAGATCATCAAGAAAGCTAAGTGAAGAAGTTCTGTACTAAAAGAATGCAGAACATTCTAATATCCAATGGTAAAAAGATTATTCATCATATCCGCAACATAGACAGACACGAGGGCAGTCAGGAGTAACTCTATTACTGGCAATAGCAATTCTGGTAGCGTATTCATAATCGCATCGAATACGAATAATCCAGGTAATTCCTAAATTTAAGTGAGGTTTGTTGAGACCGATATGCATTAGGCATAAATCATATCATAAACATATAAATACATTCAATTTTCATTTAATTATTTATTTTACCAATTACTCTAATCAACATAGATTATTAATACAAGTTATATCTAATAATTTTATTTTGTATTATTTTATTTATTGATTTATTTATTTTGTTTGTTAATTTATAAATATTATTTGCATTTTGAAAGAAAAAAATATACAATAAGTAAATATTTCTTTTCTTAATATATATGCATTAATAATAACAAAAAGAAATATACACTTTTTAAATAAAAATTAAAACATATTCTAAATTATTTCTTTCTTCCTTTTTTTTTTTTTTTTTTTTTTAATACTAAATCGTTGAAAGGAAAATGCTTTATTTCTAAATAAAGTAATTATCTTTAATATATTTAATATATAAAGATTTAATCAACTATTACGCATCTCCAGAATAAAAATATAATAGTTATTATTAAGTGAATATATATAAATGTAAAGCAACTACTTTTGACAGATTAAAATAGAAATAAATATTAAAATAATTTTCTTTCTTTAAACATTAGTATTAAAAAAAAATAAATAAAAAAAAAAATAATAAGTTGCTTAATAATGATGTTTATAACTTTGTTTTTGCACTTTTTAAAGTAAAAAACAGAGAATATTATTAAAAATATGTTTAAAAATAGAATTAAAAAATTTATAAATAAAAAATTAAAAAATTGCTGAATAATATAGTTTATATCTTAAAAATAATGTTTTCCTAATAAGAAACAGAAGCAGCTTGTAAAGATCTCTTTACCATCTATTAATAATAAATAGATAAATAATAGTTTTTCATTAACGATAAATTCGATTAATTTAATTAATTTATTATATAAAAATATTATATTATTTACTTGATTAGCCCATTTAGCAACTTCCTTTGTTGAAATAGAACCTCTCATTCTCTTTCCTTCTCTAATAATTTCAGAAATCCATGGTTCATTGAATAATGGATTTAATTCACCGTTAGGGAATGCATCAGCGAAATCACTATTTAATTAGATAATAGATATTTAGTCCTACTATTCAATAATAATATTATATAAATATACATATGATATTCTATATTAATATTTACCCAATTAAACCAAGAATACCTCTAATTAAAGCTTCGGTCTTCTCAACATCATTATGGATATTATGCATAAAAGCGAATATATCATTAACATAACTAGCCATTTCACCAGCTTTATAAGTAATATATAATATTAATAATAATAAATAAATATATAAATAAATATAAATGATAATTTATTATGTAACTTTTGTAATATGAAGTCATCATACTTACCACTGTTACCACTCTTTAAACCTTGAACAATACCAACATAGGCTTCTAAAATACCTTCACGTAATTGATTAACATAATCAATCATATCATAGTCATTCTTTTGTTATTGTATTTGAATTAATCATATAAAATATATAATATATAACAATTAATAAATAAAAAATATTAATTTTTTACAAAGGTTAATATATTTCAACATACTGGTGAAGCTTCCATTCCACTAGCTTGTTTTAAAACTACCATAACAATTTGTAAGTAATTAACAAAGTTACTTCCAATAGCTAAAGCAATATCACCAAAACATGAAAGGATAGCAGGCTTGACATCACGGTGAAGAATTGAGCTCTATTTATAGTTAATTTATTAACATTATATTATAAATAACAATTTTATTTCATTATAATTATATGATATTCATACTTGTAAATCTTCAAGTAAATGATTCATAAATTCATCAGTAAATGGAATAACACCTTCATTAAGAGCTCTACAAATATCACCTACAAGACCAACAGCAATGGAGCACATCTATTATAAATTATAATATAATTTAATAGCAACATTAATATTATAACATAAAATATATACTAATTATATATTTTATTTTTAAATATTAATATTAAAAAAAAAAAAACCAATATACTTGATATTCTTCATGAGCTTGAAGAGCAATATTAAGATATGGAACAAAGCTCTCAATATATTTACTGAAACCACCTTCAATAACTATAATTTTATACATTATAAGAATAAAATAAAAATAATTAATTAATTTATACATAAATAATAAATAATTTTTAATATTTAAAATAAAAATAATTTATTTTAAATACCAGCACTTAAAGCACCAACGGCAAGGAAAGCATCTTCTAAAACAGTAGATGATTTTGAAGCAGAAGAAATAATATTTAAAAGAGTAGTCATGATTTTATCTGACATAACAGTAATGTCTTTATCAAGTCTTCTAATACAACTCTATTTTTATCATAAAAAAATATTAATCAGTTTTATCATATTCTTTTATAAGTTTAAAATAATTTATAAACATACTGTTAAAACGCTACATAAATTAGCTTGAAGTTCATGATGGGCTAATCTATCATCAATATTGACAATTTGATTCTAACATATTAAAATAAAGATATTATTAACATTAAATATTCAAAAAAAAAAAAAAAAAAGAAAAAAAAAATAGAGATAAAAAACATACTTGAAGCATAATAGTTTCATCTAATTTTTGTAAAGTGACTTCAGTTAATTTAGCAACAACTGGAAGACAGTCTTTGGAACAATGAGATACAAGAGTTGACATAGCTTCATAGATAGATGCACGGAAGTTGATTTCAGTATTAGCTCTAAAAATTTCAATATTGTAAAAATTTAATAATATTATGTAAATATATGCATTACATTTATATTATGGATTAAATAATAATAGTAATAATAATAATAAAACTCACTGTTCTTGTTGACTAGCATTTAACAAAGCATTAATTATACCTTCAAAGTACTTTGAAAGTGGGTAGGTAATATTAACTTCTAAATCTTCTGGTTCAAGTTGTTCAGCTAAATTCATTAAACACTTTTTATATAAAATTTGAAAAAAATAAATTAGAAGTCAATATATTTAAATAATATAGTTTTAAATATAAATTATTATTACCCAACAACAGTTAGAAGCAACTCTTGGAGTATCACTTAAACCTTCAGTAACAACAGTAACTAAACTATGTAATGTAGCTTCATTTTTGAGAGTATCTGGTAAAACATCAGAAATACGACCAAGAGTCCAAGCAGTAGTATCTTTAACTTGAGTAATATCATCCTTCATCAAATTAACTAATAATGGAAGTGCCTATATTTCATTTTTACAATTCATAATTAATTTCAATTTATATTAAATGATATATTACTATTTATCTTACTTGATTAACTAATGGATATAAGTTAACTGGGTTTGGACCTTCTAAAATAGAACCTATTTTACAATAAATTAAAATATATTATTAATATAACATATTTATTAATACATAAAATTAATTTATTTCATAACAAATATATTCATTAAAATATTTACCAAATGCCATAATTGCAGCTTCTCTGTATACCCAATCAGCATTGTTAATGTTAGATTCAACAAATGGAAGAACTGGACCAACAATATCATCTTCAACACATGTAGCTAAAAGAGATAAACAGGTAGCAGCAGCCATAGAAATATTCCATTCATCATCTTCATCATCCATACCCTAATAATTATGTAATTATATATTTATATATTTATATGCTAATACTTTAACTAGATTATTTTTTATTTTAAAATTATTTTACCTTTTTGGTTAATAATAAAAGAAGAGTTGGAACTAAATCATTTACAGCAGCTTTAGCAAAATAGTGACAAACTGGAACTTCACTGTTAGTAATTTGAGCTTCTTCTATTTCAACAGCAAGAGCAATTTCTTCATCACAAACAGTAGACCAAAATTCAACAGCTTGTAAAGCAACCTTTTCATCATCACTCTTCATACCAATAATAGTAAGCTGAAATTATAAAAGTATATTTTACATTAATATAAATGTTTAAATATTTATATTGAAAATGTTTTAATAATAATTAAAAAATAAATAAATAATATGCATACACCATATAAAGCCTTTTGCATATAGAATTCCATCTTTTCATAGTATAATTGCATAATTCTAACAAGACATTCAAAAGCAGCAACCTTAACATTTTCATTTTCACTTTGAGTAGCTTCACAAACAACTTGCATAATATAATTTCTTTCAGTCTTATTATAATTAAATAATATTAATAAAATGGTTATTTTATTTTTAATATAAATTTATTTTTAATGATTAAAATCCAGCTACTATTTAATTACAAAAAAAGTTTATACTTACTTCTTGTTCAAAGTTAACTCTTGTGAATTCTAATGAATTTGTAAGAGCTTGAATAGCTGCAAGACGGACCTCTTGACTTTTCAAATATATATATATATATATATAATATTATGAAATAAATAGAAAAAAAAATCAAAATAAATATATTAATAAATTTTGTAATATAACATTCTATTGAAAATTATGTTGACAAAATAAATAAACAATTACTTTGGTTCTTCCTTAACAGCACCATTCACAACAGCAGTAAGAATAGAATTTGATTGAGAAGCTAAAATTTCTGGATTCTATAATATCATATAATAATTTTTTTTTAAATATTTAATAATGTTTAAATTTTATGAATAAATAAATAACTTCAACAAAAATATTTAAAAAATATTCTTACAATTAATTCACAAGTATAACCAATAGTTTGTAATGATGCTTGTTTTAAATTTGATTTATTTGATTCTGTAACATTCTTTAAAAGAATTTGAATTAAATCTGGCCATTGATCTCTTGGAACATCAATAGCAGCAATAGCAGCAATAACCTATCAATATTATTTAATAAAATATACTTTTTAATATTACTAATTATAAAAATATTAATATTAAATTAAGATGTTTTACTTGAGCAGCAGTTGAACCAGCTTTAATATCATCAGAATTTAAAGTATTTAAAACCTATATCATTATTATTATATTTTTATTACATTTTTATTACATTTTAATTATAAAAATTAAAAAAAAAGGTATGTATATACTACTATTATAAAATATATTATTAATTATTATGCTTACAAAATATTTAACACTTTGTTTGGTTTCTTCATTTAATGAAATCCATCTTTGAACCATTTGTTCTTTTCTAGCGATTTCCTTTATATTTATCATATTTTATAAATATATTACAATTAATTATTATTTAAATAAAAAAGATATATTTCAATTATTATATATTTACTCTAGCTGAAACAGTATTTTTTAAAGAAATACCAGCAACAGTTCTAATATGTGAAGGAGAATTTTCATTTGCTAATTCTTCACATAAATATTGAAGATATGTTGGCTAAATTTAATTAAAATATGTATTATGAAGTATAAATTCAAATTAAAAATTTAAATAGCATATTATTAAATAAGTATATCATTATTAATATAATCAATTGTTTATTTCTATATTTAAACTTACAAAGTTTTCATTTTCAAGAGTTTCGAGTTGACGAACAGCTTCTTCACGAATAGCTTGATCAGGACTAAGGGTATTAGCAAGAATTTCAGCAATCATTTTATTTTTTATATACTACTTTCGTATTAAAAATGGACTATATAAATTAAATTTAAAGGTATATAAAATATTAAAATATTATAGATTATTAAAAATACAAAAAAGTATAATTTTTCAATAATAAATACAAATTTTCAAGAATAATTAAAAGTAATTTCTATTTTATAATCTGTTTCGTATACAATTTTTTATATAATATTTTAATTAAATCACTTCTTGATTTTTTTAAATGTTCATATAATTTATTTATTAAAATAAAAACGATTATTAAATACTCTATAGCAATATT
The DNA here is from genome assembly GCA_002104945.1 of Piromyces finnis. NCBI lineage: Eukaryota > Fungi > Neocallimastigomycota > Neocallimastigomycetes > Neocallimastigales > Neocallimastigaceae > Piromyces > Piromyces finnis. Next base: position 430,533 of record MCFH01000005.1, on the reverse strand, counting down.
GATAAAAAAAACCGTATTAAGACATCATGGTTAAATTTCATTAAATTTTTTTTTTAATTCATTATTATATAATCAATATTTATTCTTTACTTGATATTTAATTGATAATCCATTAGTTTATATATAAATATGGTTATAACTTTTAAATTAATTGCTATTTATCTTTGGTAATTAATTAGATTTATTTAATATAACAATCAAACATTTTGAAAAATAATTTAGAATTCATTGTTTAAATTAGATTTTGCAGGATAGAAAATATTTGATATATATATATAATATAAAAATAACATGTTTTAATTCCTACTATCTTTATTATATTGTAATTATTATTGTAATTATTATATAATGTCATAATTATTAAGATTCTACATTAATAAATTTTAAATTTTAAAAATCTTCATTTGATTGATTTTCTTTTTATGTTTTACATTAACATTAAATGAATTTATAAAATTCCTTTTTAAAATAATATTTGTATTTTCATCAAGATAATATTGACCAGATTCAATTTTAATAATTTTACTAATTTATGTGTTAGATTTGAACAATAATTTTCGATTATTTTGAGTATTCAATTTAAGGGGAAAAAAAAGCAATGAATTTTAAATTATTCACAACAATAATATGATTTAATATATATATAATACTAACTTTATATAATCAACTAGAATAATAAATAAAAATAAAAGATAAATAAAAAATATAGATATAAAAAATAAAACAACACTTGTTGAATTATTATATGATGCCTTTTAAAGTAAAGAAGTAAAGAAAAAAAAATTAATTTATTATTATTAAATTATATAATTCAATGTAAATGATTAAAAATACATTATTAGTACATTTGTATGTACAATTATTTTTGAAAAAAAAAATAAATTTAATAATACATTAATGTATAGTACATTATGTAATAAGATTAAGTAAAAGATAATGTGAAAATTATATAAATTATATTATTATATAAAAATAAAATTTAAATTTAGTAAAGATGATGTATAAATTTAAACTATTAAACCTGTTTTTTTTTATAAAACAAAAAAACAAAATTTTTTAAATCCTTGAAAAATGACTTTTTTGGTTGTATGTTTATTTTACTTTTCTTATTATTTTTTTTATTATAATTAATGATAATCTTTTTATTACGAATTTTAGTAAGCTTTTGTTATTGTATAAAAGAATAAAAAAGAAAAAAATTTTAAGTGGCTTTTTGAAGTTATCTTTAAAAAAAAGAACACATAAATTTCATTTTTAAAAAGAATTTTACATAATAAAAGAAAAAGATTATTTACAAAGCTTTAATATATAAAAATAAAAAAAAAAATTATGATAAATATTAGCTTAATTTTTTTCCATATTTAAATATTTAAATAATTAGTAGTAATAGTAGCGCAGTTGTAGTAATTATAATAATTAAGTTATTTATTTTTCACCAATAATAGTTATTTGAAATATATTTACACTAACCCTAATAATAGGGTTAGCTTAATTTATATAAATTTAAAATGTTGATATATTAAATAAAAAGCTATTAAAAAAAATACACAAAACAATATATTTATTATTATCTAAAAAAATATGATTATTTATAAATAATATTTTTATATAAAAAAACTTTATTTACTACTAATTATGATATATTTTATATAAATATTTAAAAATATTATCTTCTAAATTTAAAAACAATAATATTATTTAAAAAAGGTTTTTATTTTATTTATTCCTAATCATTGCTTAAAAATTAAAAATAAAAAAATATTAAATTTAAAAAAGTAATTTTAGTTTTTTTTATTATTAATATACATAATATTTTGTATAATATTTAAATTAACATATATAGTTTTCTGTTTGGTTGTAAAATTACAACTTTTAAATCACAAGAAGTAAAAAAAGTATTAATAATATTAATAACTATAATTTTTTTAAGACTATTGTTTCTTTGCTTTAATTTTTTTTTGCCTATTTCTAATAATCAAAATATTATAATTAGTAAAAATAATCAATATATTTAATTGTAAGCCTTTTAAAATTAATTAAATAAACTACCAATCAAATCAAAATACATTATTATAATATTTTATTTTAAATTTTTATTATTTTAATTATAATTGGATGAAAATGATGAAGTTATAAGTATTATTTTAATTATAATTCGATGAAAAAGATTGTTAATTTATATTTTTTTCTAATTATTTTTAATTATATAAATATTTTTTTTATTTTTATTTTTTATAAAAATTTTTTTATAAAGCTTTTTAAATAAATTTATAGTAAAAAAAAGAGGTAGATTACATTTAATTTTAATTAAGATATGATGTGTTAATATAAAATTTAGTAATTACTATTGTTAATAAAAGTAAACGAATATAAACATATCATTGTTTCATTAGGAAATTTTTTATAGACAATGTTAAATTATATAAAAACAACTCTTTAAAAAAACTTAATTTTTAATATTATAAAATTAAGTAAAAAAAAAAATGGATTATTTGGATTATTTAATTTTAATTTTGATACTTTAGAGTTTTTTTTTTAGAAATTAACTTTAAATAGGATTATAATTGTTTTTTTTTTTTTTTTATTTAATACTTTAAAAATATTTTAAAAAAATAAATTATTGATATATTTTCTTATATATTATAATTTATTTTTACTACTATCAAATATAATAAAATTTTAATAATTTATTTAATAATAAAAATTCTTTAGCTGAAAATGGAGAATATACTTTGTTTTCTAAATAATTAATTTAGGAATTATTAAAATAAAGTTTAGGGGTTATATATGTAATTAATTTATTCAGTTTAATTCAAGTTTATTGATATAGAAAAATAAAATAGTTGTTTAAAGATTTTATATATTAAATATTAATAAGACTATTAATAATGTAATTCACCATATATTATTCTCTATTTTTTTTGCATTTATAATATATATGTTTTGATATTTTTTTTCTAGTTCAAATAGAAGTATATACAAAACTTTAAAATTTATATATTAATTAGTATAAATTGTTATACCATATTAGTTAAATTAATTAATTTATAATAATATATTCGCTATTCATTGTATTAATTTAAAATACCACTTTTTAACTTTATGGTAAATAACAATATAAATGACTTTAGAATTAAAATCTATTCAGTAATTGAAATAATTCCTATTAAAAGAAATATTAACTTATTGATCTTTTACATTTTATTTAACATTATCTTTATTTTTTTTATCTAAATAATAAAAAATTTCTACTCATTTAATGTCTTTTTTTTAAGCTTTATGTAAATTGAAAAGGAAATGTAAAGCTTATATAAGAAAAACCAATATTAAAACTTTAACTTTATGGTAAATAACAATATAAATGACTTTAGACTTAAAATCTATTCAGTAATTGAAATAATTCCTATTAAAAGAAATATTAACTTATTGATCTTTTACATTTTATTTAACATTATCTTTATTTTTTTTATCTAAATAATAAAAAATTTCTACTCATTTAATGTCTTTTTTTTAAGCTTTATGTAAATTGAAAAGGAAATGTAAAGCTTATATAAGAAAAACCAATATTAAAACAATTTAATTAATATAATCTATATAAGAAACAAAATTTTTAATTTATTTTATTTATATAAAAATTTGGTATTATATTATAATATATAGTTATGTGATCTCAATTAAGTTAATATATGCAAAAATTAAGCCAAGAATTAATTGAAAAATTTTTATTAGAATTTTTATTAAGTTTGCTTTTATTAAATTTTATTAAATAGTTATTTTATTGAATTTTTTTAGAAAATATTTTATTTATAAATACTTAAATTAATTTCTACTAAACAATTATATTTCCTTTCTTTAATTATTGATATATAGAAATAGAGTAAATATTTGAAATTTATACTATTAAGATTAGTATATTATCAAGTGACCTTAATAAAACATAATAAAATGATCTACGCTGTTTTGACATTGATTTGTATCCATTCATATGCTAATAAAATTTTAGATGTTTATAGTGTATGGTTTTTATTAATTTTTAAATTATAATAAAAAACTAAAATTAATTTTTTGAAATATTTCATTATATACTAAATTAATATATTTAATCAATATAATAATATAATAAATATATAAATACTTATTTTTTCAAAAAATTAAAAATATTGAATATACTATAATTATTGAAAATTTAGTGTTCAAATAAATTAATCAAATTTTCTTTCATTTTCTTTTATAATAAAATCATCATTATCATATTTAAATAAATTTAGTTCTTTTTACTTTAATTTTTTTTTTTACAATATCATTATATTATAAAAATATTAAAAAATAGAATCTTAGTCTATATATTTTTTTTTCAAAAATAAAATAATTCAAAAAAAAATTATTATGATAATCAATTAGTCATTTTTTTTTAAAGAAAATGTTTTATTGTAATATCGACATTTGTTAAAATAAAATGCTTTTTAATGCTCTTAATATTATATTATTAATTTTAATAGTATATTAAATAGATGTAGATTACTTATTAACTTATTATATTTAATATATAAGTAAAAAATATTAAATAATTATGGAAAATATAATAAATTATAATTTTTGTTTCAAGTTGGATTATAATAAATAATAATAGAAAAAGATATAAAGCATATTTTTAATGTAAAAGCATGAAAAAGAGAAAAAAGTTATATTTTATAAATTAATTTTTCGAACAAAAAAATTAAAAAGATCATCATGTGCAAATTTAATTTATATTAATATTACATTACATATTTAGTATTTTCAAGATGAAATTCTTTAAGTTATTTATAATTCAGATTTCAATTATCCGAAATTTCTGAATATTTTATCTAAAAATTTATGAAATAAAGACATAAATTTATGACTAATTACTTTCATTTTCGATCATACTAAGATCATTTAATAATTACTCGATCAAAAAAACAATTATTTTTATTAATTTTTATAAAAAACTTTTCTTAACTTTTAGTTTTTTGTTTATTTCAAAATCAATTTTTATATATAATTTATATAAATTAAGTAACATATATTACTTGGTATTATTTTATTATCACTATTAAATTAACCTGTCATATTTACTTAGTCTTTTATATATATATATATATATATATAGATGGAAATTAATACGTTTTTTTAATAGTCTATAGTTTTAATTTTTAAGTGGTAATAATTATATTTAATTTTCATAAAAACAATATATTAAATAATATTAAATGATATAGTACTAATGCCTATTTATTAATATATTTTAATATATAATCTTGAAATTATTATTTATGATCTTATAGAACATGGATTAAGACAATTATAATTATATATTAAAAGTTTTACATTCTACTAGCTATATTTAATATATGTTTAAAAAACTAAATTATTAATTAACAATATACAAAGCAATATATTATATCTATATATTTTCGATTATTTTTATATCAATATTTATGTAAGATTGAATTTACAATAAATTTATAATATACATTAATATATAATATATTAAAAATTTTGATTTCAATATAAAGTATTTTTTATGATATTCAATATTATAATATATTTATAGTATACTATATATTACCAACTTTAATACATGCCTGCATACATTTGTCATTACAATAATATATATAAAATATATTGTTAATAAATAATCTATTAGAAATTGCTATAAAAATCTATATATTGAAGTAAATAATCTTATATATAGCTTCAATAAAATAAAGATTGAATTTTATAAAAAACCTTAAAAATAAAATATAAGATTATAAACATAAATAAATTATATAATATATTATTCTATTTATTATTAAAATAATATATAACATATATAGTTTTAGTTATGCCATTTTAATTAGTATGCTTATTAAAGACATGAAGGATTATTCCATTTTTATTTTTTTTTCTCTCTCTCTTTTTTTTTTTTTTTTTTTTATAAATTCTTTATAAAGTTTTATATTTCATTATTTTCCTTTTTTATTTTTTTAAAATGTAGTTTTTATTAATAAGTTGTTATATATTTAATATTTTATAAAAGAAAATTTAAATATATATATTTTAAAAAAAAGAAAAGTAAATGTAAATTTCTAAAAAGATTTTTTTTTATTTTATTTTAATAAAAAAGACTAATGTTAATTTATAATATTAACGTTTTTAATTTCTAAGAACAAGTTTTCAACAATTGATTAAAATTAAAACTAAACCAACAATTTTTTACTATAATCAATATGTAATTGGATTAAACTTCAAGTTTAACCATAATATTTCAAATTAATTGTTAATATTAAATCCACACTTTTTTTTTCAACTTTTGTAAAAGACACTTTTGTAAGTAAAATGAATTAAAATTTAATTTATAGATAAAAATAGTGAAGTTTAGTAGTGATTAAGTTTATACGTAATATCAATACTTGATAAAAATAAATTAAAATAAAAAGTTTTATTTATGAATATTATAAAAAGGTTATAGGCTGAATAAAGTTATTTATATATATTAAGTATGCTATAAATTTCATTTAATATAATGAAATAACTAATAAATAAATTGTAAGTAGTTAGAAAAGAAAAACAGTGATAACTATTCATTTAAACTATTGTATAAAAATTAATAAGAAAAAATAATACTATTTTGTTTTAATATATAAAGAAAATGAAACAAAAACTCAGATATCAATATGAAAAACATTATGCTAAATATATTTTACTTTTAATATAATGAGAATAAAGTAAAGACTTATCCATTGCATAAAATATAAAAATTGATAATAAGTGAAAATAATATTATATTAGACATTTTATTTTAATATAAAGAGAATGTAATAAAACTTAATTTTTATACTACTTCTATTGTCATATTTATAATGAATGATATCTGTTATTAGAAATTAATTGAATAAAACCAATTTTAAATAATGAAAATAAAAAATACCAAACATTTCCAAGAAATTATTTCATTTTAATATTTTTTCATAACCCTCACTCATATTTATATCACAACAAATATGAATGTGAGTTATGAATTCAATAAGAGCAATTTAAATTTTTATATAAAGAAATTTTTTTAAATAAATAGTAGGTTTTTAAGAAACATTTGGATATCATTTATTATCAAACGCCGATATATTAAATTTATTTTAATTAATGGATATATAATCAACATTATAATTACAATAAATATAATATATATCAGATAAACCAGAATTATACTTAAATATTGAAGTATATTAAATAATAGAGTCTATTAAAATAAAATTAATTTTTAAAATTAATTTTAAACATAATATTTAAATCAATTGACGAATGATATTCAGTTTATCAAAATAAATCAATTGAATTTTAGATTTCTATAGAGTTAAAATGAAAAATATAAAAATTAAATTCGTATTTTATTCACATTTTCAAACAATTTAACATATAAATTATAAATTAAGAAGTTTTCATTTTAAATAGCTTTTAGAAAATTAATGAAAGTTTAAAAGATTAAAAAATTTTAAATTTTATAACAAAAATGTGGTATTGAAAATAAGAAATATAAAATTATAACATTATTTTTAGAAAAAGAAGTGCACCAAATAATATTTTTATTAATTGTAGAATTAAAGATACCAATATTATATATATACATTTATTTTGAATACTAATAAATTGTTATTGATATTAAATAATTATATATATATTTTCAATTGAAATATAATTTATTATCATTATAAGCCAAAACGTAAATGAATTATCATTATATAATAATGAAAAAATGAATGTAATGAATAAATCAAGATTTTTAACTTTAGTAATAAAATCCACATTTTTGCATTACTATAAAATATATTATATATACAAACAAACAATTTATATAACTGTCTGTTTAATATAAAAAAATTAGAAGTTTTTTTTTATTATATTATATATATTTATTAATTGCTACTAATTATAAAAGTTCTTTTATAATTATTATTTATAAATTTATGTCATATCAACTAATTATTATTTTTTCTTTTTTCTTTATATAAATATTTAGTTTTATTAGATTTAATGAACAATTATGGCTCAATTATTCCAATTAACACAAAATTATACCATGCCTGACACGCGGGTAATTATTTTAATAGAATTCAATTCGATTGATTTAGAAAAAATGCTTATAAGTTTTTTTTTTTTTTTTTATTACTTTACTAAGAATGAATTATTGTTAATATCTTATTTATAAATAATAATAAAAATGGATAATATTTTAAAATAAGTTAAAATGAATTGTTAAAAATTGGAATTATAGTTATTACAATAATCACATTGAAAATAGTATAATATAAAAATAATTTTTAAATTAAAAATTTACCAAGAATTTATCATAATCCAAATAATTTAGATTAAATTAAGAAATTAATCCAAAAAGATTAAAAAATTTTTATTAATCCAAAAAATCTTTTTCAACAAAATAAATTTAGAAAAAGAAATGAAAAAAAAATCTAACATATTCTACATATATTATTATAATAAATATGATTGATAAAAGTTTTGGATTTTTATTTATAATTATTCAAATTATTTGAATTAATTAATTTTTCTCTTTTTTTTTTTTTTTATAAAATTTGTAATTATTAAAATTCTAGCAAAACATTTCTGCTACGTCAGGTCAAAGCCATCATTCATCGAATAATGTAAGATATATATAAATTAGGTCAAAAAAAGTATAATAATTATAAATTTATTTTTTAATTTTTGATATTTTTTTTTTGTATTTTTAAAACACACTATATGGTAAATAAAAACGATTAATAATTAAAAAAAACTATTATAGTATAAATATTATAAATATTAATACATTAACTCTCTATATAAATATTATATTTTAAAACGTATACATACCAATCATTTTCCTTTTCAAATTTATACAGTTTTCACCCAAGTCTGATCTTTTTGTATCACATGTAATTGTTCTTAATAATATTTTTTAGAAATGAATAATTACAAATATATAACATATATTATAATAAAATTTATAGAAGACCTATACTAATATATATTCATATTAATATTATAAAGTTAATCCCTCAATCATCTAATTCTTCTACCATATCTAATTCACAGCTAGTTCAGGTTAAAAACATTGTACTTAATAATTTATTATATATTAAATAATCAAAAATGATTTCTTTTTAATACTTAAATTATTAATTAATATGAATATAAAAAGTTAAATAATATATTGATATATTGATATAATGAATCAAAACATTGAAAAATATATTAATCACAATCAATACTTCTTAAAATAAATGCTTTATATTTTTTGTCTCAAGCAATTCGATTTTAGCTTTTATTGTTACTATTAGTAGAATGTCTAATTTTTTCATTAAAATATAAAGAGTATTTTTTTAGATATTAATTACAATCATTATTTAAGAAATAATTCACAAAACAATTAAAGTTTTATTACTATTTAAGTATTTAATCAATATTTTAACATAAATTATTAGAATTTATAAATTATTTACATAAATTTATATATATTTAATAACAATAATCCTTTTTTTTTTTTAAAAAATGAAAAATTGGATTTTAATGATTTTTATGAAAAAATAGAAATAATCCTAAATAATTATATATATAAAAAAAATCTTTATAATTAATTATAATTTTAATAAACTATTTTTATGCGTAGTTTATAGTTAATTAATAAATGAATATTGCAAAATATATAAATTATGATATTTGCCAATTTAAATTATTTTTCTTTTCAAAAAAATAAAAAAAAGGTATTATAAATAATTGTAATTAATATCAAAAAAAAAAAAAAAAAAAAGCGCAAACAAGTAAATAATATAAAATGAAATAAGAAAAATTTTATAAAAGCATAATAATAGTTAATTTAATATTTAATAATAGGGAAAGGAAAAAGAAAAAACATAACTACATATAAAATATATAAAATTTATATATATAAAATATATATGAATTTTTTTATTAAACAATTTTTAAAAAATTATTCAATCTTAAATATAATATATTAACAGAAATACTACAATATAAAGCAATATATTTTAAATTAATTTAATCATATAATTATGAATTATGCTTATGCTTTATATTTAAACCTAATCAATAAGTTAATTTTTATAAAGTTATTCATTAAAAAATAAAATAGTATCAAAAGCAATATATCAATATAATAATTATTTATGTATTACTAAAAGAATCATGCTATAAAAATTAATTAGTATTAGTAAAAATCATTAAAAATAAGATCTTAATTTAATTTTTTCCTTTATTATATAATTTGTTATAAAATGTCTATTTATTTATTTCATATTTATTCATTATATTATTAAGGTTGCTTCTTCTAGTCGTCAAAAAACAAATGATTTAAAAGTAATAATTAAGAGATATATTATATTATTATTATAAATTCAGTTATTAACTAAAATCTTTTAATCAATATATACTTATTAGCTTATGAGTAATCCACTTACTTCAACTACAACAACAGCTGAATACATGAAATGGTCTGATTCTGAAATTTCTATGCTACTACAATGGCTGAAAAAACCAGAAAATATGGACCTTTTTTTCAATAAAAAGAAAGTGACAGCCATTAAGAAAATGCGTGAATTCTTGCAACAGAAAACGGAACGCCAAATAAAAAATAAATTAGCTAGTTTAGAAAGCAATTATAAAAAAACAAAACAAAAACTAATAGCAAATTGGGATCTTACGGCTGTATCTGCTCAAGATTCCGAAACTTATGCTATAGCTGAAGGTAATTAATTACTATTTAATTTTGAAAATATTCAACATTAATAATACATATATTATAAACTATATAATATTTTTTAAATATTATTATTTTAGAGAAAATAAAAAGAACTTGTCCATTCTATGACGATTTGGATGAAATTTTTGGTTCTTATATCAATGTCGTTCAATCACCGTTAAATGTTGATTTAGCAAATACACCTTCAAATACTACTACTACTACTATATCAACAGCGATTGATCATTCGGATATCAATAATATAAATATGTCTACTATAGATGTCAATAGTATTAATGGAGTAAATAATGTACATAATGTGAATAGTATTGGTATAAGCCGCAATGGATTAACTAATTCAGCAACAATAAATAATCATAATAATCTTGGAAATGAATTAGGTAAATTAATTTTACAAGTTTATAAATTTTTTTTTTTTTATAGAAATTTAATAAAGTATTGTATTATTATTATTAACTATTTTTTTTTTTTAATTTCTTTCTTTCTTTCTTTTTTTATTTCTTTCTTTTTTTTTTTTTCTTTTTTTTCTTTTTTCTTTTTTCTTTTTTTTTTTTTATAAACTATAATGCTATAATTTTTATGAAATTTAAAGAAATTCATAATAAACGAAATATAAGAAAAGCAAGCAACATAAGTCAACTTTTAGTAGATAGTAATCTTCCTTCCTTATTACAAATCATTGATAGCAGAATTATACAAAATAGTGACTTAATATTAAGTAAAGCGTCTAGTTCCATAAGCAATACTAATAATGAACAAATATTATTATTAAAAGAAAGATTATATGATAAGAAGATTCAAAGTAGAGAAAGGCAAATGGATAAAAAGAAAAAAATGTTCGAAATTAAAATGCGATTAAAAGAGAAAAAATTAGAATTATATTCAAAAGAATTAGAAATAAGACGTTTTGAAGCAGAAGTAAGAATGGAAGAAATAAAGTTAAAGCGTCTACTATATGAAGGTTCAAATAGTAATAATAGAGGAAACCATATAAGAAACACAAAATCAACAACATCTTTAGGCTTATCAACAATAACTTCAACAGCTTCACCTACTATAAATGTTAGTCCTTTTGGTAGTGGTAATTTAAATAATTCTTTTAATAATCATAGTAATCATTTTAAAGGTGTTGGTAGTAGCAGTGGTACTACAAATGATAGTGAAAGTAGTACTACTTCTATTGCTGTTATTAATAGAAAAAATTTATTGAATGATGAAAAAAATGATAGGCTTTGTCTTATCAGTTCATCACATAATATGGATTCAGATAATAATGCAGCCACCACCATTAATCCATTAAATCTTCATACTAAAACCACTACTATTTCTTCTTCTAACACTACTACTTCAATACTTCCAATAAATCAAATTCCTACTGCTCCAACGTCATCAATCATTACATTGATGAATTCTTCAATATCGTCCCCTTCTTCATTTTCTGAAACTAATGATGAAAAATTATAATGAATTATAAATATATTATAAATCTAAATTCTATTATTATTAAATTAAATTTAAATGAAAAACCAACATATTTTTCATATTATACAATAAACAATATTTATATAAATTTTTAAATTATAAACATTTTATTTTTTACAAGATCAGATAATGAACTAAATATTGGTATAATAAAATAAATATGAAATAAATATTTTTATTTATATATTTTTACTAATTTTTATTTTAACATACTAATGAATTTAATAATATTAATAGAAATGTTAAATTCAACGCCAGCTATGGCAAATTTAGTTTTGTCTTTAACTAAAGACATTAATGTAAATAATTCTAATGAAACATATAAAAGAAGAAAGCTTAATTAATCATTTCATTAAAAATTAAAATAAATAAATAAATAAAAATATAATTGTAAACTTTAAAAAAAATTTCTATATAAAGAATATGAATATAAAGTAATTTTATTCATAATTGTTATTTTATAAATATAGTTTTATATATATGAAATAGAAGAAAGAAATAAAGTAAAGAAAATAACATTTATTATTATTATTATTTTGTTTTTATGTTAATAAATAATGAGAGTCACAAATATATGTATATTAACGATTTATGAAACTAAATCAATATAATATTAATTTTAGATCCGTAAATTAAATAATATAAATTAATAATTTAAAAAATATGTTAAATGATATTTTTGAAGTATCTTTTAATATTATTTTATATTATAAATGTTGATTATTCTTAGAATATTTCCACAAGCTTTTAAAAACAAAAACAAATAGTGAATATAGGATATTTACCAAAATTATTAAAAAGATTTAATTATTATTACTAACTATATTGTATGAGAATATAATTATTATTAGTATTAAACATTTTCTTATCTTATTTAGAATTCATCTATAATAATTAACAATTAAAATTAATAATTACGATAATTCTAATTTCTTTAATTTAAAGTCTTATTAATCCAGAAAAATAAAATAATTATGTATATTTCGTAGCATTTCAATTAATCTTTTTATTACAATCTAAATTTTTAACACATAAAAATTTAAATTCTTTCTTATATATAATACCAATACTGAAATATAAAAAGGACTGTATAAATATTAGATTATAATTAACTTTTAAAAGAATTTAACTTTCTAAAACTACAATCTCTATATTAACTGATATAAAAATATAAAGTAATAATACATTATTATGATATGTATACATTAATTATATTACAATTATATTTGTACATTTTATTAAGAAATTTATTCATCTTCATTTCATATTTTATATCATGTGATATATTTTGATATTATCCAATCAATAAATTGATACAAACGGTGTACTATCAAAATGAGATTTGATTATAAAATTTTTTAATACTCTCTTTTATTTGAGAAGTGTTACAATATGGTATGTTTGAGTTAAAATGATGAAATGTTGAATTTATTATAAATTATTGTTTTTTATGTGTAATAATTATTTTAAGTGTTCTTAGAATTAAATTGATGGATGAATATATAAATTCATTAAAATCTAATGTTATATAATTATATTTTATATATGATTTAAATTCTATAATTAGTCCATCGTCGTATCTGACAAAAACTCTTTCCAACACATTCTTCGTCTTCTTAACACTAACATTGACGGTAAGCAAAAGCTTCAATTTGCTTTAACCTCTATCCGTGGTTGTGGTAGACGTTACGCTAACATCGTTTGTAAGAAGGCTGAAATCGACCTTACCAAGCGGTAAATTTTAAAAACATTTAACTATTATTAGTGTGAATAAATTATCTAATAAAATAATGTATTATATATTATAGTGCTGGTGAATTATCTAATGAAGAATTAGAACGTGTTGTAACTATTCTCCAAAACCCAACCCAATACAAGATTCCAAACTGGTTCCTTAACAGACAAAAGGATGTTGTTGACGGTACTTACTCCCAACTCTTAGCTAACAACTTAGATAACAAGCTTCGTGAAGATCTTGAACGTTTAAAGAAGATCAGATCTCACCGTGGTCTTCGTCACTACTGGGGTATTAAGGTCAGAGGTCAACACACTAAGACCACTGGTCGTCGTGGTCGTACTGTTGGTGTCGCCAAGAAGAAGGGTAAATAAAATATTTAGTTTTTATGTATGATAGATATATAATTGTAAAAAAATATTAATAAATAATATTTTAATAATTAATAGGTGCTTAAGGTTAAATCTAGTTGCTCATTAAATTGGCAAGAAAGTAATGATCATTGTAGAATATATAAATACAATGTCGTAATAAAACTTAAATATAAAAAAAAAATTAAATGAATTATTTATAATTTTTACATATTGTGTGTTGAAAGTTAAAGTGGAGTAGTTTATATTTAATCAAGTGAGAATAATGGATTGATAAAATGATTCAAGAAATAGAAGATAATATAATGATAATGTATTTTGGAATGACGATATATGATTAAAAGGAAAATAAATTAAAAACGTGGAAAAAATGGTTAATGATCTAAATGGTATATAAAAAGGGATGAAGGTATGGATGGATTCAGGAGTATATGTTTTAAGTATTTTGTAAAGCAATATGAATTTTTATTGAGTGAAGAATTTATTTTATGAATAATTATTTACAAGATTTTAAAATAAAATAGAAATAAAAGAAAATATATAATATATTCAAGTTAAAATTTATTTAGTTCAATTATTTTTTGTTGTGATTGTTGTTTTGAGTATTATTATAATTATTTTATGTAAAATTTATTTATTTACAATAATAAAAAAGTATAACTTTTTTCAATTTACTATTTTTTTATATTTTAAAAGAAAAACTTTCCGTGTATAATTAAAAAAAATAATTATAATAATTTTGTAGTATTAAAACAAATATAAAATATACATAATTAGAAAATAATATTAAATATTAATATAATTTTAATTTTTTTTTTTTTTTTTTTTTTTTTTTTTGGAAATAATTGCTATGATTATATTTATATTTCTATGTTACTATGATATTAACTATTATTATTATTATTTTCTGTTTTTTGTTTTTTGTTTTGCTTTGATTTTTTATTTTTATTTTATTTTTTGTTTCGTTTTGTTTTGTTTTGTTTTTTTCTTTTTGTTTTATTTTTTTTTTTTTTTTTTTTTTGGTTTTTTTTTTTTGGTTTTTTTGGTTGTTTTGGTTGTTTCTTGTTGTTGTTTTGTTTTGTATTTTAAACATATATAGCTCAATTCATAAATTTTTTACTTATTTCTTTTTATAATCTTTTTCAAAATAATTGCTTTGATGCTTAAAGCTGTTATAAGAATGGCCATTATAGTGCTGATGATAATTATGATTACCTTTATTATTAATTAAAATAGGTGATGATTTTTTAAAAGTTTCTGATTTACTATAATTTGATGTACTATTTTTTGTGGAATTATTTGAATCATTTGTTGTGATTATCCCTTTCTTACTGATATTGCTATTTTCACCTGTTTTCATTTTATTATTTGCATCATTACAATTACCATTGTTATTCGCATTAGCGTTATTGTTTAAGGAATGAAGTGACGATGAAATAGATGTGGATAAAATAGATTTTTGTTTGTACGAACTATTATTTGGATTAAAAAAATCGATATTAGAATTTCCTTTATAATGATTATTACGAGCATTATTTGGAATTGAAGAAGAATAAACATGATTTGAATTATATGATGATGACATCATATTATTAGATGTATTATTATTAACATTATTACTTGTAGAATATGAATTAGAATAGTTAAAATTAATATTATTATTGTTATTCTTATTTTTAGCATTTATTGAAACTCTATTATAACTCTGGTCATTTAAATATGAAGAATGGCGAACTGGTGCACTAGAGGAATAA
The DNA here is from genome assembly GCA_002104945.1 of Piromyces finnis. Classification (NCBI taxonomy): domain Eukaryota; kingdom Fungi; phylum Neocallimastigomycota; class Neocallimastigomycetes; order Neocallimastigales; family Neocallimastigaceae; genus Piromyces; species Piromyces finnis. Next base: position 414,417 of record MCFH01000005.1, on the reverse strand, counting down.
TTATTGTAAGAAAATGAGTCTCTTCTACTACGATGATGAGGTTCTCTTAATTCACGGAATGCAGAAAGAAGTAAAAGGTGATCACTTGGGAACCATTTATTTGGTAAACTTTTAATTTCATTAAGATAACGATTTTGGTCTACTGTGCCGCATAAAACATTACGAAGTTTTAAACTTTCATTTGTATAAAGAATATGGTCTATAGTTCCACAGAAGTCAGGTGTGCGATTAGTAAACGGAATATCTGAAGCCTGATAAGATTCTTGTAGTCCATTATTATGATATAAATATTTATCTTTTGTAAATTTTCCAAAGTTTCTTCCAAGGAAATTTCCAGTATCAATTTTTCCATTTAGAATATAATTCATAACTGGGTCACCGTTCTTTGAATTTAAGTCACCACATACAACAGTTGGGTGTTGATAAGATTTAGAAAGCCAATCCATTAAAATAGAAGCTTGTAGCAATTTGGTATCAGCATAAACTGGATCCCAATGAAAATGAGTATTTACTACTCTTAAACGGGAATTAGTAAATTTATTTCTAAAAATAGCAATTAATGCAACATTACTGAAAGGCTTAACTCTTAATGTTGTATCACGAATAAAAGATTCTTGATCTTTAACATTAAGATCTGGATTAACATTTAATAATTCTTTTGTTAAATCAATTTTTCTTCCACTGTTACTTTGTTTCCTACTTGATATAAAGATACTTGGATCTGGCGTAGTATTTACTGTTACTTGATTATATTTTGAATTCTTATTATTTTTATTATTATTATTATTATTATTATTATTATTATTCATATTAAGGTTGTTATTTTCACTTTCCTTTTTATTTTTCTCTTCATTAGATGTTCCATTCTCACCTGACTTTTCCTTAGAATCAACATTTTTATTTTCTAATTTATTTTCTACGTTTTCCTTTTCCTCTGTTAAAGAAATATCATTGTAACGGAAAGCTTGTACAATCAATAATTGGAATCTAATTATTTTATATATTAATATCACCCATTTAACAAACTAATTTTAATATTATACATATAAAAAAAAACATAAACATGACTTACTTGCTATGGCAATAAAATGTTGCACATCCATCAAATGAATTCTTCTTTTTCTTTGGTTGATATAAACCATCATAACCAAGTTTTTGTAATTGTGGGAAAAGCCAAGTATTGAAATCATAAGGAGATACTTCCTATTTTAAAAAATAGTATATAAATAAATAAAATATTAATAAGAAAAATAACAAAAGAATGGTAATACAATTTGGAACAAATATTAAATATAAATAAAAAATAGAACTTTACTTGAAGGCAAATAATATCAGCACGATAATATGCAATTTCATCTAAAATTAATTTTTTTCTATATTCCCAATCTAAATATTTTGGATTCGTTAATTCAAATTTTTCAGTTGTACAATAACTTGGAGCCAGAATATTATAAGACATAACCATAAAATCACCTATTTCAATAATTATATATAGTATTCAAATAGTTAAATATTTACAGTTAAATATTTATTAAAGGATACATCATATTAATATTTACGATTATCATAACATTCAGGAATTTCATTTTTAAAGAAACGTTTAGGAAGAACAATTGTCTCCGAATTCTTAGAAATTTCATCTTTTGGAAAAAACCATGTTCTTGGTACTTCAATTAATGGTGGTTCTAATGTCTTTACATTAGCATTATTACTATTTGAAATCCATGATTCGATATTTTTATTTGTTGACGAAGTTGAATTATTAACATTTAAATTATTCTTAAAATTTACACCATAACTATAAGAATTATTAGGAGCTGCTGGGATATTAGTACCACTATATCCGCCTACAGAGAAATATGAATTTGGTGATGTTGAAAAGTATGAAGAGAAAGAAGATGATGGTGTATTTGGAATTAATCGATTATTATATGACGCACTGATATAATCACGTTTTTCTGGATTTCTGATATTTATTGGTTTACTAATGGTAGCCGAATATTTTGTAGAGGCACTATTTGAAGGTATTGTAGGATGAAGATTATTCATACTACTATATATTTTGTCAGTATTACTTGATGAATTTGAATTATTAAGCAAACAAGTTTGGTTATTAACAGGATTTCCTATTTCATTTATTTGATTTATTATTTGAAGGTTATTAGTTTGACCTAAATTATCATTGAAACCAACAAGAGGTGATAATGAATTGTTTTTATTATCATTATTATTATCCTTATTATTATTATTATTACTATTATCATTATTATTATTATTATTATTATTATTATCATTATTATTATTGTTGTTGTTGTTGTCGTTGTTGTTACCACTGCTATTGTTGTTGCTGTTGTTATTATTATTACTGTTTTTATTATCATTATCATTTATAATATTTGAAGATGCAATAGTTTTTTGAAGCAATGAAATACTTTTATTAATTGTATTGGTTGTATCAATATTATTACTCAATAAAGATGGAATAAGTGAATTCCATATATTTTTATCTATTACAGAAGAAGAAGTAGAAGGATTATTCACTATTGAAGAACCTTGATTCACCATATTCATATTATTTTGTTTCATTGAATTAATATTAAATGGATAATTCAAATGTTGAAAATCTACAGAATTAGTATTATTATCATTTTTATCATTATTATTACTATGTAATTCAACTGAGTTATCAATATTAACTTGATTATTATTCATGAAATTACTTTTATAGCTATTGTTTCCTCCAACATTATTTAATGAAGGTCCATAATTTTTATAATTAATAGAAAACCAATTACTTTCATCTTTAGAGACTGATGAATGTTCAAAATAAGGTTCCATATCAAATTCCCATAGATCCGGAGTTTCAGAAATTTGATTTAAATGTTGTTGTTGTATATCTCTAGAGTTATCATCTTTAATTGAAGCCCTATTAATACTTATTGGAAGCGATGTAGATGACGAATTATTATATGCCGGTAAAGTTGAAGAAGTAGAAGTTTGAGTAGAATTATTATTATTGATACTATTATCATAGAATCTAAATTTATTTGAAAATGAATTTAACATTTTATTATCTGAATGTAAAGAACCTGGAGAAGCTAAAAAAATTTCAAATGAATTCATGTTTTTTTTTCAGTAAATTATAGTTAAAAATAATATAATAATAATTATTACAATTATAATTATAATATATATATAATAAAATGAATTAATATGTAGTTAATAACACAATTTCATGTATGCATACATAAATGTATATATATATGCAACTACTATAATCAATAAATACATAAATAAATACATACTGAAAAATCCATTGAGAGAACCGTCATTTAATAAACTATTATTAATATTATTACTATTATTGCTACTATTTAAGTTTTTATTATTTTTATAAATTGGAATAGCTGCAGAAGGTGGAAATAAATTTTTATTATCACTTAATGAAGATGATGGGTTTTCAATTGATAAATTAAACGAAAGGAAATCTATTTCTTTCTTATCATTAGTATTATTCAAATTATTGTTATCAGAAAGACGATTACTATTAATACTATTATTTACAGAAAGTAGTTCATTATTAGTAATATTATTTAAATTATTTGAAAAATCTCTACTACTTAAATAGCTTAATCTATAATTTGGAATATTCAAAAGATCAAAACCATCCGAAAAAGAGTTAGATATTCCATTTGCATTTACATTTCCACTATTTACCATTAATCCACCATTTGATAAATCAGATATTGGTTGACCAATTCTTAAAATGGGTAATTCGGTTGTTTTATCATTACTACCTATGATTGAGCTTCTTTGATCATCATTACTAACAGATGAAATAGCTGATAAATATTTATTCGAGGAGGAAGCATTTGGTGTAGTACCTAAATTATCAGAAGAATCTGTTTTAGAAATAATTTCCTGAGAATCATTAAGTTTTAATGCTTCAATACTTTCACTAATATTTTTAGTTGATAATAAAGTATTGTTATTATCATTATTTTTAGATTCAGAAGTTGAATTTATTAATTTTGGTGTGGATACAGATGAAGTACCTTCAATTACTTTTATTGACTCAATTTTATTATCAATATCAGTTTCAGAATTATTTGAAATCTTAGACTGTTTGAAATTATTACTATTTTTACTATCACTTTCATTATTAGCATTTGGAAATAGTGTTAGTGTTGAATTTGAAGAAGTTGTTGATGAATTTTTACTATTTTTTCTTTGTATAATATTTGATTCTTCATTTAATAGGAATGTGGTACCAGATGAATCAAGAGCATTTTTATCATTTTCTAATGTAGTTGTTGATGACAAAGATGTAGATGATGAATTTGAAAGACTCTTATTCTTTGAGACATCTAAGTCATCTTTTTTCAAATATGAATTTTCTTGTAATGACAAATTAATGTTTATTATAGGATCATTATTAGAGTTTGATATAGTCATTGGTGCTACCGTTGCAATTATTGGCGACATACTCTTACTTTGAAAATCTTTTAACTTTTTCTTTTCATCTAAATACTCATTAGCTTTTCCATCATTACCGTTATTGTAATTATTAATACCATTATTAGTTAGAGAAGAAGAAATTAAATGTGATGGAACTTTCGGTGGCTTTGTAAATTCTTGTTTTTCATAATTAATTAAATCGTTATTTCTTTCATTAAAATTTGGATTTACACTAACAGGAAATGACATTATTTTTGGATTTAAAGAATATGTTGTATGAGAAGATGTGGACATTGGACGTGAACTAACTGGTAAAGTATAAGATGGTATAGAAATAGAACTTGAATTTATTTTTGATGTAGAACTATCACTCATTTGAGAAAAATATTGATAAAAATCTTGATTATTTTCTTTTACTTCTAAACCATTAGATGAATATAATAATGATGGACTATTATTAGTATTGTTATAAGCAAAGGAATTTATATCCTTTTTTTGATTTGGTATTATATTAATATCATGATTTACTTCATTATTTTTATGTAATTGTTGTTGTTGAAGTATATATAATTGTTGTTGTAATTGTTGTTGTTGCTGTAATAATTGAAGTAAAAACTCTTGATTTAAGTATGAATTACTCAAATTACTATCATTATTATTAATATTATTGCCATTATCAAGATTTTTATTGTGATTATTATTAGTATTGTTATTTAAATCAATATTTTCATTATTAGTCTCATTCCTTCCTGTCATGGTATTCATAATAATATTGTTACTACTAGTATAATTAACCATCTTATCTATATCAACATTATTATTCAATGCGACTGTCATTAATAATTGATTTAACTTTTCATTTGTTAATGGGTTAATATTATAACTATTTGTAATATTCTCATTGTTTATTTTACTTTCATTTAAACCTTGTATATTATTAATAACACTCATTTTATTCATAAGATTAAGATCAATAGAAGGAACAGCTGATACATCTGTATAATTTGAAATAATATTATTTTTTAATGGTTGGTCACCTATTTAACATTATCCATATATGATTTAAACAAGATATCATAATTATAATATTTAAAATATATATATAGTTATTATTTATACTATTATATTTAGTATTTTTTTTTTTATTTTATTATTATTATTATTATTAAGATTACTTATAAATTTATATATAATAAAGAAATATGTATATATATATGATTCTAATATTTATTTTTATATATTACCTTTAATTTCTACTTTATTACAATTTAGTAAATCGGCACTTGTTAACCCATTGTTATCTTTTTTAACTGATTGATTAATTTTATCATTATTGTATGAGTTATTTGAAGTTAATTGTGATAATGGCGTTGAATTTGTCGCCATGATTTAATGACGAATTCAGTAAATAAAAAATTATAACTTTTAAGATTTGAATAATATTTTCAATTCAATTAAATAATGATATTTCACTTTCAATATTCAATATAACTATGTGTAGTTGTAGTTGAGAAGTCTTTTTTTTACATTTACTAACTACAAATTATCCTTAAATAGTTTAATATTATTATTTAATAATTATTTAATTTATTAAGATATTAATTTTTGTTTTAAATTATATTAATATTTATAATAAATTATATATTGTAAAAAAAAAAAATCTCTATTGAATTATTTTTACTATATTTTTTTTTTATAAAATCATTTTTTAGGAAAAAATAATTCGATATAAATATTGTCAATAATAATTTTTTTTTTTTTTTTTTTTTTTACTTTTTTTATTTTCACGATAGAGTTTTACAGAATTTATAAATTATGAATTATTTTTCAATAGCTAACAATTTAAAAAAAAAAAAAAATAAGAATAAAATAATAAATAATAAAATTATAATTATTAATTGCTTTAATAATAATTTAAACATATAATCATATAATTAAAAGGAATAATAATTACCTTTTTATTTTATTTTATCATCAAAACCATTAAAAAAAAAAAAAAAGGGAATCTTGAAAGAGGATATTCGTTTAACGTTTTTAAAAATAAATTATATTTATATACACTTTTTATTACGATATTGGTATATTATGTGTTTAGTTTAGTTAAATGTTAAATTCGAATACAGGTAAAAATCTTTTTTATTAAAAGTATATTTGTTTTCCTTTTTTTTTTTTTTTTCAATTAAATATTCTATAATTTTTGAATATTTAATAAAAAAAAAAAAAAAAAAAAAAGAAAGAAAGAAGAAAAGAAAAAGAAAAAGAAAAAGAAAAAAAAAGAATTTAGTAAATTATGTAAAATATAAAATAAAAATATATGTAAATTTTTCAAATGAGTTAATAAATTCACTTTCAAAATAGTTTTTTAATACATATATTAATAATTCTAACGATAATAATAATATATTGCTATTTTTATATTTTAATATAAAATACTTTCGATTATAAATAAAAAATTAAATAACTAATTTAATAGAAATAGTAGTAATTTTAATAATTTAACAATTATATAAAGTTTTTAAAATTATTACAAATATATTTATAATTCTCTTTTTTAAAAAAAAAAAAAAATCGTATGTGTTATTACATATTTGGATTTAACTTTGTTATTTAGTTGTGTATTTTTTTTTTTTTTATTTAGTTTGAATGTTTGTGAAGATAACTATAAATTGTAATTAGAGAATTTTTTTATAATATGAATAAAATATATTAATAATGATAGTGACAATTTCATTATTAATATCAAATTTATTAAATAGAAGAATGAATATAAAAAAAATAACTAAATAAATTGTACGTTTATTATTTATTTATAAGTTAAACGATATATATTTGTTTATTTTAAAATAATTTTAAATTTTTACTTAATTTTCTTTTATATTTTATAGTGATATTCTTTTTGTTTGGTTGGTTGTGCGTGTATATGTACATATAAATATATGATTTTATTTTTATTGTTGTTGTTTATATATTATTTTTTTTTCTATTATTGTCATTCTTTATATTTTTATTGCATTCTATTGGTATAATTGGTATTAATTTTACAAAAAATATTTTAAAAATTATTACTTTTAAGAATAAATGACAAATTATGAAAAAATATTAATATTCATGTTTTTCTCTTCACTATTTTGATTTTGTTGTTAGGGGGATATTTTATATATATAAATACTCACTATATAAAGCTTATTATAAAATATAATGTATATATATATTTATAAGTTATGAAAATATTAAACTTTTCATAAAAAAAAAAAAAAAAAAAAAAAAAAAAAAAAAAAAAAAAGAACAGGTATAATAATAATGATGATGATAACAAATTTAAATTATTAAAATATTATTAAAATAATGAAAAATTATACCATATTTTTTTTATTTCATTGAATATATTAATTACTATTAAGATTTTATATTATTGTATTTTAATTAATTCCTATGATTATTTTTTGATTATTAAATTTTAATTGTATTATTATTATTATTATTAAATTACAAAATAAATATAGTATTTATTTGTAAATATTATTATTATAAAAGTAAAAGGCATAAAGATATTGCAATATTTGTATTATTATATATTATATAACCAACTTTTAAGAAAAATATATTTATTATATATAACTATTAATTATTTATTTACTTTCTTATTCAACTAGTTTCTTCCTAATTTTAAAAAACACCAATCTACTTCAAAATATTTTATATATAAATTTATATATAAAATAATTTTAAACTTAAAAAGAAAGAGTAGAATTTTTATTTATATTAAAATAAAATTCACATCAATTTTATTCTATTATTAATCAAACAGTAAAGCAATAAAAAAAATATTAAATATCTTCTATTCTTAATGTTCACATAAAATAAAAACAAAATAACAAAGTATTTATTTTTAATCATTAACACTATTATGGCATTTTTATTAATTTTAAAATTCAAAGTTTAATTAAATTTTTCTTTTATAAAATTAATTGAATATATATTTCTTTCATACATTTGATTATATTATGAATATATGGGAATTTTAAATTATATGAAAATAGAAATAATTAAATTTTCAAATTTAAAAATTTTAAAAAAAAAATTAATCACATTTTTTCTTTTAAAAAAAATATATATTATAATTGCAATGTAATATATATAAAATTCACATAATTTTAATATTAAAAAAATATTCAAATTACTCTATATAATATATATTTATATATTAAAAACTAGTTATTATAAAATCAATAGAACATATAATTTTATATTATACAATGTTATATATGCCTTTATGTATTAACAAATACTTATATAAACAATAAAGATTTTTCTTTATCTTGCTGACTTTAAATAATTGTTATATTATAATACATTTACCATAATTTTTTAATAATGATCGTTAAGTATAATTTTTAAATTTTAATAAATTTAAATATAGTATTATTTTCTTTCTTTTATCTTTTAAATTTAATAATACCAATGTGATTTTATAAAGAAACTAAACAAAAAAAAAATGCTATACCTACTTAAAAAACTTTAAAAAGTTTAAAATTTCACACTTTTATTATTATATGATTATTATTAATTTAAATAATAATACTTGTATATTAAATACTTATTATTTTAGAACATAATATATAGCATATAATATAAACAAAAACTTTTTTTATTAATTTATTTTTTTAAAAAATTAATTTTTTCTTTATTTATATAAAAATATTAACAATATATATATATTTAATTGTTAATGTTATTTAATAATATACTTTAAAATTGATATACCTGTGTAATTCAATAATATAATATTATACTTTTGTATATCACATTTTAATACTTTATCTATGTAAAAATAACATAATATAATTATAATATAAATTATTTTTTATAAACATAAATTTATTATCAAAAACGTTAAAATTCAATATTTAAACAATTTAAAATATTTATTATATCATTTAATTAAACCTTAAAAGGATTAATGTTTAAAAGCAAACTGTTATAAATATAATAAGGGTTATTATACATTTTAAATATGTGAATATATGTAGGTTGAAAAGATTATTGTCCATAATTACCTAATATAGAAATAAATTTATAGGTTAAATATAAAAAATTTTATTGTAATAAAAATCAAAAAAAAAATTATGCTTTTATAATATTATTTATAATCTAATTAGAATATCTATAATTGTTACCTATTAATATATTATATTAATAAACAATCATGATAAATAATTATTATATTAATTTATCATTGTTATTATTATAATTTTTATAATATTATAATTATAAAGTATTAGAAGAGATGATTAGGTTATAAGAATTTTAAATATTCATAATCTAATCCCTAAATGAAATATAAATTTATATTTATATTTTAAGGATTAGATTATATTAAATTCTGTATCAAATATTTTATTATATTTTATAATCAAAATAATGTTAATTTAAATTACTGTAATAAAAGATACCTTGCGATAAATAAGGAATATATTATTATGATATTTTATTTATTCCTTAAAAAATAATTAAAATATACATTTGAAATTATAGTCAATAATTCTTAAATATTATAGAAATTAATAAAGAAATTAAAAAAGGTATTTTTAATAAAAATGTTAAAATTAATTATAATAATGTTTTAATAATTAAAAGGTTTTTTATTTAATAATTTGTGTAATTGCACATATGAATGGATTGTTAATAATTTAAATTATTTTAATAAGGAATTAATTATAAATTAAAAAGCTTGAAATTCTTTTTATTATCATCATCATCATCATCATCATTGATATTCCTTTTTTTTTTTATAGTGCTTTATTAATAAAAATATGAAGATTAAATTATTTAATTCTTATTATATATATATATATTTTATCATATATATAAATATAAATAGGAATATGATTATATGATGCAAATAATTAATGTAACACAAAATGTGATGAATAATAATGATTTTGTATTTAGTGGAATATATATAAACCAATAAATTCTTTAGAAAAGTTAATTTCAAAATATTATTTCTCTTTTAAAAGTAAATATTTTAAAATATAATCATGTTTTTTATAATAAACATAATAATAATAACAATTTAATAATTTTTTTTTTGTTGATGGAAAAGTAAAAAAAAAAAAAAAAAAAACAACAGCCTTATTACTTATTATATTATTATATGCTATTAAATACTATTATATTATATTAAAATTACTTAATAATAAATATGTATATATATTTTTCACTTTTAAATATTTTATTTTTTTAATATATATATTATTTAAATACTACTAAATTGTCAACCAAAACCAAAGAACGTAAAGCTAAAGTCATGCAAAAAAGTTTATATAGGAATATTCTATATATAAACCTTTGTAGAATAATTATTTTTTTTGTGAAAATCATATATTTTTAAAATTATTAAATACATAAAATTAAATTTATATATAAAATATGTATAAAATAATATATTACTATTATATACTAAAATTTAATCGATTTTTTTTTTTATAAAAACATTACTTAAAATAGATTGAAAAAGTGAAAGTTTAAATGTATACTAGTTTACAGATTTTAGGAAAAAAAAAAAGGGAAATCTTGTATATAAAAATAAATATTCTTTTAAAATTTTAATTACTATATAGTTACATTAATAAATAATCAAAATTTTAAAAGTTTATATTTTCTATATTTTCTAATGAATAAAATTTATATGTGAAAATAATGTAGCTGTTATACCAAAAACTTTTTTTTTTTCCATATATAAGTTTAACAATTTTTCATTGTATATTATTTCCTAGTGAAACTCTATGTGTAATTTTTTCCTAGGCATTTCATAGGATATTCAAATTAAATAATTTAATTTAATAAATAAGCCAATTTCAATTATAATTTTAGTATTATTATTATAAGCAAATATCATCTTATTAATTTTTGCGTATAATTTTATTTTAGCAATTTCATTTCTATTGAAATTTATTGTCAAATCATTTTTTTGATGCTATTTAATAATAAATATACTTTTAAAATTTAATTTCATTGAAAATACGATTAGCAAATAAATTTCTTTATATTATAAAATATATTAAATAGAATAATTGTAAACAATTCATATATAATGCTATATTATTGAATATATACTTATATATTATATTTAATTAAATAATATATTTTAAAATATATTATTTTCATATTAAAATGTCCCTTAATTATTTTTTTGTTGATGGGTAAAAGAGTACATAATGAAAGCTTTTAAAGATGTTTTTTTTTTTGCAAATTGGTATTAACAAGCCGACCGGATTTAAATATGTAAGAGAAAATAAAAAAATTTAAAGAATGTCATATATAATGCTCTAAGTAATAAAATTATAAACCAAAAATTAGTTATAAAACAATTTATGAGAAAAGATTTATATATATAAATATTTTATTATAAATATGATCAATCAATTTTATTTTTGTTGGAAAAAATATAATATTAGTTTCAAAGATATACAAAAATTTTTTTTATTATTATTTAAGATTTATTAATAAATATACAAATTTTATTTTATATATATTTTTTATATTTTGATTATTGAATTTTTTTTTTTTTTAAATATTTTACTTTTTTTTAAAGTAGAAGAGAATCAAAAATTTCATCAGTAATATAAATTCATTAATATTTAATAAAGATATAAATAATAAACTAAAATATTTGTTATAATTAGTAATAAAAATAAGTAATTACAAAATTATAAATTACTTTAATTAAAAATAAAAGAAATATATATAAGCAATATATTTTTTTTCATTACAATCAAATAAACAAACAACATAATAATATTTTTCTTTCTTTTAGAACATCTTTCAATTTAAAAGAAAGAAAATAAAAACAATATTGATATTAAATTAATAAAAAAAATTAATAAGAAAAGTAAAAACCAAACATTATAATAATAGATTGAATAGTATACAAAGGTGTATGTTAATAATCATAAACTTTTATTAAAGTATAACATTTGTTTTAAATATAAATTATCTGGAAGAAAATTATTAAAAGAAATATTAAAATTAAATTATAAAAAAATTACAAAATTGAATAAAAGGTAATGCTTTTAGATTATTAAAGATTCTAAATAGATATTCTTTGTTTTACTTGTAAATACTTATATTTTTTTTGTTTAATAAATCTCTTACAAGATAGAGTAAATAAAGAAAATTTTAAAATTAAATTTATGAATATTTAGTAGTAATAGCTGTTGTATGAAATTATTGAAAAAGTGTATTACATGTTTATGTAATTATGTATTAATTTTATTTATTGTATACATATATATTTTATAGATACATTCACCAGTATATAAGCAGTCACAATCATTAAATTAGTCAAATTCATTTATATAGACGTTTATTTATCGTTTATATAAGAATCTTAATATTTAATTTATTATTTTTATAATATATCAAAATTTTAATATCAATTTAACTATTGTTGAGAGAATGAATCAATTTTATATTTACTGATATCCAACCGTAATTCATATTTTAAAATAAAAAAGAATACCTTTTTTTTTTTTTTTTTTTTTTTTTTTTTTTAAATAATTATAATTTATTATATATTTTATATCATAAAAATATTGAAAATTAAATATTACAATAAATAACAATAATAATTTAGTATTTAATGAAGTAAATTTAAATTATTAATAGAAATAAAACAAAATGCTATCGAATTTTATAAAATCATCTAAATTAAAGCAAAAACAGAAAGTTGCTTTGCGTTCTTCAAATTCAGGCCAAGGATATGATGATCTTAAGCAAAATAAACGTTATATGACAACTGGTATTTCAATAGACACTACTAATACTATTGTTGATACAGCAACCAATTTTGAAAATAATAACAATTTTGATAAAAATTTACCACACTCACCATTATATATTAATACAAACAATAACAATTTTGATACTCAACTAAATTCTATACTATATTCACCGTATTCTAGTGATAATTATGAATACTATTATTCGTCAAATTATAATCAATCTTCAGATATTACTTCAAATTCTTCAAAAGCTTCTTCTAGTTCTACAATTAAATATCATGGTTCTAATCGCTCCTCTAGTTATAATAAGAGAAGTGCTACATATGGTTCAACTAGAACTATAAAGTATAGTGAAATAAATCAAAATGTGAATCAAAATGATGTGCCAATATCATCTTCCTTGATAATAAAAAGTAAAAATACAATAACATCGTCTCATCCAATACCATCATCAGAAAAGACAATAAATAATATGAAAGGATATCAATCCCCACCACCAAGAACAGTAAGTAATATTCATAATCTTACCAATGATAGAATTCAAAAGAAAAATACAGAAGCATCTTTAGATGTTATTGATAATAATACCTTTTCTAAAATTGAAAAATCAACAATGGAAAAAGATGATTCTATATTATCTGTAAACACTTTAGAACTTTATGATCTTTATACAAATGCAGCTGCCTATGTGAATTCTACTAGTACACAGACAGCTCCTCCTAAAGTCTTGGATAATTTCCGTTCTCTTAATCGTAATTTTAAAATGAACGAGTTCACAACAGCTGTTCAAAATTCCTCACAAATTCAAACATCATCTTTAAAAGTTAATAATAATCCAATGAGTGGTAACAATAATTTAGGTTTAATGTCTTCCGTTTTTAATAATGGTAGCCAAGATGATTCAGATGACTCAGATAATGAACCATTATTTAATGCTTATTATCGTAATAAAAACAGAAAATTCACAAATTCATCATCAGTTTCTATGGCCTCATTATCGAATAGCCAAGGATCTAGTATTTATAGAGATAGTTATCATGGATCTAATTCATCATTATCAACAAACTTAAGCAGTTCGAATACAACAGCTAAATCCCAAGTTAAAAATCAAGTTAATACAATGCCTTCTGGCATAAACCGTCGTATAAGTCGTAGTCAGCCGAATATAGCATTACCATCTTCTTCTAATGCCACTAAGGCTTATACATCATTATTAAGAAATTATAAATATTCTGGTAATAAAACCTCAGTAGTTAATACAAATATATCTGGAAATTTTAATAATGTTCAGGAATTATGCTCTATAACTAATACTCAAAAACCAACAAAAAAAGATTTACAATCTATTTCAGTAAATGAATCACCAAGATTTACTCCACCATTGTCATTCACTCAAGTTAATATCCAAGATGATTTAACTTATGATACTTCCTTACCTGAACCACAACATTATCAAACACCTATTATTATTGGAAAGCATAAGCAAACTCCTGGAAGTAATGTTAAAATCAAGGATAATTGTAGAAATAATACAAATACCATTACACCTATTGATACAAGAAATAATTATATTTTACCACAGTCTAATGAATATCAATGTATAAAAGAAGAAAGTAAAGATCCTTTATCTAAGGATGCATCACAATTCGCTCCAATTTCAGAAGTAAAACTACAACAATCTAAACCATTATCGCCACAACTTAAACTTTTACTACACAAATCTCAAACTCCAGTAAAGAATCAGATTTCACCATCTTCACCTCAATTAGCAACTACATATGAAAAACCATTACCACAATCTCCACTTTTAATTCAAAAACGAAATTCATTAAATTCAATGCCAATTAAGAGTATAAAACCATTACCATCACCACTTTTGATTCAAAAACATCAGCCACTACCTTCTCCTCAATTAGCCATTCAATCCCCACTTCAAACTTATATTACATTAGATAATTCTTCAATATCATCAGAAAGAAATAGTACAAAAAATCTTGCATCAATTAATGCTTCAACATCAGAAGATATTACAAAAACTGTTATATCGCAATCAACTTCAAAGACAAAAAAGCACGATTCACTTACTTCTTCTCCAGCATTTGCTAATGCTGCCATTATTTGGGATAAAACAGGTTCATCTATTTCTGATAATCTTAGTAATTCAAATAATACAAATGTTTTTACAAATATGCAAAGTAAGATTATTTCAAATACGAAAATTAGCTCTCCTAAACTTTTAAGCAATCCATTTGTTAAAAAGGATAAAGAATCTCAACAACAACAACATTTCTTTAATTATATGAATTACTCATCTTCTAATTCATCTTCTCCAGTAATGAGTTATTCACCAATAATGTATTCACCTAAATTGGTTTCATCAAAATTAAATTCACAAGTTATATCATCACCAAGATTATCATCAGCAATGGCAACATCACCAAAAAGAAATAATTCCATATTGGGATATAATAGTGCATCATTAAATCAAATTAGTAGTAGTAACAATCCAATATTGGCAAATGAAAAATTAGGTAGAAGCAGTCATCCAGAAATGCCAATGAATTCATTCAATTACAAGTCATTAGCTCGTACACCACCTATCACTTATGCCGCTTCTATTACTAATTCGCCTACTTTATCTGTTCATTCTATTCAAACTATTCCAAAAGTATCTTCTACTATTGCAGTTTCTCCAACATCCCAAGGTGAGGACAAACAAAGCCAAATAAATAGCTCTACTATTAATAAAAGAGTTTCTTCATATAATATAGAACATCAGTTTAAAGAACAATTACAAGAACAAATTCAAAATGGTAATAATTCAATCAAGTCTAATAAATATGATGACCTTTATGCATTACCGTCAAATTCTTCTGTTTCCTCACCATCTCCATATCTTAATGATAACTCTAATACTAATGATGGCATTTCCAATGTGCCAGTTAATAATAATATCTCACCAGATTTTAAAATTTCTGTACCTATTATTCAAAATCAACAAGATTCAACTTTATCAGTATCAAAAAATATATTAGAAAGTTCAAAAAATGATAGAAATCATTCAACATTAGATCGTTCTACGCATATTCGTCATAAAAGAAATGTTTCTTTTAATGATGATAAGAATCAGATTATTAAAGGAAAGGATGTAGATGAACAAAATAATGATAATAATACAAGTAGTAATAATATGAGTAATGAAAATATTAATAATCAATCTAATAACACCAATAGTAGTAGCAATACTACTCTGGAAGATGAAATAATAATTAGTAGTTATTCTTCATATCCTGATAATATTACCAAACTGACTTTGCAAGTTGAGGATAATGAGTTTACTCTCAATAATAATTATATTTCTCAAACTAAATCTGTTAAAGAATCTTCAAATAAACATCCTGTTGTTGGTCATATGAAAAAACTTTCATCGCCTTCTCCGCTTCTTATAGAAAAGGATCAAAAATTCACAAGAAGAAGTGAGTGTCCAACTGATAAAGTAAACAATAAATTAAATATCGAAAATGTATCATATGGAAGTAATAATAGTAGTAATGGTAGTTCTGAATCTGATAATAATGGAAATGTTCAATATTTTAATCATACTCTTGATAGAGGTAATAAAAAGATTGTTGATAAGATTAATTTGAATGATGATATTGATGGTAAACAATTTTATGTAAAGTGCTATAAAAAGTTAAATATTAAGGAATTAAATTATTTACAAGAAGTATCTTATAAACAATTAAAACAAAGTTATCCTGAAAGTTCATCCTATATTAAAAAGGATGTATTGAAGGCCTTACAACAAAAGGCTAAAAATAAGAATGGATTAGCTCCTAAATGGTGGTCTTACTGGAAAAAAGAAACAAAGAATTCTTTATCATGTTCTGTTTTTAAAACACCACTAAATACTTCAATTCTCTATGCGTCTGTTTCATTAGATTCTACAGATGAAGAAAATCCAAGAAGAATTCCAATTATTGTTTATAAATGCATTCAATATTTGAAAAAGTATGGTTTAAAAAAGGAGGGTATTTTTAGAGTTAATGGCAATGAAAGAAGAATTCAAGCTTCTGTAAAATCATTTGATGAGCCACCATATCTTGGTCCCGATACTTTTGAAAATCTAAGTGTTTATGACATTGCTGGTTTATTAAAACTCTATATTCGTAGCTTACCAGATTCATTATTCCCAAATGAAATCTACTTACCACTATTGCGATACTATAATAGTTATGAAGGTGAAAATGATCGTATTAAAATTTTACAATTATTTTTAATGATGCTTCCAAGAAATTATTTAATATTATTAGAATATTTATTTGATTTATTTAATCTGGTCACTAAATTTAGTGAGTATAATCAAATGAATTCAAGCAATCTTGCGAAAGTTTTTGCACCAAATCTTTTGAAGCCAATGAATACAGAACCTACTTTAAAAGATTATGAAATTACAACTTCAATTGTTAAATTTATTATTGATCATGATTCTGAATTCCATATTTCTAGATCAGATAATATTTTGTTAAAGATACTTCAGGAAGTTCCTGATTTTAGTAATAAAAATTATAAGACCAAGAAAAATAATTTACATATACCATTTATGGCTATAAATAATATTTTTAGCGATAGCGAAGAAACTGATGATGAGAAAAGTTCAAAATATAGTAATAGTACCAATGGTGATTATATTCTAACCAAAAATTCACCTCAACTAATTAATGATAAATTAAAGTTTTCTCCTGCGTTAACTAGTGATGAAAAACCCAGTAATAAAAATATGATCAATAATATGATAGCTAACAATTTAAATGTTAAAATTAATAAAAATATTAAGAGATCTTCTTATAATGTTGCTACTTTACCACTTACACCACCACAATCACCATCCTCACCTAATCAATCTGCTGTACATACAAATATTAAATCACAATTAAATGCTATCATTTCAGGAAATGATATAAACACCGTACAATCTACCAATACAAATGAAGATTTAAAATATTTTAGTGTTCATTCTTGTAATAAAAAAGAAGCTACTTCATTTTCTGTTTTAAGACCTAATCCAAATCCAAACCCAAATGTTGATGTTCAAACAACAATTTCATTATCAGTGAATAATGAAAATATTGTAAAAAATGGAAGTGTTAAACATGGTCGTGGAGAAGTACAGTATAATAATAATAAAATTATCAATGGAAAATCTTCTGTTGGAAATAATGATAATAGTTGTAGTCCTAGTAGTGATTTAAGTATTGAGCATAATAGCTCGAAAAAGCTTCGAAAAAATCCTAATAATAAGGTTTAAATTTCAATGAAGCTAACTAAAAAAAAAATATAGTTATAATATTTGAATTGTATAAATTAGTTATATATACATATATTTATTATTTTTTTTCTCTTTAAATTATATTACTATACTATTAAATATATCTATAATCATATTTTATTTCAATATATCTTTTTAATTTAAATATCTTTAAAAATAATGAAATTTATTTTTATAAATATTACGCTTACCAAAACATAATTTTTATATAATAAAATCAAATAAAATTTATATTTTATTATACAATATGTAATTACTTTTTACTTTTTCTACAATTGCAATAATTAATAATGATTATTTATTAGATTTATTAGTAAATTAAGCTTTATTTTATATAAATTTTAATTAAATTAATTTATAACATATAAAAGATAATCCAAATTTTTATTGGAAATAAAAAATAATATTAATAATAATAGATTATAAAACAAAAACAAACAAATAATAAATATAATAAATATATATATGTAAAAAAAAAAGTAAATATCATAATGAATAAAATCATTGAAGAAACAAAAAATCAAATTATTATCCCGGAGAATGAAATTTTGGATTATTTAATTAGAAAAGATTATATAAAAAGTAATTGGTATAATCAAATTGCCTCAAGTTCAATTGATTTAAAAGAATTATTAGAAGAATTAAAAGAGTCTTGTTTTGACCAAATACATCAAAGATATAAAGACTATGGTATGATTTATTTTTTATTAATATATTTATTTTTTTAGTATTATATACTAAAATATTTTGTTCATGGATATATAATAATAAAAATAATAATATATAATTTATTAGTATTAAAAATTTATTGATTCTGCTAAAATTAATTATAAATTAGGTTGAAAATTTTTAAATTTCAGCTGTTTTAATATTTATATATATATATTTTCAAATATTATCATTATAATAACATAATAACAGTATTAAAATATTAATATATTATTAATTTTAATATTTTTAAAAAGGAATAAATTATTATGATTTATTATCCATTATCCAAGCATTAAAACAATTAGATAGTGGTGATAAAACCTTATTTGGAAAATATAATTCAGATAGAGTTAATAAAAGTCTTAGTATAAAAGCTAATTGGGAAACTAATAATTGTTGGATTTCCGAAACTATCAGAATATATAATAGTTGTCATCAATTTCAACTGTAAATATAATATATCTATAAAATCAACTTTTAATGAAAATAATTAAATTTTATCTTTGTTCTAGTTTTATATTAACATTCTATATATATTCAATAATATTTTTAAAAATAGTCGCAATTTAAAAAAAGACCAGCAAACCATAAATAATTACATAAAAAATATAGAAAATTCAAATACCATTTTAGAAAAAGAAAATCAAAAATTAATTAACGAATGGAAATCTATAATTTCAAATGAAGATATTTTAAATAAAAATGTTAAGATCAATCAGAATGATGTCGAGTTAATATCTAAAAATGAATATCTTTCTTTCTATAATCAATATTTAGATGTTCTATCAAATCAAATTCTAGATAAAATTAGAACAAACGAAATTAAAGAAGCTATTCAGTATTACAAAGCAGTGGAAAACTTAACAAAAAAAGTAAGTTGATGAATATATGTAATATATTTATTTTCAGATTAAAAATTATATATAAATAATAATAATATAAAAATTCTTATAGTAATTTACTTATTTATATATAAATACCTTTTTTTTTTTAACAATGTAAACAATGTATATATATTATAAATTAAATAAATTAATAGGAAAATATTGAAGATAATGAAGATAATGAAAGTAACAATACTAACGTTTTAATAAATTTAGATTATTTAATTACAAAGGGTAATACATCAATAAATGACTATAAAGTGTTCTTTAATATATCAAATATTAAAGAAAATACGGTAACTTTAAGCCCAAAAAGCGAAAAAGATATAAATATATTATATAATAATAGCATAAGAAATCATATTTTTACAGATATAAAACAAGTAACTATTATTCATTGATCACTATAAACTACTTTTTTTTTTTTTTTATCTTTTATAATTTAATAAAATTAAAAGAAATTTCTAATTATTTAATATATCTATTTTATTTTAATTTTTTTTTTTATTTTATTTTAGCTATTTTATTTCATTTCTCAAAAGTATCAAGAGTTAACAAATTATTCTAATACGAATTTGATAGCATCTTATATATTACAACATTCACCTGCTATTATTAGAAAACAAACATCTAAATCATTACTTTTATTAATAAATCAATTAAAAGAAATTATTAATAGTTTTGAAGTTTTTAATGAAACATGGTTAAAAGCTTTTTCAAAAGGGTAAATTTATTATTATAATTAAATATAGATAAATATTCTTAATTATTATTTGTGATATTAATAATAATATAATTATTATTTTAATTTATTTAATATTTGAAAGATATCAATATGAAATTTTAAATAATTTAAATAGTAAAGTTCATCTACTTCATTACCAAGAAAATAAAATTGAAAAGAACAATCAAAGAATTCAAGAATTACAAAAAATACAATATAATAAAAATGAATGTATTAAGATTCTTCAGTCTTATACTGATGATTTGAAATCCAATGCAAGTATTAGTATTAATAATATATTAAAACACTTTTTTTTCCATCAATATTAATTTAATACTATTTTAATTTTATTATGCTACTAAACTTATAATTATTCAATATATAGCTGGAAAAGTCCTTATCTAAAATGTTAAAAAAAACTACTATTATTAAAGATCTTGAATAAATACTATAAATAAAATATACTTCTGTTGTATACCTTATTAAAATTAATATATTAGAAAATTGATAATGATTAAATAAAAAATTCATTTTTTAATTAGTTAAATAATATTTTATTAAGTTACACAATAAATTAATTTTTTTTTTTTTTTTAAAATTTTTTTTTTTTTTTTAATAATTTATGATTTATCAATAATATAATAATGTTGTAGTGTGTGGTAATTATGCAAATTAATATGATAAATTTGTTTTAATTGAATAAATTTAAATATTAATACTAGTTATAATATTAATTAAAACAAAACAAAAAAGAAATAAAAATAATAATAGATACATAGATAATATAGCAATGATTTATTCAAATTAAAATTAGAGAAATATATATATAGATTATTAATTTTTGGATTAATAAATATTTTAATATTAGGATATAATTTTATCTATATATATAAAAGTTATCTTGTTTTTTATTATCATATTTTTGTATTTTTGTGTTATTATTATTTATTGATAGTAATGTTGAACATTATGGAAGTATGGGTGCTTAAGGGCTCTTTTTGCAGAAATACGACGAGCTGGATCGTATATTAATAATTGCTATAAGTTTAATAATATATAAAAAAACATTATTTAAATATATTTATTATTATTTTTTCTAATTAATTATTACTTATAATTTCTTTACTTGTTTAGAAAAAAAAAAAAATACCTTTAATAAGTCAATACCACTTGGTTCAAGATTTGTGAATAATTTATTAAAATCAGTTGGTTGCCAACATGGGAAGGATGGTTTATAATCAGCTAATTGAGATACACCTGGCCATGTTTGCTCAGTTGGAGTACCAAGAATTCTATTATTCATTGTTAATATTTTATATAATATTATTAGTATTATTAATTATTAAATCTTTATAAATATATTTTAATACTTTTAATTATAGTTATTCATTGGCAATATACCTAAAAATACGGAATAATTCATCAATTTCTGAATCACCTGGGAATAATGGATGTCCAAGTACCATTTCAGCAAATATACAACCAATACTCCACATATCTACACCAGTGGAGTATGTTTTAATACCTAATAAAACTTCTGGAGCACGATACCATAAAGTTACGATCTAGATAATAGGATGAGAGTTTAATAAAAAAAGTTATTGAATATATTAATTTAATCACTCTATCTATATGTTTTTTGATTTCAATTGTGTTTATATGATTTAATTATTACTTCATGTGTATAAGCTCTTAATGGAACTCCAAAAGCTCTGGCTAAACCAAAATCTCCTAATTTTAACATACCTTGTTGATCAATGAGTAAATTTTGTGGTTTAAGATCTCTATGAAGAATTCTTCTTTTGTGACAGAATTCAATTCCTGATATTAGTTGCCATAAATAACTCTTTTTTATATTATTTATTATTTATATATAATAATATGTATATTTCATAATGAATTATAATTTTATATAATTAATAATAATATATTTTTTTTCATGGTATATTTTCAATATATTATAAGGTTAAAATGGAATGAAATCTATATTTAAATAAGATTGTTACCTTTACTAAAATTGGTTCTAAACCTGCATGAGTCTGCTGTTCTTCTGGGTCATCAGCCTTTGGTTTGACTGAATCCATATATCTTTTAAGATCAAGATCCAAAAATTCAAATACTAAATATAATTTTGCATCGCTATGAATAATATCAATAAGCCTGTATATTTAGAAATTATATATATATATATATTAAGAATGAAGGTTATTTTTCGACAAACAATTTTAATTATTGAAATGATATCGTAGAATTTCAAAGTTTGAAAAACATTTTAATGAATATATATATCGTAAGTATCAAAATTCCAATTAATATAAAATTTATATAAAATGAAAAAATTTAATTTTTAATTTTTTTAATTGGTGTAGTTAATTATCATTTTGTTAAAATCATAAAATTGAATTAATGATATAAGATTTTATTATGATTGTTGATATATAATTATTATTATTATAAAAAATATAGATATTAAATATTTTAGTATAATTTCAATAATTATTTTTCTTTACTATAAAGTTAAATTTATATTTCAAAGTTAAATATATAATATATATATAAACTATCACTGAAAATATTATATAAGCAATATAAATAATTATTTTAAAATTTATATCTAAATTATATAATATTTTGATAGTTACTTAACAACATTTGGATGTTCCAATTCTTTAAGCAATGAAATTTCTCTAATAGCTGTTGAAGGAACTCCTTCATCTTCAGTTTCTAATCTTATTTTCTTTAAAGCAACAATTTGACCAGTAATACGATCTCTACATTTATAAACAACACCATATGTACCTTCACCAACTTTTTCTAATTTTTCATAATTTTCCAAGGATGACTTTCTTAACTTACTATATGTATATATATATAAATGAAGAATGGTATAAAAAAAATCAATAAATATAATTTTATTCCTTTTTTTTTTAAAGAAAAAAAAATATTCATTTATTTAAAAAAAGAATAATAAAATATTATAATTGTAACAACATTGAATAAAATTTATCATTTTCCTTTAAGTATCAAATATTTTAAACATTATTATTTAACTATTTAATATTCATGTATTTACAAATAAAGGTAAAGGATAATATATAATAAACACAGAAAAAACAATAACAAGAAAAAAATATATAAGAAAAATTGAAAATTTAAATTTAATATTATTACAGCTCAATTGCTATTATCATTTTAATATTTTATTTAATATTTTTTTTATTTAAATAATTAAATAAAAAAAAAAAAAACATTTTTAAATCTATATAATAACATTATTATTCAATTTCTCTCAATCATTATAAATTTAACTAAAAATTCTTTAAATTACTTCATTTTAGCCCGAATTAACTTTATTAAAAGAAAGAGAAAAAAAAAAATAAATTAATTAATTATATAAATTTTTGAAAATGAAAATTTAACTTTGACCTATAATATTATGCATTTTTAAAAAACAATTAATCATTTTAATATCATATGCTATATATTATATATTTAGAATTTATGCTCATTTTAAATATATTTATGTTTTTTAAAATTTTAAATTTTATTAATTTTAAGATTTAACTTTTTAATATAATAAAATAATTAATATAAAATTCATTAAAATTTATATTGAATTTTTACCCAATCAAAAAAAATAAAAATACATTCACAACCATTCTGATAATAATAATAAATTTAAAATGTATAAATATAAACAATTTTCTGCTGCTATATTGAATCTTCAACCTTGCACTGGAGCATATCCATACCTGTGAAGTAATAACTGAGGCTGGATTATTGCTGATTGAAAACTTTTAACCAATCACCGCGAGACGCCTTTAACAAGGCGGATCGCAATTTTTGGAACGGCCTCTGGCCGATATTTCAATAATATTTAATTTAAAAAATATAATAAAATTACTTAAAAATATTTGAAATAATTTGTTTTGAATAAAATGAGTTTTTTAAGTTTTTTAAATTCTTTTAAATTATTGAAATTTTATTTCTATTTTAGTTTTTATGTAAATTTTTTAAAATATATACTTAATTTATAAATTATTTTTATTTTTTTTAAAGTTTCCTTTTTTGAACTTAGTAACCTTTAATATATTTTATATATTTTGTATGGATTTTTTTTGTAAAAATTTCTTTAAATTTTGTTTATTAATATCTAAATTTTCTACTCAATTTTTATAACCATTTGAATTTCCAGTGTAAAGGTAGTTAAAATCGTTTAATTTGTCTTACCATGTTTAAAATATTTAATAATAACTGAATATTCTATGTATAATGATAATATGATAATAATAATATATATTTAATTATTTAATTCTAGCATTCAAAAAATCCTTTTTTTTAGCTATTTCTAAATAATATAAATAAATCAAAAATATTAATAACAGTAATTAATCTAACAATAGTGATTGATAAATAAATAATAGTATTAACTGTAAACCTTTTAATTTTTAATACTTAATTAGAATATATTTTATTTATTACATATATATTGTAATTTTTTTTATTAAATGCATTAATTGTCTAGTAACAAAAAAAAAACTTTGTTTTATTGAGATAATATTAATAGTCATAAAAATGTTATTTATTATAAAAATAGAAATTAAGTATATCATTTATACGTTTATATTATTATATAATATGTAAAGTGGCTTTGAAATTTTTGAAATAATAATACAATTATAAAAATTATTATTTTTAATTATTATATTAATAAATGTAAAACTTATATTAGTTTTCTTATAACATGAATTTTTTTTTTTTTTTTAACTTCCGAGTGCATTTCTCCCATCGATCAGAGTTAGCTCCAATGGTGGTTCTTAGAGAAACGTTGGCTCATTCCTATTGCTAGGTGGTTGTGACCCTCCTGGTCTGTCATACTGTTTCTTCAGCTTCGACGCTCACTTAATCCATGTACATTAGATGCATGTCGTTGTACGATATTTCACAACTACAATACTAAGCCTCTTATAGTCAATTTTGATCACGTGTCAACCGCCCCCTAATGTTTACACTTAAATTGATTAAGGAATATTATGTGTTTTTGGCATAGCCTAAGTCACCACTTATTAAGTTCTAATTTGGAATGTACCATGTACACTAGACCCTCTCAGGCCGGCTAGACGAGTGTTATTATCATAGTAGTAAATTAGAAAGTTCATTTATACTTACCTGAATATCATAACCCAACCCATGGCAAACCCAGTGGGAAAATCCACAGGCACTGACATCTGCGGGGTCGAACCAGAATCTTATAACATGAAACATTCAAAAAAAAAAAATATATATCAATAAAAGAAAAAGAATGAAACACTATTTATAGGCTTTATAATAAATTAATAATAAATATATTATAAAACTACAAGAGGGTTAATAATTTTTTTTCCTATAATTTACAATAGTCTATACAAAAATAATATAATAAATAATGTAACATTATTTTATTTAAGTAATGAAGAATATAGTATTCTAGTATATAAAAAGAAATAGTTTTTTTTACTAATAAAGGTTCAAAAAAAAAGTAGTTAATCATAAATATTGAATAATAATAAATAAAGTTAAATATATATTTAGTAAACTAATTTTTTTTTTATTTATTATTTTATCAAATAATATCAGTATCTTCCATATTATTTAATTAAATTCTTTTTTTAATATAAAATATTTCCAATATAAATTATAATTGATTTTTTTTTTTTTTTTTAATATTTATAAAACAATAATGAACAAAGGTATAAGGGTGTGTCAAAGAATATAAAAGCATGATAAATAATACCATTCTTTTATATATTAATATTAATAATTAAACTTTTTATATTATAAACTTATTCTGTATGCATTTAAAATAATATTGTATTAGTTATTATTCATTCATCGCTTATACTGATTTGTTATATCATAAATAAGATAGCAAAAAAGGGAATATTTAATTTCAGTTATTAAAATATTTTTAAATTTTGACAATTACAATGTATGAGTAATATATATGTGACAATGAATATATTTCATTAAAGTTATTATTAAATAGTAATTATTCAAATCAAAAATAATGTATTTGTTAAAAGAAAAACAAGTAATAATAACATCCTTTTTATATAAAAAGATATTTCTAAATATATATAACAATAAATAATAAATTAGATTTTCAACTATAATAATTTTATGTATATTAAGAATGCTTAATAAGAAATAAAGATGTCATTGTTCATAATCATACATGGAAATATTTACATTTATCAGTTGTTATAATTAGCTTGCAATTGATAAATAAATAAATTTTATAATTTTATACTAATAATAAATAATTTTAGAAAGTTTAATATATATTATCATCCTATTAATATAAAAAACACAAAAATATTTATTTTTTTAATTTTTATTAAATATATTATTGATTGATAAAACAAATTAAATTTATTTTAATTTCCTAATATTTTTTTTATTTATGTTACACCTAACTTTTTTATTGATATTAATTAAATATAATAATATTATTGGTTAAATATTGTTGAATCATAATATTATGACTAATTATATCATTATTAATGCATAATAGCTTGATTATAATTTTTTTTTTATTTTAATAGTACCATTATACATATTTACATTTTATTGAATTTAAGATAAATATTTTGAGTAGAATAACCTAACTCTTAAATGTATATAACAATAAATCTCATATTACTTTAAATTTCACAAAACTTTTTCTATGAAATAAAATTAATGAATAAATATCATATTTATATTATATTTCTCCGAAAAAATGAAACAAATTCATTTTTTCTATATTTTATTTTTATAAAAAAAATATTGGTCAATTATTTATTATTTTTAAATTTGTGTTTTACAATTCTTTTTTTTTTTTTTTTTCATTTTTTGAAATAAAAAAAGATATATAATTTTAATACATATTTATTTGTACTATAATTATTTTAATATAAAATATAATATTTAAAATTCATTCCTAATTATTTTATATTAAAACGGTTCATTCTTTATTGGTTATATTTATTTAAGGTGAAAGTTTCAAGTATTAATAACATTGTTCCACATAATAGTAACTTTAATATTATTACTTTTATAAATTAAAAATAAATATAAACTACAATTATGTTTAATAGTTTTATTTAAACTTAATTTATCTTTGTAACTTTTTATTTTTGTATTAAATGGTTAAATAATATAATATATATTTAATGCAAAATTGTACTAATAAAAGGTTGATGCCTTTTTTAATCAGGCATTTTTTTTATTCTCATAGTAAAATACTAATGCAATATTAATTAATTATAATAATTATATTCAATTTGATAATAATTACCATAAATAATAGAGTTATGGCATTGTTTTAGCAAAATAATAAACTATTTTTAAAAACATTAAATTTGTTAGGTTAACATAAAAAAATATTTAAATATTAATATCATAAGAAACCTTAAATCCTTAAATGCTACAAAAAATATATTTAATAAAAATGGTTTATTTTTATAACAAATCATTTTAATATAACTCTTTAAATATTAATTTATAAAATAATATTCATATAAAACATGCATTTTGTATTTGCTTTTATTTATATATTATTTAATATTTAGTAGGATTTTACAAGTTAAAAATATATTGGTTTCATGGCTAATAAAATTTATGTTAACATGTATTAGCACTAAAATTTAATTTTTCAAAAGTATATTAATATAATATATTATTATATTATGGATATAAAATAAGTAAAAAAAAAGGCATTGAAAGATGTTTTTATAAATTATCGTTATATGTATAATTTTAAAATTCTATACAAACTAGTATTATTATTCAATAATAATAAACATAATAATAATAATAATAATAATAATAATAATAATAAACATAAACATAATAATAATAATAATAATAATAATAATAATAATAATAATAATAATAAACATAAACATAATAATAATAATAATAATAATAATAATAATAATAATAATAATAATAATAATAATAATAATAATAATAATAATAATAATAATAATAATAATAATAATAATAATAATAATAATAATAATAATAATAATAATAATAATAATAATAATAATAATAATAATAATAATAATAATAATAATAATAATAATAATAATAATAATAAAAATCTGGATTTAAAGTAATAATGGCTTATAATTTTATTTCAATTATAGTATTAATAATAATATCTATAATACATGTTTTAATGTAATTCAATAATTATATTATTCATATATAATATTTCATTCATCATATTCTTAAATATGTTTAAAAACAAATATTAAATATTATAATTTAAAAAAAAAAACAATATTTACATTAATATAATATTTAAAGTTTGGTATTAAAATTAAAAGGAAGATTATGTTAAAAAAAATATTTAATGTGATATTTGTGTAACAACACTTTCCATAATTAATATTATTATGAAGTTATAATATTAAAAAATAATATAAATATTTGTTTTTATATTAATTATTTTTACCAAATAAATTTAATTTTTTTTTTCGGGTAGTATCATTAATAAAAGTTAAAAATGAGAATAAAATTTTATAGTTATTATTAACTAAAAGCAGGTCAATATTTATTATATATTACTGGTAATTATTATTTTTATGCCTATACAGGATGCCTTTTAATTTAATTATAATAATGCTAACATTAAAAAAAAAACTATAATTATATTTTAATAATAGTCTCTATTATTAATTATTTATAGACTTTTTATAGAATATTCTGAAAATTATTCATAAATTTTTCTTAATAAAGATATTTTACATAAATTTGAATATCAAAAGGGAGTTTTTACAATGTAATTAATAATAAATAAATAAATAAATAAATAAATAAATAAATAAATAAATAAATAAATAAATTAATAAATAAATAAATAAATAAATAAATAAATAAATAAATAAATAAATAAATAAATAAATAAATAAATAAATAAACAAATAAATAAATAAATAAATTAGGTATAATATATTAAAATGGTTTAGAAGACAAGAGTGAGAATCTTATTAAAGTTTGGAAATTTATTGGTTATATAAATCATTTTATATTTATAAATACTAATATTAATTACACAAAACTGTATATAAGAAATCATTATTATTATATAGAAAATGAAATCCCACTTATTTTTAAAGGAATTTTTAATATTATTTATATCCTTTTTTTTTTAAATTAAATATTTAATATAAATACTAAAAATAACTTTTTTTTTTTTTTTTTAA
Source organism: Piromyces finnis (assembly GCA_002104945.1). Lineage (NCBI taxonomy): Eukaryota > Fungi > Neocallimastigomycota > Neocallimastigomycetes > Neocallimastigales > Neocallimastigaceae > Piromyces > Piromyces finnis. The sequence goes on along the minus strand of MCFH01000005.1, from coordinate 384,289 downwards.
TTTTAAACAATCTGTGTTTAGAAAATTAGTAATTAGCGGCTGTTTAATCTATGTTTTGGATATAAATTTGATTTCCTTTTTTATTTAAATATTGTATTAACCATTAGAATTAAAAGGGATACTTTATATAAATTTAAAAATATCTATTATAATAAATTACAATTTTATACAAAAGTGATTTAATATGCTTTTGAAACTATAGTTTATTTTTGTTTAATCTTACAAAAAAATTTTTTTATATTTTAAAATAAAGATAGAGTATGTATAAAGATAGTCTAACTCAAAATTTTAATTACGTTAGAATGTATTTTTTTATATTTTATATTAAAGGAAATATAATTACAAAATATAAAAAATACATTCTAGCATTATATTACTTTTAATAAAAATATGTATCAAAAATAAAGTTTCTATAAAACTTAATTTATTTGAAATAATATTATAATATTAAATTAAATTGTTTTAGAATATACTATTATATATATTAATTTCCTCAAAGTCTATTGTATTAATATAATTAATCTGTAAGAAATAATAAAATAATAAAATAATATATAATAAACATCCATCATATTACTGTTATATTGATAAATAAAATTAATATATGTTATCAATATACTCAGTATAAACTGCAATATCAATAAAAAAATTAATATTATAATATATAATTAAGAATTAAGGTAAATATAAAAATTAATATATTTAAAATATTTATTACTTTTTTTTTAATAACATTACATTACACTAAATGAATTGATAGATTAATGATATATAATTGGTCTATTATTAATTATATACCATTACTACCTACATCAATAATTGTGATATTTTATATTAAATAATCTTAAATATTATTTTTTGATATATTATATGATGAGTATATTTTAATATATATAATTAAATTAAAAATGATTTTATTTTTTTAATTAAACATACCATAATAAGTTAATTAAAATACTTTTTACTATTTATGCTTTTTAATAATATTTAAAGTTTTAAACATTATATAACCAAACAAAATAGCCTTCAAATAAAAATAATAATAGAGTTACATAATAAGAGAATTTTAATTAATAATTAATAAAACATAATTAAAAAATATCAAAATTAATTATGCAATGGATACTTTTTTTAAATAAAAAACTTAAAAGACTAACAATAATAATAAAAAAAAAATTCAGTAAATCAGTGATTTATTATTAAAATACTAAATATCAAAATATATTGGTTTCAATGTAAGTATATATTATTATACATTCCTATATATATTTATAAATCTTAAATTATAACTAATTTTTTTTAAAAAGGATATAATTAAAATTTTTATAATACAAAAAAAAATATATATAAATTAAAAAAAAGTTTCTTTTTTTCTTTTTTTTTTTTTCCAAAAAAAAAAAAAAAAAAAAAAAGAAAAAAAGAAAATAAAATTAAAAGATTATTTGAAAGAAATATAAAGAGAATCAATAAATAATTTTTTTTCTTTATTATTTTTTTTAATAAAAATAAAAAAAAAAGAAAATAATAAAAAAGAAATAACTTAAGAAATATTAAATTATTTATTTATTGTAAATATAAAATATAAAACATGAAATATTAATACATATTTATAATATCACTTAAATAAATTTTGCTTATTAACAAGCTAGTTTAATATTTATAAAAGTTAATTTAAGTTTAAATATTATATTGTTTAAAAACATTATTAAAAGTCATAAATATACACATTTTTTATCAAATTTTTTGTAAAATCATAATTATCACAATATTTTTGATAATCAAAAATAAAAATAATGAAAATTTGAATAAATATAAATTTAAACTGTTTTTTTATTGAAAATAAAACAAAACAAAAGCAAAATAAAGCAAAATAAACAAATAGCAATAAATATAAAAAGAAAGTATATTTATATTCATATTTAGCATAATAATATATAGAAAACTTTTTTAAAGTAAAAATAATAACAGAAATAAATAAATAAATAAATAAAAAAAATAAACTATTTAATAATTTAATAATATACATAAAGGTAAAAATAAAATAAATAATTTAAATTATTTATTTAAGAATAAGTAAGAATAGTAATTTATATATTTTTTTACTTTTATATATTTAGGTTAAAATTTTTTTTTGATATAATTATATAAAAATGTACTTTTCAATGAAACGTTTTTTTATATATTGTATACTAATATTGTGTATAAACAATGTAATTCAAGCAGAGGAAACAACCACTAGTCATTCAACAACTACTACTACTTCCACAAGAACAACTACGTCAGTTACTAAAACAACAGACAAAACTACAACTATTGAAAAAAGTACTCCAACAAATAATATAAATCATAATTATGGCCAGTATAATCAATTTAATGGAATGCCACCACCACCACCACCACCACATATAGGTCCTAATGGACAACCAGTTGAACAAGAGCTAGATGCAAACGGAAACCCATTACCACCACCATTAGGACCAGATGGTCAAGTTCTACCAATGCAAATTGATTCTAAAGGAAAAATATTTCGCCCAAAATATAAAGAAAATGGTGAATTGGTTACACCACAAGTAGATAATTATGGGGAAAAGGTTAGTCCTCAATTGGATGCTTTTGGACATATAATTGCAGAAAATGCTAGAGAAAATGAAATTAAAATAAATCAAAATATGTTTACCTATTTAATTATTTTCTCAGCTGTTGTATTATTAGTTATTATTATATTAGTAATTATCATTATTAAAAATAAAAGATCAGTTAATGGTAAAATTAAGCATTTAGAACATGTTAAGGATATGCAAAGCTTAGAAGCATCAAATAAAATGCCATTGACTACTGTGACTCCTTCTGGATTTATTGAAGATAAAAGAGATGTTTGTTCTATTAATGGGTCTATTAAAAAAACACCATTACATACTGAGTCTATATCAATGAAATCCACAACATCTGATACCTCTAATTATGATGAAGCAATAAATTATATTACTGAATTAGAATACAGTGGATATCAAGGATATTCAACTAATACAGGTTATCCTACTAATGTAGGATATATATCATCAAATGTTGGATATATGCAACCAAGTCAGGTATTAATGAATAAGAACTTAGGAGGTCCATATTCTACCCCATCAAGGTTTAACATAACAAGAAACGGACTTGATGGATTATATTCAAGAACTCTTGAACCATATGATACAGATGATGCAGTAGTAATGACAGGAAGACCACAAAGTCTTTTATATGATACAAGCGGTGGTCTTAGTACAATGGCAGGTGCTTCTTATAATAATCAAATATCATCGCCAAATTCAACTATGTCAATGATACAAGGAAATAGTTCTTTATCAAGAAATAGAAACTTTAATTCTTCAGTAAGTTTAAATAAAATTGCATATGATGGTGATCTAACATTTAATAGTGGTTATAGTGGTCAAATGAAATATAATACGGTATCACCAATGATGCCAACAACACCTGTTACTCCAATAGCACCTATTAGTCCTGTTAGTCCAATTTCACCTGTTAGTCCTATTTCACAAAAGAGTATAATAAATGGATATTCACAAGTGAGAATGGACCCAAGAATGAAGAGGAGAAGCCATTCTATTGATATAACTAGAAGTAAACGTAATTCTTATATAGAAAATATTGGAAAGAGAAGTCCAGGACTTTATTCTCCAAAAAATGGTAATGGTAGTCCAATGATGGGAAATCGTAAAAGTTCTGTTGTTAGTGAAAGCCGTAGTGCTAAAAGTGTACTTATTGATCAAATGGTACATGCTATGGATATGGAAGCTGAAAGTGATGATACACTTTCCAATTATCCAATGAATGATACAGCTTCTAAAGCTTCATCAACTAAAGCAAAAATAATAAGCGTACCACCAAAGGAAAGTGTTCAAATTAAAAAGAGTTCAATTTCATATCCAAAAACTAAAATTACACCAGAATCATCTACTTCTTCTTTAGTAAATAATTCTCAATCATTAACAGATACTAGTAAAACTTATACTAATTCATCAAATGATGAAAATAAAGAAAAATCAATTGATGGTAAAAATATTTTACCTTCATCATATAAGAAAAAGAAGTTTAAAAAAGAATTACCAGGGAAAGATGAATTGAATCGTGATTTTTTAAAAAATCCACCACAAAACATCTTCAGCCAAGAAAGTGATTCATGTTATGAATCTAATAATAGTTTCAATCAATCTATTTATGATGAAGTAAAAGTATTTGAAGTTGAAGAAGATGAAGATTTAATTATTACTTCTTCTTGAAATCTAAAATCTAATAATTTAAGTTTTAAGAAGTATAATACGAAGATAAAATCAAGATGAAAACAATAATAAGAATAATTAAATAGTTTATTTAATTATTTCAATTAATATTTATTTAGTTTTTATAATTAATACGAATAAACATTAAATATTATAATATTATATTATATATTAAAAAACATAAAGAAAAATATAAATCTAATATATAAATCTAATAATAAATACATATTTTAATAAATAAATATAAATATAAAATAAATAGATAAAAAAAATTAAAATTATGAAAAATAATTTATAATAATTAGGTTTAATATGATGATTTTGTAAAAATAGTTATAAATTATAATTTTTAAAAATTATTTAGAAAATATATTCCTTATATACGGTGAGAGGAATAATTGTAGTTTATAAGAGTAAAATTATTTTTTTAAAAAAAAAGAATAAATATAAAATTGTTTGACAGTTCAATTAGTTGATTTTTATCCTTAGGTTCGGCTGGAATAAAAGTTTTTTTATGATATACATATATCATTAAAAACTTTTATAATTATTATTGAAGTTCTCTATTGTAAAACCTATTACATTTAATTGACTAAAATTTTTATTGATAATTCAAATATTGAGATTATATGATATTTAATATGTTGATGTGTAAGTTTTATGTATTTATAAATATTTGTATCTATTTTTGAATAAATTGATATTTTCAAGTTATACATTGTTTTTTATTTAAGTAATATAAAAGTTCTACTTAAATCCATAAATTCATAATTGTATTATTAATAAATATTTGTGAGAATTATTTAGTTGATTTCTTAGGAAATATTTTCTTCAATTTGTATTTACAATACCAATTAAATACAAATGTATACTAATAATTTTAAGTGTATACCTTTTTTTTTTTTTTTTTTTAATTAAAACAATAATATTACACTATTAAATAATTAAAAAAAGAATAATAAATTTCTATATTCTACATTAATTTAATATTTTTTTAATACAGAATTTATAGGATGTAAATTAAAAAAAAAAAAAAAGTGTTTAAGAATATAATAATTTAATGATAAATTAAACTCTAAAAAAAGTATATATTATTATTTTTATAGATTTTTGATAAAGTAATGTGTTATATTATTTTTATTATTATTATATTTTAATAAATATAGAAATATTATTAGTTACAATAATTTTAAAAGTCAAAATTTATAATATTAAAATACAAGTTGTTCATTATTATATTTTTAAGATATAATATTAATGTATATTATATGTTAGTTTATTGTTTATATTACAATAATTTAATATTTTCAAAATTATAATTAATATTATTATTGTCAGTTATTATTTCTACTTTTTTTTTTTTTGAGTGTATAAGTAATTAATTAAAAAATTTTAATATTCCTTTTTTTTTTTTTTTTTTTTTATTTATTTATTTAAATTAACTAAAAAATATTTTTTTTAAAATAATTATAATTAAAGTTTAAAAAAAAAACAGTTATTCTTTTTTTTTTTTTTAAACAAATGAAATAGTTATTGTTAATTATTTATTGTTAGTATTATATAGAGTGATAATTTCTATAAAGTTGGTTTATATTATTTCTTGAGATTTAATGTTAATGTGTAATTTAATTTTTTTTTTTTTTATTTTTATTTTTATATAAAAGCTATAAGTTTATCATTATTTATATAGTAATTAAACTATTTTTTTTTTTAATGTAGTTACAATAAATTAAAATTTAATTAAATTATCAAATAATTCATTTAATTCATTTAAAAAAAAAAGAAAAAATTATAAAATATTTTTCTCTTCACTTTCTTTTTTTTTTTCAAAATTACAAATTGAATTATTAAATACAATAAAAGTTTTTTTATAGTATAATTATAAATATAATTAATTATTATATAAAATAAAAATACTTTTAATTTGTATATAGTATATAAACATTGTAAACATCTTTTAAACTAATAATTATTTGATAAAAGGTATATAATTAAATCATTATTGAGATACATTTATATTATATATATCATATATTAATACCTATAAATATTAATTATTGGTATTGTATATTTATGGTTATTAATTATTTTTCTTATACAAATGGTAATAATTAAAATACAAAAAGAAAATAAATAAAATATAATAACAACAATGTTTGACTATCAATTTGAATGGAAAAATCCACATGCTGGAAAAGTATACGTTACTGGTAATTTCGATAATTGGCAAAAAACTAATGAATTAGAAAAACAACCAGATGGTACTTTTAAGAAAGTAATTCCATTACCATCGAATAAAGAAAAAATTATATATAAATTTGTTGTTGATGGTAATTGGGTTATCGACAATTCCATGCCAATAGAAGATGATGGTATGGGTAACCAAAATAATTGCTTTAATATCCCAGTTGAAGTAATTATCAATTATTTTATTAAAATATATAAGTACTTGAAATATATTGTTTAAAATTTATGTTTTATTTTATCTTTTTTTTTTTTTTTGTAGTAGATTAATAAGATATTTAATACATTATATATTCATTTGTTTAACATAATAATACTTAATGAGAAAAGCTATAAATATTAATATGCAAATAATATTTTTTTAAGTTAATGATAAAGCATTATAAAATTTATTTTTTTTTTAACTTATTAATTTTAATAAAATATGAAAGGTTACAGAGATAGTTGCAGCAGCAGCTGAAGAAGACTTAATTCAAATTAATAAACAAGAAGAACAAGAAAGAATAAGATTGGCAGAAGAAGAAAGATTAAAGAAAGAACAAGAAGAACAAGAAAGAATAAGATTGGCAGAAGAAGAAAGATTAAAGAAAGAACAAGAAGAGCAAGAAAGAATAAGATTGGCAGAAGAAGAAAGATTAAAGAAAGAACAAGAAGAACAAGAAAGAATAAGATTGGCAGAAGAAGAAAGATTAAAGAAAGAACAAGAAGAACAAGAAAGAATAAGATTGGCAGAAGAAGAAAGATTAAAGAAAGAACAAGAAGAACAGAAGTTAAGAATGAAACAACTTGAAGATATTAAAAAACTATTAAGTGAAGATAATGATATCTATACTATACGTGAAAGAAATAAATCTTCATCAAAGCAAAAACCAATATCAAGATCAATTAATGAGAGTTTAGTTATTAAAAAAGAGCAACAAGTTAATGAAAGTAAAACAAGATATATCGTATATGGATTGACATGTATTGGTATTTTGGCTGTTTTAATATATATATTATCCACTTATTAATTTTTTTGGTTACATATTCAAAATCAATTATTATATTTTAATAATGTAAAAATATGTTTAAATAATTAAGTGAAATTGAAAGAGTATGAAATATCTATTATTTGATATATTCTATTTATAAAGCAGTTCTAAATTAATATAGTAAAAAAGGCTCTTATAATATTATTCACTTAAAATTACTAATAGGTATTATTATTTCTTTAATAATATAACAGAAAAAAAATTAGTAATATGAGATAATATAATATTAAATTTCACTTATTAAAAAAAGGTTAATGATTATATAAATACTAAATTAAGTAATATGTAATATTATTACTTTAGTATTGATTTTTAATATAATTAAAATAATATCAATATTTTAAATACATTTTTGAAATCATGCAAAACAATGTAAAAAAAAAAAAAAAAATCTATTAATGAATCATATCAAATAAAAAAATAAATGAAATATATAAATGAAATAAAATAAAAAAAAAAAAAAAAAAAAATAAAAATAAATAAAAAAAAAATATTAATAAAATTTAATCTATTAATGAATCATATCAAATAAAAAAATAAATGAAATATATAAATGAAATAAAATAAAAAAAAAAAAAAAAAATAAAAATAAATAAAAAAAAAATATTAATAAAATTTAATAAAATAAAATAAAATAAAATAAATAAAATAAAATAAAATAAAATAAAATAAAATAAAATAAAATAAAATAAAATAAAATAAAATAAAATAAAATAAAATAAAATAAAATAAAATAAAATAAAATAAAATAAAATAAAATAAAATAAAATAAAATAAAATAAAATAAAATAAAATAAAATAAAATAAAATAAAATAAAATAAAATAAAATAAAATAAAATAAAATAAAATAAAATAAAATAAAATAAAATAAAATAAAATAAAATAAAATAAAATAAAATAAAATAAAATAAATAAAATAAAATAAAATAAATAAAATAAAATAAAATAAAATAAAATAAAATAAAATAAAATAAAATAAATAAATAAAAAAAAAAAACACATTATTAGCATTTCTATTGATTTATTTTTAATTAATTCTTTGTGTAAATTTTTAGTAATAATTTTATTATAATATATTACTATTTATTCTATTTTTTATAATATAAATAAACAACCATTAACATTTATTATAAATTTTTTAATCAAAATGTAAATATATTTACTTTTCTTTTTATTTTTAGTGTATGATTAAAATATTAAAAAAACTTAAATCATTATTTCCATATTTCCATTAATATTAACTTTTTTGGTTTTCATTAATACCATTTTTTATTATGTTATTATTTTCATTATCTGTATTTCTATTTTCTTTTGTATATTGAATTTCTGGCAGTGTGGATTGATGGGAATTGCTAATATTATTTGTTGGCTCATTGATCATAGATGAATATATTTGGTGAGATTGAGAAATAATTTCTTCTTGGTTTTTCATGTGTTGTAGAATATCAAATTCTGGGGTAGGAGAAGAGAAGTAAAGTTGATTTTGCTGAAATTCATCGTTTACTAGGTTTGTATATTTTTGATTTTCTTTATCTTTAATTTCTATTTGTGATTCTGTCAAGTCTTTTTTTTCTTGCTTAGTAATTTTATTACCAGTATTATTTTCAAGATTTTCAAATAATTGTGATGGTGGATTGGAAGAATAGAGGCTTATATCATTGCTACTATATTTAGGTGAATGAATATTATCCTTTTTGGACTTACTAAATAGATGAGGACTTTTAATATTACTGTTATTATCCTCGTTTTCATTTATCATATTCTCTGTTTTTATTATTGATTCTTCTTCTTCTTTAAATTTCTTTTTCTTTTTTGATTCAGCAATTGCTACAAATTTTTCCCATTGATTTTTATACTTAATATTTTCTTTTTTCTGTAGATAATTATATTAAATAGAAATAGCATATTAAATACTAATTATAAATTTTTATTTTATTAAAATTGGGTTTTAATTTTTAAAGTATCTTTTAATATATATTTACTAGTTTATCATTTTCAAATTTTAACATTTTATTTTCTTCCTCAAGTTGCATAATTTGCTTAACCAAGGTATTCTCTTCTAAAAAAGCAACCCTCTTTTTAAGTTCTTCTAATTCTAACCATTATTATAATTTTATTTATAATATTTTTTTTTAATTTTAAATTCTGATATATATTAATAATATGAACTAAATTCTATATACAATCTTTTTTTATATTTTACCATTTTCACTTCCTGCTACAATTGACGATCGTAGATATTCATTATATTTAACATATTCTTTAGCTTTGCGAAGAGCTAACTTAAATTCATCAGTATTTGGTAATAACAAGTAATTATTTGATATTTGGTTTAAAGTTTCTTTTAAGTTTGAATTTTCTAATTGATATTCTTCCAGAGTTTTAGTAGGTTGTTCTTTCTGGGGAATGACTAAATAATCAAATTCAGAAAAATTAATATCCTTTTTTGCTTCTTGTATATATTTTTGATCTATAATTTCAAAGTCATTACAATATGTTTCATTTTTTGATTTTTGATCTAATTTTTTTACTGAAATTAAAATTTTTTAATAATGTATTAATATACATTAACATAGCAATTATATTATTAATATTAAGATTAAAATAAATTTGAATTTAAATATTTAAAATTAGATAGAGTAATTTAAATTATATTATATTATAATAAATTATATGTTTACCAGTTTCATTATTTGTTGTTAAAGAGTTTCTATTAGAGGACTTAGATGATGAGGGTATTGAAGTGGTAGACAAATCATTTTTAATCGGATTTACTATATTATCGTCTTTTGATAATGGTACTGATAATAATGCTACTGGCATAGAAACTTTATTTTGAACAAGATTATCTATTACATCCCAAAATTTTATAAATGCTTTTTCAGCTTCATCTTTCTATAATTTTTATATATAATTTTAAAATTTTTGAAAGTATATATATATATTTAGATAAAATAATTTTTTATTTGTTTAATATAGTAATATTAGAATATAATTAACCTTAGTTTCTTTTAATACGAAATAAGATTGATCAATAAAATGAGATGAAGTATTTTCGTCAACTGTACTGGAATTTAAAGACGTTACAGGTATAACAGCTGGTTCCTGATTTCTATAATTTGTTGTGACAGTTTTTGTATTGTCTTTTAAATATTATTATTATTTATTATTAATTTAATTTTATGATGGTATCAAATCCCTATTATTATTTAATGTATATTTTTAAAGAATTTAATATTAATATACCTTGATAGTTATTTTGTGGAAGAAGAATAGCACTATTCGTAATTGCTTGACCAATAAAGTAGTTTCTACTAACTACATTACGAGTATCTAATGTTGGCTTAGGTCTGTTGGATTTATATAAAACATTTTGTCGAACAGAGTTTAATTCCTGATTTTTATTAGAAGACATAGGTTGATTATAATTAATTCCAGTATTAGAAGGATTAGAAGAAGTTAATGTTGTATTATTATTTCCATTAGAATGTGCGTTTTTTGGGTTAGTAAGATTATAGTTATTAAAAGATGAATTAATTTGATTAATAGATCCATGATTTTGGTATGAAAAATTATTTGTATTTGAAATAGTTGTTTTTGTATTTACTGGACTGTTTAGTAAATTTTGAGCATTATTCAAGTATGAAGATTGTGTAAAAGTGTTATCTATATTAGTTTTTTGTGAAGTATCATACCTATATTTATCGCTTTGATTTTTTATGGAATATATTTGAGGAACAGGAATATTTGTTGTAGATAGTAATGGCGTACTATTATTGCTTTGTTGTTGCTGATTTATATCTTTATTTTGCTTATCAATAATTAATTTCATTATTCTTTTAGCTTCTTTATCTGTTTGAACATATAATTGCTGAATAGTTTTTATAGCCTTTTTATTATATAACATTTCAAACGATTAATTAGTAATATTTCTATTGTTAATTTTTTGAAAAATTGTTAGTCATAATAGTTATTTAAAAATATACCTCTTCATTATTTGTCTGTTTATACATGTTTTGGTAAATTTCTGAAAAAACAAAACTTAATAATTAATTTTTACATTATAGTATATATTATGTTTTTTTTTTTTACCAGCAGCATCGGAATATAAATTAGCAGCTTCTTGTATATTTCCTTTTCTTACATTTTCTTTTGCTTTTCTTACTAATTCATGGGCCTTCAATATTGTATATAACAAAATAAAAATTATAATATGTGTTATTATTTAAAAATTTACATATTTTTGCTTTTATAAGTAATATTCATATTTTATTATATTTTATGTATTTATATTTTATTTTTATTAAATAAATACACTTTTTTAAAAATAACAAGTTACTGTTTTTGTATTTTTAATTATATAAATAAATAAATAATTAAAAATTAAATTTAATAGTCTAAGGAATCATTCACCTATTTTATTATACATTTTCTATTCGTTTTAATATTTTGCTTAGCTACTTTTATTAAATATTAATAATTCATAATGAACAAATAAATAATAAATACAAAAAAAATTAATATGTATTGGACTTCATTTTATAGTTAATTACCCTTTCTATCATATTATTTTATTATTTTATTTTAATTATTATATTATTCAGATGTTATTCAGAGAGTTTAAATCAATTTCTTTATTTTTATATAGTTTATTTTATATCTTTTTTTTTTAAATGTGGATTTAAAAAAAATAAAAATTAATTAAATAAAAAATAAATTAAAAAAAATTTTTAATAGATTAAACTTTTATAATATTTAATAAGAATAATATTTTAAGTCAAAAAGGCTAAATATTTAATGAGGTTATAATAATACTTTTAATGAGTAATATTTAATTGTAAATTATTATAAATATTATTTATTTTTTCTTCGTAAAAATATATTTCTAATTTTTTATTTTATATTAATAAATTTTAATTAAAATACTTAATACTAAAAACTATGAATTTACAATACTTATTGAAAAATAAAAAAATCATATTTTTTTATGATATTGGAGAATAATAAATAAATTCTATTATGCCAGAATTAATTACAATTTATATAATTCTGTATTAATGACTATAATTATATAATTATAAAATATAAAATTATATGTTTAGCCTATTACTTTTATTATTATTATTATTATTATTATTATTATTTTATTTTTTATTTTTATTTGTTTTTTTATTTGTTTAAAAAGTTATTTTATGATTTTTAAATAAAACCACTAAACTATATATATATGTATATACACATTGTCTTTATAAAAAGTTTGTATAAAAAATATATAATTTCATATTTTTATATAAATGTATAATAGTTATTTTATTAATTTATTTTTTTTTCATAATAATTTATTAGTAATATAGTAGTATTTATGCTTATAATGATAATGATAGATGTTTATTATTTTAGTTTTTATTAAAAGTTTTTATTATTGTAATTATTGCGTAATGATATCAATATTAGATTTCATATCTTCTAAGGATTCAATCTTTTTAATTTCTTCAGGTTTTTTAACATTATTTTTGTTATTAGTATTACTTTGTAATAAAAAGAATGTCATATCTTTTATTTCATTTTGATATGAAGTTGGTATTAAAAAGTTTATTAATTTATAAAAATATGGTGAAAAGGATCCAATTCTATTATTTAAAAAATAATTTGATGAAAAAAGTTATTAATTAATTTAGAATCATAATATTAAATGCAATAGTTTTGAATGAAAAATTAAAAACATATAAAAAACAAACAAATAAACAGAAAAAACAAAAACAAAAGATAAACAATAAAAATTATTATTATTTATTTTATTATATTATTATTTAATTTTGTTATTATTATTCTTACTTATTATGAAGTCCGTATTGAATTGCGAATTTTCTCATTTTCCTAACAAGTAAATATATCATAATTAATTTTGCAAGTTGTTTGGTAAATGCCCTTCTTCTTCCTGGCTTCATTAATGTTTGAAATATTGAATGAAGGGGAAAGTCAATTAATGGTAAATTGACAACATACATTGCTATACAAAATATACTATATAGAATCAATTTTGAGAGTCAGCTTATATTTTAGATTATTTCATTTTTCAATATAATATGAAATATAAATGGTATATTCACCTAGCATCAACTAATAAATCTTGATTAATTTTTGAATTGTGAATTGCCTATATCCATTAAATATTATAAATATATTATATTATATATAATTAAAAAATTTATCTAAAAATAAATGTTATCGTTATCAATAATTTATATATATAAAAAATTGAAGAATTATATTAAAAGAATATTTTGAAAACGAACATCAATGTAATTATTTTGCTTTCTGAGAATTTTTCTATGATCATTAATTTCTTTTCTATATTCTTGTATAGCATTTTCTAATATAGTTCTAGTATCATCTAAGGATGATTTTAATCTTTCGGCTGTTTGCTTATTCATTTCATTTTCGACATTAATATCTTCAATGAAATTTTCTAACATATGAATGGTAGATTCAAGTTCTGAAATTTTTTTTTGTCCCTCTAAAATATTTTGCTATTATTTATTATAATAATGAAAATAATTTTTTTTAATTTTAACTTCCTTATTATAATAGATTGAATAATTATATATATACATTCATTACTTACGTGTAATTGATGGGTTCTACAAAAATTAGTTATATTTACAATATAATTTATTGTTAAAAGTCTAGCACTAGCCTTTATTTTTACCAATTAACATATTATTACAATATAAAATCAAATTTATTTATTTATTATACAATAATTTTAAAATATTTAGTATATAACTATATATTCTATTTTATCAAAAATTATAGTATAATCAAAAAATTAATATACTAACTTGGTTAATTTCTCTTTGAACTTGGAATTTTTCAGATACTGTTTTAACTAAATTTTCATAGCTTGGAAGTTTTCCTTCCGAATAAATTTCTATTTTATATACAAATATTTTTTCATTGTTATTGTTAAACTTAACTATAATTATTTATTATAAATTATAACATTTCATACCTAATTTTGTATCTTGAGAAGAGAGAGTTTGAAGTTGATTCGTAATTACTTTAGCTTGGAAAATTAATTTTTGTAATTGGTCTTGTGGTGTACCAATAATTTCCAAGGGCTTTTTAGTTACAAGTTGCTGTTGTTGTTGATTTCTTAAACTACTTAAGGAGTTAACACTATTTGAATTTCTTAAATTTTTAATACTATTGACCTTTTCTAGTTTTAAGGAAGTAAAACTACTTGAATTTCTTAAACTTTTCATTTCGGCAATATTATTATTATAGTTGTCTATATAATTTATATTATAATCATTATTATAATTTACTTCTAAATTATGTGTTTCGAAATCAAAATTCGAATTTAAAGGAGAATTTAAATCTCTTGTTGAAGGTGAATTTATTCTTTGTATTGGTGATGAAATTCTAGGAATAGGAGAAGCAATTCTTTGTGGTATTGGTGAAGAGACTCTTGGTTGAATTGGTGAAGCAACTCTTGGTGGAATTGGGGAGGAAATTCTTTGAGGTATAGGTGAAGAAATTCTTGGTGGTATTGGTGATGCAACTCTTGGTGGAATAGGGGATGAAATCCTAGTTGGCGTACCTAAAGGTGAAGTTGGGGTTGCAGGACGGGATAAGGTTGAATTCATATCCATACCTATCAAATTGTTGTAGTCATAATTATCATAAACTGTGTTATCTACATGAAAATTGGGTTTTGGTGGTATTTGATAAAAGTTATTTTCATTATTATAGTCTTCCATTTTATTTATATTTTATTTATTATAATCATAAATACTATTAATATATAATTATTTTATGAGATAGTTTTATCTGATATAGTTTTTATGTTTTAATTATATATTTATATCTATTTCTACTTTATGAAAAACCAATATTTGGAATGTTCTTTAATTATTAAATATTGTAATAAATAACGAAGTAAAGTTAAAATTAACTATAAAAAAATAGTCTTTAATGTTATTCCTTTATTTATTTTGTTAATTTAATATGCATACATGTATATACCTTTTATGCCTATTAATATTCACTATTTTTATTCTATTTTTTTTCTTTTATATAAATATTCTGATTTTATATTTTACAAAAATATATATATTTTATTTATGAATTTGTTTCCACTCTTTGCTTTTACTTATTCTATAAATAAAATATTTTTATTTTATTTAATTTTTCATAATTGATTTTGAATTATGATATTATTTTTAATTAAATGTTAAAGTCCAATTTGAAATTTTAATTAAATTAAATAAAGAATAAAAATAATATAATAGAAATGAGATTTTTTTTTTTTTCTTTTTCCTTTCTAATTTATTATTATTTTTCTTTTATTTTATATATATTTATCTTTTCTAAAAAGTTAGTATTAATTTTATTTTAATTGTTTAATTATTATTTAATTATTATTTTTATTTTAGTTTTATTATTAAAAATTTGAGTAATATGAGTAATTTAAATATTACTATTTAATAATTCATAATTCATTTTTTATAACAATTCCATAATTATATATTTTTAAGTATATTGAAATGTATTCAAATATGTTAATATTTATTTTAATTTAAAAATGGAAATTTTTTTTTTTAAAAAAATTTCATTCCATTTTATTTTATATATTAAAACAAATTAAATTAATTAAATATTATAATATTTAATATATTTCATAATTTTATTAATATTTATATTTAGTCTCGAAAAAATAGGAAATAGAAGAATTAAAAACTAAGAGAATGTGTATATATATAAGGTGATATAAATATCTTTTTTTTTTTTTTATTTATTCATAGTTATTGATTTATGCCGATATATATATAACATTTTATTGCTGCTGTTTCTATTAGCAAAATTTGTGGCATATTTATATAAAAAAAAGAATTTCTGTAAATATAAATTTTTGAAGAATATTTATATATATATAGTTGTAACATTAGAAAATGAGAAAGTGTATTAATGTTCAATATAATAATAATTTTTTAAAATTATTCCATATAATAATTAATAAATATATTTTTCAACCTGAATATTCTATCATTTTTTAATTAATTTTTTTTATAATACCTCTATTTTTTTTTTTTATAATTAAAATTATACTTTGGACAGACCATTATATTAGATATAAAAGAATATATATATTTTTGAAATTGATAATGTAATATATTTTTATAAAGTTGTTTGTAGAAATATATATAGATTATATATTAACTATTTATAATTATTACTAATTAATAAATCTAATATTAAATAAAAAAAATATCTCAAAGATAACAGAAATTTGTATATCCATTTTTTTTAATGAAATTTAATATAATATTTGTACTAAAAAAGTACAAAGTTACCATAAAAATAAATAAATTATGTTTTATATAATTTAATTTTATTAATATTAAATTATTTATATATGATTTTTCTTATTATATTTAAGTTAAATTTGATTATTTATAATTATTTTTGAAAATTTAATTAAATTTACATAAACATTTTAAGAGTTGTTATTTAAGCATTTAATAGTAATTTAATAGTTCAAATCAGCAAATTTACTCTTTTCTTTTTTGAATTTTTGGGTCTTAATTACTTTTTCAACTTTATCATCTCTTAGATTTTCATAAAAATCTACAGATTGCTCTATTCTAATATCAAAACTTTCTAATTGTTCAATTTCATTATCAAATATTCTTTCATTTTCTTCAGAAACAATGTGTTCACTCCATAGTTCACTTTTGAACTTTAGTAGAACAAATATATTCCAGTCGAAATTTTTAAATCTATCGCTAACTAAATATCTTGATATAAATTTTCTAACTGCGTGTCCAAGGTCTTTTTTGGAAATTAAAAGATCTTTTTTTCCAAAATGTATTTGTAATTTTTCCTTTTGTTCTTTATCTAAACTAATAATTTTGACTTTTTGTGATACGTTTTTTAATATTTTACTATAATTTAAAAGTTCGATGTATTCGTAACAATCTATCAATTGATTTAGTGTTATTTCAAATTGAAAATCCTCAAAAAACTTTATAAATTCATAATCTAGTTTTATAACCTTATTTGGTAATTTTTTAATTTCATCCACTAATTTTTCATTTCCTGTTATATTCTTAGCATTTGTCATATAAAGTAATAAGGATTGTAAATTAAATAGAATCACATTATAATCTATTTTTTTAATATGTTTAGCAATGTTTACTTTTTCTTCATTAGTTAGTGTTTTGACTTTTTGAATTTTTTCTTTGTAGTCTAAAATAATACTTTCATTTTGATTAAATCCTTCAAAAGCATATGTAATAAAATCTTGATTATCTTCATTTAAGAATAATCTTTTTTCAGGTAATAAAATTTTTGTAAGCTCCATTTCTATTGAATTAAAATCAAATTTAATTTCTTTATAATTTAAATAGTTTATGCTTTTATCATTAAAGTTATAATTACGATAGGAGAAAGAATAAATTATATCTTCAAATGAATCAAAAAGATCATTTTCAATATGTAAAGAAACAACTTCTTTCTTGTTTGCTCTCTGTATAACAACTTCTTTTTTAATTTGATTTGAATATGCATATAAATATTCATTATTAGAGTTGTCTTTAATTAAAGGTTTTAAAAATTCATTTTGATAAGTAATAAAATCTTTATAAGCAGTAGCAATATATTTCCCATAATTATTTTCAAATTTATCATTTAAAAAGAAGGCTAAACAATCCTTTTTTGAAAGATTTTTTGGGGGTAATTGACCATTACAATCATAATTTGATAATTTATTATATATATTTCTCCACCCTTTTTTGAAATGTTTATATAATTTTTTCATTTCGTTATTATTTTCATTATCTTCAAAGGCTTCATATAATTTTTTTTCTTTTGCTTTTTTTCTTGATATTTTATTATTATACTTACTTAATAAATAGTTTACAAATGGATTAATAAGATGGAAATTTTCCAAAAATTGGAATTTTTCTTCTTCTTGTGTTGCATTAATATAATTAGTAATAACTGGGTATTGACTAACGCAATTGTTAATTGAATTAAATTGTTCAAAAAATTTTTCATAATTTGGATAATCCGCTGCATTAAAATATTTAATTAATGGATAAGTTTCTGATGGTAAATTATTTATGTTAGATGTTTCTTGTAATATAGATTTAATAGTATCATCTTCAATTTCAAGAATTGTTTTATTATTTGTCATGTAGTCTTTTTGATAATATCTATAATTATTAATTGCTAAATCAATAATTTGATTACATTTTTGTTCAAAGTTATCTCTATCTTTTGAAATTTCCATTCCGCTATTATTTTCAGATATAATTTGAGAAATATCAGGAATTATCATATTTATGAAGCACTGAATATTATCAATTCCTTTATTTGATAATTCCTCTATTAATATTTTCCATATATCAGTTAAGATAGAAAGAATAGATTGATTATTATCAGATAAATAAAATTGCTTCATATCATTTTTTGTTAAATGTTCTAATTTTTCATTATAAAGTATACAAGAATAAAATATAAAACTTAAAACTCTATAAGTTATATTACTAATATTTCTTACAATTTTGTTTTTGTCCAAAAAAAATGATTTATCCACTTTTTTAAATCCTTTCACTTGAATATTTCTTTTATTATTGGCTTCTATTTTTAAATCGCGTAGCATTTTAAATCTGGTACCATCATTATTTTGTATTCTTTCATTATCATTAATAAAAATTCTCACATGACCTTGTCTATCAATTAAACGATGATCTATACCCCCGATTTCATTTCCACATTTTCTACATATTTTTTTTTCCATTGGTCTTCCACATTCTCCAATTGTATACCATGAGTAACAGCTACACATATAAATTGCACCAGATCTTCCAGAATTAATAAATTTTTCAATTTGATCATAAGATTCAATCAATAAACAATTATTTGGTTCTCCTCCTGGAATGTATATATTATTTATGTCCATCTTTACTGTCGGTGATAAAATTTTAGAGTAAACAGAGTTCTTCTTTGAAAGAGAGCATATAAAAGCCCATTTATGTGAATATAATAATACTTCAAAATGTTCTGGTGTGAGTTTTTGAATTGAAGGTAAATGATTGGATAAGAAATTTATATCAAAATATAATGATAAAATCCTTGACGAAATTGGTGATATCTTTAATTTACTAATTATTTCATTTATATAATTGCTTAATATTGCATAATCCTCTTTATTATATGACACCAATAAATTTGAGACTATTTCATTAATTAATAGATTATAGAAATCTAACATATTTTCTTCAGTTACCTTAAGTATACTATTATTTGATTTGAACTTTTCAAATTTATTAAGTGTGAAAGCATTTCTTAACTCTTTATATTTATCAAATGTTTTGTTGTGAATGAATAAATAATTTAGAGTACATGGAATCTTCTCATTAAAATCAAAGTCATTAATAAATAATTTTTTTATTTTAATAAAATTAATAAAGCGGCTATAATTTTTAATTACTATTAAATTCAATACTTTAAGAATATATATTTTAATTATTTTTCTAAATTCACTTGGCTTATTTAAAAAGTCAAAAATTTCTGTTTTTGAAATTTCATTATTTTCATTCTCATTATACATTATTCTACAAACATGAAAACAATAATATTTTATATATGAAATACAATATAAAATTCCTAACTTATTTGTTTTTGTAACTTTAAAATTATCTTCTTCTATGAAATTAATACATTTTTGAAATATATAGAATGATTGGTTTAATATCATGTTTTTTGTGTCAGACTTTTTATCAAAATATTTTGAAATTTTTCCATCAAATAACAACAATAAAATCTCATCTAAGCATTCATTATTGGTTTTATTTAAGAATAAAATAATTACATTTCCTTTATCTTTTTTTAATTGAGATAAAAATCTAAGACCAATTGCATTATAATTTTCATCTTCACTATCTTCATAGTCACTATATTCATCACTTTCATCATCATCAATTGAATAATTATCACTTTCGTCAGTATCTTTATAACTATTCTCTTCATTATAAATAGTTTCATCGTTATTTATATATTCATCACTTTCTTCAGAGTTTTCACTACAACTTTCTTCATAATCAGATTCTTCATATGTAAATTCATTTTCCGAATAATAATTATTTTTATGGATATTGTTTCTTTCATCCTCGGATGAGCTATCTTCATTTTCTTGGTAATAATTTATAGGTATTATATCATATTTTCTTAAGATAGTTTCAAAAATAATTTTTGATTTAAAGATAAAAGAATTATTAGAGCAGAGAATATTTAATAATTTTACTCTATATTCTTCATCTTTTGACATTTTTATTTTATTATTTAATAATCTTACAATTAAATCAGAATATCCTTTACTTTTTGATAGTTTTTGTTTTAAAAAATCAAATTCTTTATCAATTTCTTCTTTTGTTGAACTTATAATACTTTTAGCATTATTATTTATAGTTAATAAATAAGCTTCATTTTCTTTCTGTAATAATTTAAGATATATATTCAAATTTTCTTTTAATGGAATACCATTTTTACAAAATTCTTCATAAACATTTAGAAAATCTTGTAAATATAAAATTTGTTTTAATGTTAAACGTAGTTCAATATTTACTTTCATTAAACTATGGGAAAAAATATTAATATTATTTAATATTATATCAAAATAATTATTGCTCATGTATTTGAGATTTTTTGTTGAAAGAATACAATAAACAACTGATTCAAACAAATTATAAAAAATATCATTAACATAAGAAATGTTTCTATTTAGCATTTTAAAATTATTTGATAGAATTTTTGAAATAAATATATTAATAAAGTCTTTAATATAGTAATCCATCGTACATAAAAATTCACAAAGTGGATAAATATATTCTTTATAGGATTCAATAAATAAGATATATTTTACTATGTTTTCAAATGTCAAATTTTTAGTATTATTCTCTTCATTACCATCTCTTGATAAAAGTAAATTGTATAAAGATTTAAAAAATTTTAAAATTCTTTTGTTAGAAAAACATTTGTTTGACTTGGATAAATAATAAATATTATAATCTTTAAATAAAAGTTCTGTTAATTTATCAATATCAAGATCTTCATTGGCATTATTATCGAAGATTTTTTCTATGTATTGCCTTTCAAATTCAATTTTCAAGTTACATTCAAGATTAGTTTTTTCAGTGAAATACTCATTTAGTTCATTAATTTGTTGGAATCTGTACTTATTTTCATTTTCTAAATATTTGCTTATTAAAGAATTTGTATAATTATTTATAATTTTAAATACAGAAATAATACATGGATATGAAACACCCAAAATTAAATTAACATTAACTACATGAGAAAAAACAGAATATTTTTCAAATTTAATATCAAAGTTTTCAATGAAGTTCTCATAAATTTTGTTAAAGAATTCGTTTTTCATCACCCGTTTTTCAGTCATTTTCGTTGATAAAATGTTATGATTTTCGAATTGAATTAAAGTGCTAATTAGTGCTTCACTGTAAATTGTTTTTAAGTATTTTATAATTATAGAAATAAAATCAACATCATCATCATCAAAGTTATATTCAGAAAATATTTTCATAATTATATTTTCTTTAATACTTTTTATTTTTTTTAGGATAACATTTTGAATAGAAATCTTTAGATTTTGATTTTTATTAATGAATTCACAAACTTTTTCTATATATTGGGTATTTTTAATATTGCTGAAATTGATTTTGAAATTATATTTTATCAAGGTAAATGCATGGAATAAGTCTTTTTCAAATTCGTCATCCAAATTTATTAACTTATTATTATTAATTAACTCAATTGTAGAAGATTCAAATATTTCATTGAAATCTATATCCATACCATTTAAATTATCAATAAAAAGTTGTTTCCATTCAGTTAAATGAGATATGAAATACTCATTTCTAATATTTTCATTTTTATTGTTATTTTGAGTTCTTTTTAAATGAATAATAAAAATAATTACTTTCATATTAATATTTTTCGAATCTTTAATGTTATATTTATTATTTATAATTAAATTATTAATGTGATTTAAATGAATAATATCTTTAGAATCAAAATGAAATATACATAAATTATTGTTATTATTGGAATAAAAATCAATTATTAAATCGTCAATAGCACGTTCAGAGTTATATTCCTTTATAAAAATATTTCTAGTTGATTTAATATTAAATACACCATATATTTTATTAAATATTTTACTTTCGCTTGTTTCAAAGATGGAATCCAAAATGTTTGAGAATGTATAAATAATATGTTTAGGGGAATCAATATTTTTTAAATATGTTTTAATGTTTCTACAATTATTTTTAAGATATATATATAAAATATTTTGAAATTCTTTGTTATGATTTTTAGCAAAAATTGAATTTTTGGCATAAAATATGATGTCCTGTGAAAATGTTGGAACAATATTTTGTAAAATATTTTCAGAGTATGTTTCAAAATCATATTTATTTATATAGTTATTTTCATTAATTTTCTCTTCAATATTAGATATACCATTTTTTGCATTACCTATATTTTTTTCTTTTTTATATTTTATAGAATATTGATATATTATTCCTTGGATTTCTTCTAAATCACAATTAATTAATTCATGATATAAGTCAATTTTTATATTTATATTTTTATATTTAACTAATTTATTAATTAATTCAAAAACTTGTTTCGCAATTTCAATTTGATATTTATTCAATAAAAATTTAAATGACATAATATGTTTTTCAAATCTATTAATAAATGGAGGATCCTGATTATCAATTTCACTTTTATCCAATAAAACAATACATCTAAAGTTATTATTAACAAAGTAATTTTGAGTATTTGAATTTCCTAAAGCAATTCTAGCATAGTTGCTTTCACCTACTTTTCTAAAATTCTGATTAAATAAATCATATAAAGATGGATACATACTAGTTAAATTCTTTAATATCATTACATTATCACGACTCATCGTTACCTGAACTTTGTTTAATACCTTAGCACTATAATATCCATTTAAAGTATCTTCTTCAAAGTTACTACCATAATAAAATACATGATCTTTTTTCATTTTATCTAATATTAATGTTATTAGAAAATGGCTTATAGAACTTTTTGTTTCTATTAATAAATACCTACTTTTTGTATCTTGAATATTATCTTTAATACATTGAATGACATCATATTCATTAATCTCATTAATAAATGGAACATAGTTTTTAAATAATTTTTTGAAAATTCTAATTGAAAAATCCAATCCACCGAAGTTTCTTTCAATACTTTCATTTAAAATGCTTTCAATATAATTAGTATCTTTAGTAAAATTGCTTTTGACTAATAATTTGGATGCTGTTTTAATTAAATGATAAAAATCTCTTGTACCATGAAATTCTTTCTTATTTGCTTGGTTAGAATTAAAATCTAAGTTAGTAATTGATTCAAATTTAAATGAATTTTTATTTAATTCTTTTTTATAATCAAAATAGGTTAGAGCTAAATATTCAAAATACTGATTGTATTCATGAATTAATCTTATATCATAGGATTTAGCTATACATAGTGCTGTTTCAATTAAATCATTTTTATCTGGTTCTGGAATTGAAAGATGAATACCTCTATTCATTTTAGACGCGTCCAAAGGCCAATTAGAAATTCCGATGAATGATACCTTTTCTTGATTTTCATCATATTCTAATTGAGAATGAATTACTTTTAAAGGGTTATTTTTAGAAATCTCAGCAAGACCCATTTCATCAAAATAAATTACAGATATAATTTCTTTTGCTAACTCTTTATCCTTTAGGGAATCTCTTGCTTTTTTAAATATTTTTAAGACACCTTTAGAATTACTAGTTAGTGATCCTTGGTATGATTTTGTATAAACTTTGGGAAAAGATTTAAAGAACTCATTTCTTGAATTTTTACCATTCATTGATTTAAAAATTAATTGGGCACTTAATGACTTACTACATCCTGGCTTTCCAATGATAAATAAAGGAATTTTAGTGTTCAAACATACAAAAATCGAAAACAAATTTTCTAATAATGCTCTGTTTTTAGCAATACCTATTTCTAATTCAACTGCTGTTGCAATTATTTCTTGAAATTTCCTTGGAAAACTTTCGAAATTAATTTTTTCTTCGAATGCTTTTTTCATTAATTGAACAAATTTTTCTCTTTGTTTTTTATTAAAAATTCTTATAAAGTAACAAAGATAAATACTTAAATTTAAGGAATAAAGATATACACTTTCATCATTATATTCTAACTTATTTTTAACGTATAAATTATTTTTTAATAACTGAACAAACCATTCATATAAAATTCCCCATCTTCTTATTTCTCTTAGACTTACTGAAGATATTTCATAATTTTTTTGAATAAATTTATGAGCTTCAAATATAGCATTTTCAGCAATACGTTGAATTTCAATTAATATATTATTATTTGGAATTAAGCTTTGAAGAATCTGGAAAACCATATTTGAAATATATCTTTTAATGTCATCTTTTTTAGGTGTTCCAAAATCAAAAACAAAATTGAGAAGTGGGATAGGAATTGGATTAACACTATATACCAATTTTCTAACAGAGTGCTTTGATTCATCATATAACCCAATTACTTCATTATTTTTTGTGTTTAATCTGTATGGATTACATGCAGCTATAAATTTCACATTATCTTTTATTTTATTTCCATTACAAGAATGTTTTAACATGATTTCTGTTATTAATCTTAATGAATTACATGTGTTAATTTCATCTAAAAATACCCAAATATTATTATTACTTCTTTTATTTATTTTTTCATTTGTATTTAAATTTCTATTTTCAAATAAATTTTTATTTCGAATAAACTGAATAATATCTTTATCCTCGATGCCTGCGTGGATATTTAGTGAATTTAGTTCAATATCTTTTAATTCTGCAATAATTCTAATTAATGAAGTTTTGCCACATCCTGTTTCACCCATTAATATAACTGGAATATTTGTTCTTAATCTTAATGAAATTATAATTAATTTAATAAAGTTATCAGCAGTAAATACATAAGATTTTGTAATATCATTCAAATATCTTAATTGTTTTCCACCCAATATTTTTGGAGAATTTTTATCAAGTTCATTAATTGGATTGTTAATATTTAGAACTTTTTTAACTTCAACTAAAAACTCTTCTGACTTCAAATTTTTATAGTCCAAAACATTCCTTTTTTCTTCATGTGAATCTGAATTATATATTGCTTTTAATAATCTATATTCATCTGTATCTTCTTCACATGTTACAATTTCAGATATAGATTGAAAGTCTTCATTAATTATAATCATACTTGGTTTAATATTATCAATTGAAAATGGTTCTTTTTCCGTTAAAATTTCAATTGCTCGTTCATTAGCTTCAATAATATCAATTTCTCCTTTTTGATGGGAATAGGTTATATTTTGACTTTTTAAAATATTATCATATGAAGATGTTATAAAGTGCTTTGTCATTGATAATAATGAATTTACAAAAAAATATCTTACATTATTTAGATTTTTTTTTATTTGTGAAAGACTATTTATGTGATTTGCATTTAAATATATAGAATTAGATAAGAGAATAAACTGTTCAGATAAAATTTTCATAAAAGACTCAATTTGATAATAATTTGGTTTATTAATATTTAAATTTTCAAATATAAGGCGTTGACATTCTGTTTGACTTAGTGGGACTGCATTAATACTATTTATACGATCGATTTTACTTATTTCTTCTATAAATATATCACTGGTATTAATTTGATTAATATATTTTAAATAATTTGAAACAATTTGGACATTGGAATATATATTATTAGGAACATTTAATGGTAACATCTTATCAGACGCTAAATGAATATTTTTAAAAAATCCAAATATTGGAAATATTTTTTTAAAATCAATAAAGCTATTTGGTATTTCAACTTTAATTCTTATATTATTTCCATAATAAAATACAGTTTCATTTTTTGAATAACATCTTAAAATTAAAAATGAAAATAAAAATTCATTAATTAATTCAATTTGTTCAGTATCATATAAATCTAAATGTAATGCAATTTTTTTATCTGTAAATGGTAATACTTTTTCAAAAATCTCATTTTCATTAATATCTCCACCCAATGGAAAATAATGATAATCATATTCATTATTATTATCCTCTTTTTTAAAATTACTTTTAATCAATGTTGACTTTCCTAATCCAGAGAATTCACTAGAATAAATTTCTATATTTGGATATTTTCTTTCATTATTATTTTCTATTTTTAAGTCAAAATATTTATGATATGGTAATTTTTCAATTTCTGTTATAATTTCATTAGTTTTATTTTTATTATTATATATAAAGATTATACACGAATTAATACATTTTGGGTTTGGTGAATAAATTTCTTTTAATAGTTCAATGAGTAAATGCTTCTTCTCAAGACTTAAATTTTCTGGTTTAATAATAAGAAATAATGTGTTATATTTACATTTAATACTTCTGTATGTAAACGAAGTTATCTCTTCTTCTGTAGTATTACAATTACATAATAAAACTGTTTGAGCAATTGGAAAGTTTCCAGTTAAATTTAATGAACAGTAAATTGCATTTCTTTCAATATTTTCTAATTGACTTGAATAACTAAATATTCCCTTTTTTGAACCATTTACAATAATTGATTTATTATATATGCTTTTTAAGTCTATATTATTTATTTTATATAATTCGTTTAGATATGTACCTACAGTAGTATACATTTCTTTTAAAAGTATTTGTGTATTTTCTTTGTTAATATTCTTCATATTATTATTATTATAATTATCATTATAGTTAGTATTTTTATTATTTGTAGCATATTTTAAGATATTATTCAAAATATTATTATTCATTGGTTTATTTAATTCTTTGTTATTATTAGTTATTAAGTATTGATATATGTAACTAAACTGTCTTCCATAAATTAACCGAACAATGTCATTTAATAAATATATATTTTTTACTTCTTCATTTTGAACCTTTTTAATTTCATTTAAATAATTAATAATATTTTTTAATTCCATTTCGTTTTTTGAATTTTGACATTCATA
This sequence comes from Piromyces finnis, assembly GCA_002104945.1. NCBI lineage: Eukaryota > Fungi > Neocallimastigomycota > Neocallimastigomycetes > Neocallimastigales > Neocallimastigaceae > Piromyces > Piromyces finnis. The sequence goes on along the minus strand of MCFH01000005.1, from coordinate 356,608 downwards.
TGATTTACCATCAGCAATTCTAATTGTAAATTTTATTTCTTTATAATATCCTTTTAAAGTAATAATATTGATTAATTTTAAAATTTCTTGAATATCACTAATTATTTCTGCAAAGGTTTCACATATTTTAAAATAGTTACTTTCTTTTTGATCTTTTTTTCTTAACAATGCTACATCTCTTAAATCAAGTATTTCTTCAAAATATTTAGTGATTTTCTTTCTATTATTTACATATTCTATTATGCATTCATTTGGTTTTAAAATAAATAGACTTTTTTGATATATTTCTTTTATGTGCTTCTTATTTAATTCATTTGGATTTAAGTGACTAGTAAAAAGTTCACAAAAATCATGGTATTTATTAGAAGAATTTTCAAACTTAATGTCAATTTCTTTATAATTTTCATTTTCAACAAGTTTTAAAAATGCATCTAAAAAAGTTTTTTCATTCAAACTAGTACTTTTTTTCTTTAATTCATGTATAAAGGCAGCACATGTTTCTAATTGATCTATATCAGATAAAGATAAAAATTCATTTTCTGAATCATCAATAAATTCACCCATTGAATGAATATCGTTTATTTTTTTATTAATTAAAAAACTTATTAATTCTGGTTTAATATACATTTTATTAATAACTGTTTTTACAACAAAATACTTATCCGAATTTGAAATATTAATATTTAGTTTTTGTAAAGACAATTCTACATCAATAAGATCATTTAATGTTTCTTTTTTTTGTAATATTGATATTAGATTACTTATATGATTTTCGGTTTTATTAATATAAATTTTAAAATCATAGAGGAGTAAAACAATGTTATTTAATGTAATTATGTTATTCTTTCTATTATTTAATAGGGTGATTTTTTTACATAAATTATTAGGTATTTCTTTAACATCTAATATATAAGAGAGATTAACAATTTGATTCTCCATATCATTATTATTAATATTTATTACTATATCTTCTAATAATGACAAATCTACTCTATTTTCGGTTTTTTCATCAAATAAATTTTTTAATTTTAAGAATTCTTCTTTAGTTTTATTAATTAAAATATTATCGTTAACTTCTTCAAAATCATTATTTGCTTTTGATGATAAGTTTTGGAATATTTCAATAAAAAATTTAGAAGATTTATAAATTGTAATTTGATGTACCTCTGTATATGATTCATTGAAATTCTTAATTTCTTTAATTTGAGGAAATTCATTTACTTTCATATGGATAAATCTTTCTCTAAATTCTTTGTAGTACTCTATTAAATTAGCTTTATTATTTTTGAAATAATAAGAATATACATCAATAATTTCATTAACTTTATTATATATATCAATATATTCATTTATTTTATTATTTAATTTATTGTATAAAATATTCATTAAAGATTCTTTTCCTAAAGTAACTAAATGTATTCTATTCATTAGTTTTCCTTCGTTAATTAATTGATTCAAAATTTTCATCTCATCTAATGAAAAATCAAATTGAAATAGTTTTTCGTATAAGCATTTCATAATTTCTGTTGTAGATTTAATATAGTGTATATCTTTAAAATGAATATTATAATTGTTATTTTCATAATCAAAATATTTCATATTAATTAATTCATGAAGTAGTTTCATATTATCCGATATTTCTTTTCTAAAAATTTCATTTTCTTTCAAAACTTTTTTATCCAATCTTTGTAAAAATTTCTTTTTTATTTCTATATTTTCTATTTGATTTAAATTAATGATTATATCATCACTATTTGAATTATTTGTATTTATTATTAATTTTTTAATCATATCTTTATTTAATTGATCAATAAAATTATTTAAAAATATAATAAAAATATCATTTATTTCCTTATCAGAAAATTTTCTTTTAGTAGCCTTTATTAAAGAATCAACTTTATAATTGTTGTTATCAGATACTAATTTATATAATGGGAAAATTATTTCACTTAAATTGAATATATTTAAATTTTTAACTTTCAAGGAGTTAGAATTCAATGTTTCTATTAAATGACTTATAATTTCTTTTATAGATGATGGATTATTATCAATATTAAAAATTTTATATAAAGTTTTTAATTGTTCAAAGTATTCTACACGTTGTGTTATTGAACTTAGAAAAATAGGATATTGTTTTTTAAATAGTTTTTTATAATCATAATTATTTCCAATAAATTCATTACAAAATTTATCATCAATTTTGTTAATATCAATATAACTTATTAAACAAGCATATTCATAATTATTTTCATATTCTTTATAAAATACCTCAGCATCTTTGTGAATAAAAATAATAATTTCTAAGTTTTCTAGTTTTTTATTTTTTATGAAGTGTTTACCAGTTATATGGATTGCTTTATTCAGTTCATTCAAAGGCTTCTTAAAAATATCGTTATTTTTATATTTCATAATAATTTCTCTTAAAATAAATAATTTATTATAATTTTTCATATTTAATTTATTAATTAAGCTGGTAAGTTGACTTTGAAAAATTATAGTATTTTTCTTATTCAATTTCATATTTAATATTATTTCAATGAAATTTACTAATAAATCAATTTCTATATTATCATCTGGAGGAGGATATTCAAATATTTCTGGTTTGTTGGAAAGAATATAATCACAATTCAAACATATAAATTTTAAATATTCATTATAGTTTGGTATTATTGATATTAGATCATTAAATGAAATATTATTGTTGGAAATATTAAAGATTGATTGTAGATGTGATGCCTGAAGCATTGAAAATGATTTTTTATGTTTTTTAATATATTGAATAGTTTCTTTTTTATGAGATATTTTTTTAAAATAAGAAATGAATTTTTCATGATTATTTTGATAGCATAACAAAAAGAAAAGATATAAACTATAAAAAAATTCTTCATCATAATCAAAGCTGTAATTTTCAATTATTTTAATAATTTCATTATATTCATGTTTAAGTGGAAAATTAATAAAAAGTTCTTTTTTTTTTTTTATATTTATTATGACAGTATAAAATAATTCTTTTGAAATTTCTGGCATCTCTGAATAAACTTTTTGATAATCAATTAAAATAAAAAGATAATATAAAATAAATTCAATATCGATTTTTTCAAGATTAATTAATGGGTTTAATGTATCTTTTAATAATGAGGGAACTAAAAAATTGATTTTATTATTAGATATATATCTTTCAAATATATAAAATTTTTGTTGAAGTGAAATTTTGTATTTATCTTTTTTTAATAAATGGTTCATATTCAGATCATTATATATAAATAATTGCTCGTACTTTTGAATTGAATATTCCATTTTATTAAATTCTGTATTATTAATTAATATTTTAAAACATATTTTTTCATCATCATTGTTTGAATCTAACTCAAATTTAACAATATAAATATTTTTTTCATCAAAACCTTTTTCATAGTTCTTTATATCAATAAAATTGATGTTATTATTAACTTTAATATCGATTAATTCCTTTTTTAATATTTTAATTTCTTTATCATTTTTAGAACAGCCAAGGATTTCTATTGAGTTATTTTTTAATAATGTATCTTCTGATATAGAAATAATAAAAAATATATGAGTAGCTTGAGAATGGTTTTTTTTGTTATTAGTAATATTTTTACTAATAATTCTTTGGGATGAGCTATAGTTATCATTAGTATTATTATTAATATTATTTTCTTCTACGTCAGTATCAATATTTTCCATGTTAATATTTTTTCTTTTGTCGTAATTTTCTTTTTCTTTTAATAATTGCTTCTCGTTTTTATCCTTATGGATGTCTTTAAAGTTGTTATTTTCATTTGAAATATTATTATTTTCATTATTTTTTTTCAAATCTAATAGATTACTCATTTTTTTATTTTAATAACCTTATATAACAAGGTTATTGTAATTATTTATATTAGTTTTTCTCAAAGTTATTTTGAAAAAGATGATAAAGAGAAATAATATAAATTATTATTTATATCAATATTTATATCTTAAAATAAGAATATCAACTATTAAAACTATACATATTGTTAAATATTACTATATTTATATAAATATAAAAATGGACATATGTTTTACATGGTCATTCTTGATACGAATTATTAATAATTATTAAATATTTTATTGGATTAAATATTTCATGGCTTTTATTTGATGTACTTTAAAATGTCCATTTTTTTATATGTATTACATAAAAATTTAACTATTATAAATTATATATAAATGGAAAATGAAAATGACTTTGATAACAATTTAATTGAATTATTGTTTTTTTTTTTTTCTATTTATTTATTTATTTATTTTAGTTTCAATTGATTATTAATCATTATTTAATTTTTGTTATTAAATAACATTTTGAGAAGGTGTTAGTATGGTTTATTATTAATTAAGATTAATATTCAAATTGTTACACAAAATTATGATTTTTAAATTTTCAGCATATATAAAATAAAATTAAAAATAAAAATAACAATATTACTTCATATTCAAAAATTTTTAAATGAATATTAATACAATTCAAAATAATAATAATAAAATAGAAGCTAATAGTAATAATAATGGTAATTATTACTTTATTAGAACGAAAAATAAATCAATTTATAATTAAAAACTTGAAATAATAAATTGATTAATTCAGAGATTTATATCTTTTTTAAATATATTTAAAACAATATACGATTTAATTGAAAATTTATTATATCCTTTTATATATGTATATACATACATTTATATATATATTTTACTATTTTATCCTTAATTTTTAAAATACATTGTTGAACCAAATAAACAAATAAACATTTAATATTACTATATTAAGATATTGAAAAGGAAATACAAAATATTCATTTATTAATTAAAAGTGAAAATCAACAAATTAAGGATAAATATAAACAAATATCTCGCAAGAATTTTAGAAAATTAAAAAAAAAAATAAAAAGAAAAATTGAAAGACAAAAACATGCTGAACAAAAACTTCTTGAAATAAAGAATGATATAATTGATGAAAAGGGTTTCTATATATGCTATTATATTTTAATAAATATTATATAATAATAATAATAATGATAATAATAATAATAATAATGTATAAACATTAAGAAATAGTGTTATTGGAAGAAGAAGGAGAAGAAAAGTAATAAATTATATTTTAAAAATGATACATTTATTTTTTATAAAAAAATAAGAAAAAAAAAAAAATTACTAAATGCTTTATATATTAATAATATTCAGCAGAGAAAAACAACAAAAACAATGGGAAATAAGAGAAAAAGATATTCAGAGAATGGGAAATATAGAAAAAGAATTGATAAGAAATGAACCTAAAAATACAATAGAAAAAAATGGAATAAAAGAAACAAACATTTTTAAAGTAAAAATTGAAAATATAAAATATACAGATAAAATAATATTCCATAATTAAAGATTTATCATTAATATAGGAAATAGTGGGGAAAAAATATGAAGAAATTAGTAAGAGAATAGAAAAGGATAAGGTAAAAGAAAATTTTAAGTATGTTCAGTATGATACTTCTTCAAAGTTTAAAGAGGTAATAGTTTTTAAAATTATAAAAAAAAAAATAATAAAGATAAGAATAAAAATAGAATATTAATAATTAATTTATAAATAAAAAAAATAAAAAGAATTATAGAGTAAAAATACCACAAGATTATATGGATTTGGTATATATCAAATATTATCATTTAAAATAATATACATGTATTAATTATTATTAATTGCTAGTTTGAAATTATGGGAAATCAAGAAAGTGATAGTTTAAAAATATGTCAATTTTTTAAAAGAACTGGTGCATGTCGTTTCGAAAATCAATGTGATAGAATTCATATTAGACCTATGCATTCTAAAACTTTAATTATACGAAATATGTTTGAATTAGGAAATGAAATCATGTCAACTTACTTATTTGATGAAAATGAAATAATAGAGGTATTTTAAATAAATATATTGAATAATAATTCTATTAATCCAAATAATAATAATAATAATAATAATTTTTATATTAGTACGAAGAAAATTCAAAAGATAAATATATAAAATATAAAGAATTCTATGATGATGTTTTCCCCGAATTTTCTAAATATGGAAAAATAGATCATTTTTATGTAAAATTATACTTTTTATATTTTTTATTTTATTATTATTATTATTTTTTTTTTTGTTGATATAAAAAATACTGATTATATTAATAAAATGGAATAAAGGTGTGTAATAATATTATTCCACATTTAAGAGGAAATGTATATATAGATTATCATACAGAAAAAGATGCAATTAACGCTCTAGGTGCAATGAATGGAAGATGGTATGGTGGTAAACAACTACAATTAGAATTTATAACAATATCAGATTGGAAAATGGCTTTATGTGGTATTATTATTTATATTATTTATATTTATTAGTAATATTAAAAATTAGTCAAAATTAAATAATCATATATGTTATTAATTGACATATTCTTTATAATATTGTTTTAAGGTCATAATGAGAGACATGAAAATAATAATTATTTGCCAAGTTGTCCAAAATTAGCATACTGTAACTTTTTGCATGTTTTTAGAAATAAAGAAAATAGAGATAGATGTTATAATCAAGAAAATGAAAATAAAAATGTGATGGAAAATAATAAAGTAGAAATAAAATATGAAAAAGAAGGCCATGATGAAGTATTGAGTTTAAATAATCAAATAAAAAGCGTTTCACATTCATTCATGAACGATAAAGACAATAATAACAATAGCAGTAACAGTAACAATTATAATAATAATAATAATAATAATAATAATAATAATAATAATAATAATAATAATAATAATAATAATAATAATAATAATAATAATAATAATAATAATAATAATAATAATAATAATAATAATAATAATAATAATAATAATAATAATAATAATAATAATAATAATAATAATAATAATAATAATAATAATAATAATAATAATAATAATAATAATAATAATAATAATAATAATAATAATAATAATAATAATATGTTAATTGAATCACAACTATTAAAACCAAATACTAAATCTAAAACGAATTCAAAATCCAGGTCTAGATCTCGTTCTAGAATATCGAAATGCTCATATTCAAAGCATTTTTTAAATCCCAATAATCATAATCATCATTTACATTATTATTCTACAACATATAACAATAAGTATTATAAAAAAAGTCGATCAAGTTCAAGAAATAAAAAATATTCAAAATCCAGATCGCCATCAAGAAGAAAAAGCCATTCAAGATCCAGATCGCTATCAAGAAGAAAAAGCCATTCAAGATCCAGATCGCCATCAAGAAGAAAAAGCCATTCAAGATCCAGATCGCCATCAAGAAGAAAAAGCCATTCAAGATCCAGATCGCCATCAAGAAGAAAAAGCCATTCAAGATCCAGATCATCATCAAGAAGTAAAAAATATCATCATCATTCAAAATACTAAAGCATTAGTTAATTGTTATTGATATTTATATTAAAATCTAAATTTCATAATATAAAATTAAAGTAATATTATTAATAAAATTAATTACAAAAATGTATTTTGTATTTATTTTTCTTTTGGTAATGAAATTTATTGAATCACTATTTTAATAATACATTTATATGTTTATTGTTTTACATTATATTTATACTTTTTTGTTTCAATAATTATAATAAATTACTCGCATCTAAAATTAACTCTTCTATTTTATTATATCCTTTTTAATTAATTTTTAAATAGCTTTAAATATTTAATAATGCATTTTCAGCTAATAGTATTTTCACAATTTCGTATTTATTATTTTGGTCCGAAATAGCTAATTTAATTAAATTTTTGTTATTTAAATTATTAATTAACATTTTTGTGTAACAACATTTTAACGATATTATAATTTTCATTTTCACATGCACGCATTATATAAAGCAGCATCATTACTTAAATGAGTGTTTCTAATTAATATTTAACAAGAAGCTCCCTCTTGGGAACGTGCCTTCATTTATTTAATAAATGTAGTTTCTCAAGGGGGTCTACTCATGCTCATGGTACTGAGAGAGTAGAAAGAATTAAATCCAAGCATTGCGCAATGGATGCTTGGTTAGTCTTTAAGGGAAAATTATTAGGACTAAGCTCATGGTACTGAGCGATTAAAAAACATTTTATTCATCGAATTTAAGTATTTGATGAATAAGTTGAATGTTTGATACTCAGGTAAGTTTGTATAGTATTTAATTAGAAGAGTAATACATTTTGTTGCTGTATTTTTTTCTTTTATTCATGTATTCATGTAGTACTACTCTTCTCTTGTAAGAATCCAATGTAGTCAACTTTAGCATTTGCATTGTATTTTTATATTCATGTAGCTATTGTTGTATTGTTTCTTGTAAGAGACTGATTCACTCTACATCATGTAAAAATACTATTCACAAGCTTTCTGGTGTCGACATTCTTGATTCAAATTTTTTACCAATTTAAATATTTAATGAAAAGTAAAGTCAAACAATTTTAGTGTCAAAAAGCGAATCGAATTTACTAACAACAAACCAAAACTAGAATTTTTAAAGTAAATTTACAACTAGAATTCAAAAAAAAGAAACTTTAAACAAAGCATCGTAACAATTTTTGTACTATCCAGTACTTTTAAGAAGAGAGAGAGAGACAGATTTTTTTCCATATACGTTATATTTACGTGGTACCCGGTCTTATGGTATCCCCTTAGATGATATTCGCTCCTTCTTTATCCGTGGTATTCGATCATGGTCAGTAAATATGCTATGGGAAAAACTCGAGGTTATTCTAGAAGATAAATTTAATTCAGTTATTAGTGTTAAATATTTTCAAACTTTCAATGATCACTTTTTCTTAGTCAAGGTTCATGGTTCATCAAAAGATTGTATTAAAATCTTACACATGTTAAAGAAGAAACTTTCAGTTACCTCAATTTCCTTTTCAGCTCGTAGTAGAAGGAATCACAAATACACTTTTTCCACTCTCAAACGTAAAATTTTAGTTTCTAATAAACATCAACATTCTATTCAACAATCTCATCAACAATCAGTTCAACAATCTCTTCAACAATCCGATCTTCAACAAGATCTTCAACAAGATCTTCAACAAGTTTCCCATCATGAAAATATTCCAGATCTACAGCAAACACAATTTCAATCTCAACATTCAACAATTAATTCTAATAGTTCTATCAACTCTGATAACAGTTCAATAGTTAATAGTTCTTCAGTTTCACAGCCATCTAGTAATAGTTCTACTTATTCCTCTGATGCATCATCCATTAATAACGATGACTTTAATAATAATAATAATAGCAACGATTCTTCCTCATCCAACAAGCCTGATAACTTTTCTTTTTGTCTTAGTTGGAACACCAATGGGTGGAATCACGAAAAGAGAGATAGTATTAGCTATTTCACAGCTATTTTCAAACCATTATTTTTATGTTTCCAAGAAACTGGTAATGGTTCTGGATCGAATACAGATTATCCTTGTCGTGTTACTTTGCGAAACTATAGACACTTTTTCAAGAAAGCTGACGAATCAGTTCCGGGAATGAGAGGTTTATATTTAGGTTTTCACAATTCGTGTCAAGCCTCACTTGAAAACTTCTCTGGAAAGTATATTATTTCTATTTATACTTTTAGTCTCTGGAATAGATTCAAATGCTCGATTGGAAATGTTTATATGCCTCATAGTCATCACAACATCTATGTTGATCATGCAAAGTTAGAAGTTCGCTTGTGGTTACAAACTCATTCATCCCATCCATCGATTCTTGTTGGTGATTTTAATATGTCTAAAGTAAAATTATCCAACTGGTTATCAACTAATGGATTAGGAGATTGGGAAATTCTTCCGCTTAGAGGGTCTACTATCTCTTGGACTCGAGGTGATCAATCTTCCGACATTGACCATGCTCTTATCAATTCGAAGATGAAAGATCTTATTCACTCAGGATCATTTATAAATAATTTTTATCCTGTATCAGACCATAAGCCACTTCTTATTAATGGTAAAATTATTCCTATGGAAGATTTTTCTAATGACTTTAATGTTCCTAAGAAAATTCTGAAATGGAATAGATTAAAATGTATTGAGGAAAAGGAATCTATTCTCAGTCATAATAAATTCCAAATACTTTCAGCAAAATTCAACGATCCTAATGTTTCTACAGATGAACTTTCCAAAGAGTTTACTTCAACTGCTTTTTCAATTGCAGACGAGCTCAGTATTACCTCAGCAAATAATGTTATAAAGTCTTCATTTCATATTTCACAACAAATTTTTAATCTTCAAAAAATCAAAATGAAGTTGTATAAGAGATTTAAAAAAGAAAGGATTTATGATATAAATGAATTTATTAAAAGAATTAAAATCTACCGTAAGCTCATTGATTACATCCACAAAAGATGTAATGAATTTAGGAAACAAGAATATCTTCATTGGATTAAAACAGGATGTGAGTATATGAAGAGTCATAATTCTAAGAAGGCCTGGAAATGGATCAAGAAAACTGCAAAAATTGGAAAAGATTCTTTCTTTATTGCTCAACCAATTAAAAATAAAAATGGAGAATTAGTTGTTGCTACAGAAGAACAACTAGAAGTGTGGCATGATCATTTCGAAAAGCTTGCATCAGATCCAAGTAGTGTAAGTCTTGATTTGGAGCATTGGTATGAAGAACCAATGAATAAACGTTTTTCACTTCCTATGCTTGATGAGTGGGATATCAACCAAGATATTAGTATTGATGAAGTCAAGTCAGCTATCCTCTCTACTCCAAATTATAAAGCATCAGGTCCAGATGGTATTCCAATTGAATTTTACAAAGCATTAATTCCATCAAGTAATGATTCTAATAATGCTAAAGATAATAATTCTTCCGGTAATACCACTTCAGATAATGATGCTCATGGTTTAAATTTTATTCTTAAATTATTCAACCGTATTTGGGATGGAGACTTCCCCAACTCATGGAATGAATCCAGTATTGTTTCTATTCCTAAGAAGGGAGATTTGACAGATTGTGATAACTATCGAGGTATATCACTTATCAATAATAGTATTAAGTTGATTTCCAAAATTGTCACCACTAGAATCTCAGAATATGGTCTAAAGAATAATTTCATTAGACCTGAACAATTTGGTTTTCGAAAAAAGGAAGAAAGTATCAGTCTTTTCATTTCAATCCAAGAAATATGCCGTAGACGTCAATTAGATAATAAAGAGACATATTTGGCCTTTTTAAATCTCAGGAAAGCATACGATTCAGTCCCAATCGGTAATATTCTCCATAAATTAGATTGTTTAGGAATCCGAGGTAAGAGTTTACAATTTATCAAAAATTTATATTTAACATCTAAGGCTAATGTCAAATTAGATGGACAATTCTCGAAATCTTTTGATGTGAAGAAAGGAGTCCGTCAAGGATGCCCTCTTTCTCCTATTCTCTTTAATCTCTTTATTAATGATATATTTAAAGAGTGCGAAGATCTTAGAGTCAGTTTAAGTGACACTCGATGCTGTGGTGGACTTTTTGCAGATGATATAGTTATTTGTGCTCCAACAAGAGGATGCTTAAAAAAGATGCTAAGAAGAGTTAATGAATGGGCCTTGTATAATGAAATGGAATTTGGTATCCAGAAATGTTCAACGATGGTGATTCGTTCTGAATCAATAGAAAATCAGATCAAGAGAGATCCAACATTTTACTTAGCAGGACAACCCATTCCAACTACTGATTGTTATACTTATCTTGGTGTTCCATTTGATAAGAATCTGTCCCTTAAACCAGTAATTAAAGCTCTTAATAACAAGGTTTTGAAAGGACTTTTTTCAGTCAGTAAATTCTTAAGAAATTCTAATATTCCTATTCCCTTCAAAAAGCTATTACTTAACTCACAAGTGATTAGCAGAGTTTCATACTTTGCACCATTACTTGGATCCAACAAAGCCAGGTCTAGAATTGCTCAGAAGCATGTTAACAAAGGAATACGATGGGTTGCCGGAGTTCATAAAGCTGTATCGTTTATATCTTTATACTCTATCTCAAAAGATTTGAATATTCCTCCATTGTCAGCCAAATGTGCTTTAACTCAGGTTAGATGTTTTAACAAATGGAAAAACTCAAATTGTATTATCTCACACCTTGTCAATTACATTCCTAAATTTAGAAAATACACGTGGTGCAAATCAAGTAGGACACTTGATAAAAAACTAAAGAAGCATGGAGATGTTAAAGCAATCAAAAACTTTTATTGGAAAGATCTCAAAGGGAATTCAATCAAAGCGCAATATTATGATGATAATAAATTTATTGAAACTAAAGATTTTATCAAATTATGTTATGAGTACCCAGAGTTTGCCTATGGCTTCTACTGGCTCTTGAAAGCAAGAAGTGGATACAAGTTGGATGCTAGAGTTGCCAAAGCTGCCAAATTTGTTGATCCAGTTTGTCCTAACTACTGTCCATGTTGCAAGTGTGGTGTTCAAAGTATTAAACATTGGTTATTAGATTGTCCAACATTTAGAGATATCCGTATTAAACATTATGATTCCATAGTCCAGCTACTAAATTTTTTCAGTCAACGTAATTCCAATAGTCCTATCAATAATAATGAAAATGTTAATATCAGTAGAGATAGCAATAACATTAATAGTAATAGTAACAATAGTAGTTATAGAAATAATAATATTAGTAATGATAACAATAGTGAAGATAATAATTCTAATTTAGATAGTAATTTAGTTAATGATAGTAATAGTTCTAATAATCCGGTGAATATTAATGTGTATGATTATTCTAGTGTGTGCAGTAAAATATTTAAATTCCTTCTTGGGGGAAGAAGTTTTAACAATATTAATTACAATTCAAGGGAATGGAAAGAACTTTGTAAGCGTCAGATTCAATCTGGTACTAACGAAGGAACACCATTCTTGACGGTAACCGCGGAACTTCTAACCAAAATCATGCCTTTTAATATTGGCCAGCAATGGACAATGTTCAAAAGGTTTGAAGCAACATCCAAGAGCGTCAATACTGAAGAAACAGTAAGACAGGCCAGGAGGGCCAGCGCAACCAATGGAGATCATAATTTTGTTCCATGACAAAATTTTGATCTTTGGCTCGGTGTCCCATTGGAAGTCAAATACAATTATTATACTTTAGTATGATAGTGGCTTTCTTACTTTAATTAAAATTACTAGAATACATTATACCCAATTTTTATTCATTTGTGTTTATTTAAACATATTTTTTTTATTTTTATTTTATTTTAATTTTTATATTACATGTATTATAATTTTAATTAAATTAATAATAAAGTTTAAAATATTTGATGCCGTTAAAAAAAAAAAAAAAAAAAAAAAAAAAATTAACAAGAAGCTTTTATAACTCAAAAAGTATTTTACATTTTTCATTTCCGATGAAACAAGCCAATATTAAAGAATTATTTCCATATGTATCATATATCTTAATATTGATATTTATAACCCTAATATATAATTGATTAATTCTTCATCATTGTTCTAAATGGCAATCAAAAGAGGACAATAACTAAAATTATTTTGAATATTTACTTCTGCTTTTTTGTTAAATAATGTCTTTACTACAATATATTGCTTTGTTTGACAAGCAATCATTAATGCAGTTAATTTGTTTTCTGACTCAATATGTAAAACTGAAATATTATTTGATTCATAAACACTTACAAAAAATATTAATGATAAAGCAACATCAAAATCAAATGAAAATTGACATTCATTCCATTCAATTAGCTGTGATAATATTATCATATCAAATTACTAAATATAAAATTATTTCTTTATTATATTTATCTTGATATATTAATGTATTTGATGAATATGTAATACACCATTAGCTGTTAAATAATACAAGGATATGGAAAATATGATAATGCATATTCTATAAAATAAGCATTTCCGATTTTTATTAATTTTCCATCAACTTTTTATCAACAAATTTATTCTTTTCTCCAATTGATCTTATAAATTATTAATATATTTTATCTTTATATTTTTTCCATCATTTATTTTTTCTCCTTTTTTATTTTAATTTTGTCATCTTCCTTTTTTTTAACCTCTTTGTTTTATCCCAAAAAAAAAAATTATTAACGGTCTTAAATCATTTTTATCATTGATTCTAGTGTTTTTTATATTTAAAATATCATTTTCTTCAATATGATTTGAATATCTATATTTATATTTCATTTAATTTTTTTTTTTAAATACCCAGAAATTACATTAATAAGAAATATATAATTTTTATTTAAATATAAAAAAATGTCAATATGTTATTATAGTAATTTTCTAATTAGTTTTAGTTTTATAATATATTTTTTCTTTTTTATTTTTTTATAAATTTTTATAAATTAAAATTTATTATATTATTATATCCATAAATTTAAGAACATCCTAATACACTTATTAAATTTAATTATTATATAATTATTATATTATTAATAGTTTATTAATAAATTCAATTTAAATTAATATTTTTATACAAATATCAGTAAAAAAAAAAAACTTTTTTCCTTTAGACTTTTTAAATTCTTAAATTGAAAAAATTTAATTTTTAATAACCCAAAAATGATTTAATATAATTGAAAGCTGAATATTAATTTATTTTATTAAGCCTGATTTTAAGTTCATAATATTTATTTTATAAAATGAATCATTTATAGACTTTTCTGAATAACTTTCACTATTTAATTGACTTGTTGCATTTTTATTTTCTTCATTATCATTTATATCATTATGCCAAAGAACAAATTTTTTTATAATATCAATATTATTAGAAGTATATATTCTAAATATCTCAAAATCTATTTTGTATGGCTTAAGTAATTGCTTAACTTCTTCAGTTTTCTTTATAGCACTAGTAACTGAATTCGTATTAAAATTATTCTTTATACTATTATTATTAGGATCTTGATCAATATTAGTCTCTAATTCAGAATTTTTTGTTTTTTCCGAGTTTTCATTATTGATGTTATTTTCTATCTTTTTTTCCTTCACTTTATTCTTTGATTCAAAATACTCGATCAATTTAATTAGAATATTAGTAATGTTGATGACAGACTTTTCTGGTATATTAATTAAGGGTGATAATTTATAGTTATTCATTTTATCTGTATGTAAATTCTTAAATTCTGTAATACTATTAAATAATTCTTTAAATGATACTGTATTAGATTGAAATAAAGTAGATTCATTCAAAAAATTAGATTCTAATAATAAGTTATTAACATTACTTTCTGAATCTGCTGTACTTTGATAATAACTATAATATTTAATAAGATAAAAATAATTTTCTATTAATTTATCTATAACCAGTTTTGTTGTTTTTTTGTCATACTTTTGTTGATTTAATGAAATAACTTGTTTAAATATATCAGAATTAAATATAAAACAAAATAAATAAAATAATCTTAATTCAATATAAAAATTATTTATTTCAATTGTTGTTTGAAAAAGGTTATAAATTGACTGCCATAAAAAATTATACTTTATTTTAAAAATTATTTCTTTTCGTTTCATTTTATTTGAATCTACTTCTTTTTCTTTGCATTTATCTTGATAATAAAAATGAACCATTAAATTTGAAAAAGAAACATTACTGTTATTTCTATTATTTATATTATAGATATTTTTTTCTTCTTTGTTAATATTTTTGTTTATATTATTACTATCTTTTTTATTATCTTCTTTAATATCATTAGTCTTATCATTACTTTTATTATAATTTTTAATTTCGTTTTTATCAATATTAGAAGTTTTATATAGAGAAAAAGCTTGAATCACAATATTAGGATATAAAATTAACAACGTATCAATCAAATCCTTAAAAAAGCTATAGTTTTTAACAAATTTTGGATTGTTATCATTAAATTTATAATCTAACAACTCTTTTATTTGATTATAATAATAAATATAATATATAGAAATATTAATAATATCTAATATAATATTAATGTAAAATGACATATCATAATTTATTTCTTCTTTTGAATCTTTGTTTTCAATAAATTGTTTTAGGGTATAATCCAGTTCTTTTGTAAGAAAGAATATTATTTTTGAACAATAATTCTTATATTCATTACTATTATTAAATAATATTTTTTGGTAGGTTATAAATAATAAACATGACGATAAAATTATATGGTGTTCTTTTATAAATTGTGGAATCTTTATAAATGACCTGTATTTAGTAAATATTAACATCCAAATAAAATTTATTAAAAAACATACTTTCATACTATTGTTTTTATAATATACTTACAAATCTTTTGTATGTTGAAATTCTAAAATTTGATTTATTAAATTTTTAATATTACAAAACATTAAGTGGATATTGGTTGAATGATGATTACAACATAATATTTTTTCTTTTTTTCTCTGTGATAAATTCTTGAATATTAAAAGTTCATCGAAATTGATAATTGACATACAAATAAACTTTGGACAACTATTTGAAATCATCTATATAACAATATTTAATATAAACTATTTATATTTAACATTATAACATAAAAATTTAAATATTTAAACTTACATTTAAAAAGCAGCATTCATGGGTAATGTTTGCTGCTTGAATAGATATAAGAAATTGTTTATACCCTCTCCATACAAAATCTACTATATTTCTATTTGAGGTATCCATTATTTCAAGAGAACAAATATAATTTTGAATAAATGATATAGTACTACCAAAAATTTCACTAATTATTTTTTTTTTTTGATAATCTTTTTTAATTTTTGCAATTTCTAATCCTAAAAATAATAAAAATATTAATTATATATATATAAACAAATTATTAATTTATTGATAATAATTTCATTTTAACCTTTATTCTGATTTTTTAATATAATTAATAAAATTCATATGTTGTACTTAACCTTTTGTGAAAAAAAATTGTGGTGAGAAGAATACTAATTTGTTAATAAACTTTTTTATTACTTTAGTATGCTATGTTATTATATTAAAAGAGTTGAAAATAAAATTAATTTATTTAATTATATATAAATAAATATCTTAAAAGTATAAAAATTAATAAACAAGTTACATACACTTTTTTTACTAAACTTTAACAGATTAGATAAGCATTCATTTAACCAATTTAAATGAAAAATATAATCATTATCATCATTATTTAATTGAGAAATATCCCATGCTTCTAATATTAACTCACTAATTAAATTTAATAATAATTTGGAAAATTTTGATTCATTATCAATACAATAAATATCATCTTTAACATTTAACTCTTTCTCATTCAATAATTCAAACTTTACAAGTTCTAACAATAAAAATTGTGCTAAATCAAAAACTTCTTTTGTGGAATAATTTTCATTTAAGAAAACACCGTATATCAAGGATCTCATATATTCCATTTCTTCTTCTAATGTTAACCATTGATTAAAATTCATATATTGCCAAAAGATCCATTGATTTATGGAAATAGCTTTATAATTCAAATTTAATGATGAATATGAAAATATACTCTTCAAAATTTTAATATTACTATAAAGTAACATTTTATTATCAACAGTATCATTATCGTTAATATAATTCTGGATATTGTTTCTTGTATCAACTAGAAAATTCACATCTTTTTCGAACAAATAAGTTGATGAAAATTTTAATTTTTGATTTAAATATTCTAATCTACATATTAGCTCTTCAGGTAAGTAAAAAAGAATTGTATCTATTATGATAAATTTAAATTATAAAGAAGAGTTATAAATAATATATATATATATATGGTTAAATTATAAAACATACCTTCTTTATTTTGAATATTAGAAATATTAAACGATTTAATATCATTATCATGAGATAAAAGATGAATAGATGCTGATTGACTTTTCATAAAATATAGAATACCACAAGCAATCCTTAAGAAAATACTTTCTTCCTTATAATTAAACTTATTACTGGTATAGAGAGACATTAAATTATTTAAATAAGGGTTCAATAATACTTCTATTGGCTTAATTTTTTCAGTCATTGTATATATATTATCATCTATATATTCTTTTAAAAAATCATTTCCTATTTCATCACCTTTATCAATATTAAAACTATTATCATCTAAATTACTTTTATTCGTATGAAGAATGGGTATATCAGGAAACCCATAATTTATAGACGACATTATAGATATTATTCTTGATAAACTATCACATAATCCTTCATTAATATCTCCAATTTGATCATAGAGTAGGAGCATTAATCTTATATAAATGAGAGGGTGGATAATAGGATAATTAGAAAGAAGTTTAATAACTTTAAAAAGGATAAAATTAACAAATTCTTTATTTGTATCATTAGTTACACAATGAATTAACTCATGAAACCGTTCAATAAGATTTTCAACAAATTCCATTTCATCAAATGAAAAAGTTCTTGAAAAACAAAGTTGTTTATCATCCTTTCTATAATACATGTATGATTTATTTATATTCAATTGCCCGATAATAAAAGAATTTTCAGTAACAGACTGTCCTTGAACTAATTTTCTTGACATGTTATATTTATAATGGATATATTGATCAAAAAGGCCTTTCAATTTATTACACATACCAATAATATTTAACTCTATTAAATTGTAATTCGAGCTACCTTCTATATTTTTACTTGAACTATTGATAGAAGAATTATTTGAGAAAATTCCCATTTTAATTTTAGAAATATTTTTACTTGATAAATATTGAATAAAATCTTCAAATATTTTATTAATTTTATTTTTAATAACTTTAATTTTAACAAAGTTATCTTCTTCTTGTCTATCTGTTTCTTTATTTTTTTCATCATTTTTTTGATTTTCATTAATTGGTATTTCTTCTTTTTCTTCTTCTTCTACTTTTTCTTCTTTTTCCTTTTCTTCTGTTGTAGATAAATGGGTTTCTAAATATGTATTCCTACAATTTATATTAAATCATATATACACATATATATTATAATTATTAACAATATAATTATATTCTTAAATATATAATATAATAGTAATAATTTTGTTTACCACAAAAATTTAGAAATCCTCGCTTTTTCTTGAATCTCGCCATATTCATTTAATGCTAAAATGAACCTTTTTCTTTCATCATTCATTAGAGATACTTGAGATGGAGTAGTTATTCTACCAATATCTAAAAGATTTGGTAAAAACATATTTATGTACCATTTATTTTTAAATAAAATTCTTGATATTAACTTTTTCGAAATAGTAAAATTATTATTATAATACTCAATATATTCTTGAATTTCATTTTCAATAACATTTCCTTTCGCTCCCTTTTGATTTGTTAATGAAAACTTTAAATAAATTTATAAAATATTTAGTTAAAATTATTCGATTAATATTTTACATAAATGAAGTATTAATAAAAGATATAATAATTTTAAATTTTTTAAACCTACTCCCATTTCTTTGAACTTATTTTCTACATTTTCACAATAATCAATTACAAAACTTTTTTGATCTTCAGTTTTAATATTCGGTATCATTGATTTTAATTCATGATATGCAGACTTTAATATTTAATTAAGAATAATTATAAATATAAATATTAAATAATACAATTAGAAATTTTTTAAGTTGAACTATATATATAAACCTTAGAACATTCTATTGGAATATAACATATTAACAAATATAGCATATTTGTAAATGGTCTCATATTATCTATAACCCATTGAAAATGACTAGGCGTTTTACTAAAAGTATTCTATTAAAACATTATAATATAAGATAATTGTATTACTCTATCATTATAATTGGTAATAATTTAACTATTATTATATTAATTTATATTATTATCAATCTTTACTTACATTAAACCATATTTCAAACTCATTATCTTCTTCACCATTTTTCTTCTTTTCAATGAAATAAATAATGATAACATAAAAGAGTGTTTTGAAATTCAAATAATCTTCTTCAGTCTCAATATTTTGACTTAACACCTTTTCAAATTTTTGGTTAATAATATTAAACATTTTTTCGCTATTTAAACTATTTTTGATATTTGTACTGATAAAGGTTTTTAACAAGGAAAATATCAATTCATAATTGATACTTTTCTTTAAATAAAATAATAATATTTAAGATTTTATAAATTATCCATTACAATAAATATATATTATTTATACTCTAAATATAATTATTGTGGTTTTGCCTAAAATATCTACCTCCTTTTGATCTATAGTATCATATACAAATTTAAGAATAAAATTATCCTCCAAATTTATGGAATTTGATATTTTTATTATGGCTTCAAATAGCACCTCTCTATCATTAAAACTCTTTGAGTTTTGATAATCATCATTATCACCTAAAATTATTTTTACATTTTTGTGATTATTAAGCTATTCCGAAACTGAATAAATAAACTCTTTTATTATTGTTGTTTATATAATAGGAATATATAATATATATAATATTTTTAATAATTACTTATTGAATATATTTCTAATAATTTATTAAAAGGAAAAATTATTTTTTCTTTGCTTATATTATTTTTAGATTTATTTTTGTTTAACTGAAAAAATTCAGCATTACTTTTAGAAGTTTTACATAATTTTTTACATATATGAATGATAAAATCCTTTTTTTCCTCTATAGATAATATTTTCTGATTACATATTGAAATTAATACAATTTGATGAATAAAAAGCTTCACTGTATTATTATTATTTAAATCTTTGCTATTTTATTAAATAAATATAAACCATTTAAAAAAAAAAAAAAGTGAATTAATTTATGACTATAAAAAAATTTTTTAAAAAAAAAAAAAACAGAATTATAGTACTTACTTAAAATCTCGTATTAATTTTATGGGATAATTAATTAAATTGTCAAATAGAATTTTTATATATTCTTGCTTTTTATCAAACTCGTGTTTACTTATTAATATTTGTAATGTATATAATAATATATCTATTATAATATTTCAATATAAAATTAAAATTCATATATAATACATTCACTTTTATATCTATATATACCATTTAAGAGTGATTGCTTTAATGAATCTTTTTCAATTTGTTCTTCAATTCTTGTAAATAAGATTAATAAAGAATTATATAATGATATTTGATTTTCTAGCCACAAAAAAATGAAATTCTTAAAATTGAAAATGTGTGGAATTTCGATATAAAATTGATAGACATTTAAAAATACATTTATTATATAATTACTATACTCCGGTGAATTAATATAATTGGAAGAATAAGAATGCTGAATTGATTTATCTCTTATGTTTTCAATAATATTTTTATATAAAATATTTATTGAAATACTCTGTGTTTCATCTAAATGGTCAATCATAAGACATATAGTATTAATTGTTTCTGTCTAATTTTTATAACATTTAAAATTAATATTATATAATAATTAAAATTAATATTATAATATTAATATTTAAAAAAAATAAATCTATATTTTATTCTTTATACAAATTAACTTCAAGATATCCAATACATTGAAAAAATTTTCCCATAACTTTTCTTCATAAAATAACTCAGAAATCCAATAAGAAGAATAAATTTTTAAAGAAATTTCTCTCTCTTTTGCTTCCTTTTTCAGTATATATATTACTGTTTAAATAATTAACAAAAACATTAATAATTTCATTAATAAAATTATAAATAAAATAACTAATTAAATGAAATGTCTGAATATTAGCATAAATTAATATATAAATAATTATTAAAAATATAATAAAACTTTTTTCCAATTTAAAATATAAAAAAAATACATTCATTCGGTTTATCACATAATTTAATTTTTTTTTTTATATTTTCTTCGGAACAAGTATTATTAATCGATACATTTTTGTTTAATAATTTTAAAACTTTATCATTAAGTCTTTTATTTGAGTAAGTTTTGGAAAAATTGAATTTCATTTTTAATTCATTTATTAAAGACTCTAATAAACGAAAATTAAATAAATAAATATTTAAAAAAAAAAAAAATATTTATTAAACTTTAAATTATGAGCTATTTTCCTATAATAAAAATTTTTCTATTAAAAAAATCTTTTTTAAATAAAAAACATATAATTTTTAATATTTATGTTAAATCATAATTATAAAAAGAAATATAATGAATAATTAAATGAATAATTAATTACAAAAGAAAGAATATAAAATAATTGAAAAAAAAAAAAAAAAAAAAAAAAGAAAAAAAAATTTCTTTATATATTTCAATATAATATTAAAAAAAAATTAAGGAAGATAACTTATAATAAAAAATTAGAAATAAAATAAAAACTAGAAAAATAAAGCAAATATAACAATAATAAGAAGAAGAAGAAAAAAATAATAATAAAAAAAGAGAAAAAGAGGGAAAAAAAATCTTTAAATACTATTCAGGGATTATATTATTTAAATAAAAATAAAATGGGTTTTTGGGAAATTTTAAACAACTTGTCTGATAGTACACAATTTCCAAAAAAATGGAATCAATACATTAATTGGATATTTTTAATCCAATTAATTATAGCTCTTGGCTCATGTTATATAAATAAATATATGTGGCCTTCTCGTAAAATCATACAATCAGGCGCTGTTTACCAAATTAAAATTATGTTAATACTGCAAATTGTCTTGTTTTATTGGGAAATTACATTTACAAATATGATACACAAAGATTTTAATATCGTAGAACATCATCTTCTTATGATGCTTCATTCTGCATTATTACTTTACTTTGAAAATGCAATATGCGGTAATGCATTATTACTATATCTATTTTATTCTATTATTTGGACCTTTGGGGGCGGTAGTAATCAATTTTTCTTTTTCTTATATATTACTTACAGTTTCTTATATATTTTTCAAACACTATACGCATATAAATTACCAAAAACTTTATTTATTGGATTTCCAATACTTGCATTAATTCAAACTTTTAGTAATTATAAATACTATTGTTGGTCAATTGATGGAAGTTTATGTCCAACTGAAAAAACTATATATATCTTTGGTACAAATTCATTATCATATATTGTAACATATCTAATTATAATTTCTGTAATTTTTTCAATTACAGTATTACCATTTTATGCATGTCTTAAAAAATTAGAAGAAAAGCATAAGGATGACATGACGATAATTGATAGTATAGAAAGCAATAGTAATAATAGCAGTAGTAGTTCAATTAGCTTCTTTGGTAATCTCAGTAATAGAAATAGTTTCAAAAATAAATAGATAATAAATAATGTAATTACAAGATACTTATAAACAAATTTAAGCATCTTCATATAAATATATTTTAAACAAAATTTAATAAAGAAACAAAATTTAAAAAATATATTTCAATCTTTATTATTTACAAGAGTAAAACTTAAAAATCTTTTTTTTTTAAATACCAATATTTGACATCAATTATATTCATTTATATTTAATTTCTTTTTTATTTTTATTAAATATTATATATGAAAAAATATATCTTTTTTAAATAATATTAATTGTTTTTTTGTATTTAAATATTTATTTACTATAATTTTATTTTTAATTATATTTAATAATAACTTAACAGTACTTTAGCAAAAACAGTTTTTATTTTCATATTATCTTAAATGTTTTCATATAAATTCTAGTTATGGATATGATAATATTTGATATTAAAAATTTTTACATTATATAAAGTTTTTCAATTTTTATTATGGTTAGATTAACAATAATCATATAATAATTGAAATTATGAGCCATTTTTAACTTTTATTAATTATTTAAAAATATTTCATAATTATTTAATATTTAATAAAAATAATATATAGATGATGTTTTTAAAAACTAATATTCATACTTTTACTAAGAATTTCTTTTCATTAAATTTAAATTATTTATTATCATAATCCTTCAAAACATCTAATATCATAAACTTTTATAGTATTTAGATAATTTTTTAAATTATATAAATATTTTAATAAAATATAATGAAAAGTATTTTATATCTCACAATTATTTTAATTTATTTAAATAATATATAATAAAAATAGTTTCATTATTTTCGTTCTTACCAATACTGTAATATTTTATTAATAAAATTATTTATTATACAATACCTAAAAAGCAATTTTAAACTGTTCCTTTTTCCTAACTTTTATTATTTATTAATGATTTTTTCCTAATATAGTAATTAATAATTTATTATAATTTATTTTCATTTATTGAATAATATAAAAGATTATTACTTTTAGTTAGGAAATTAATTATTTAAATTAAAATTTTTTAATTTTTTATTTTGATTTTATTCATTCTATATATTATTTAATTAAATTATATAATTTTGGAAATTTATAAAAAAGCCAAAAATAATTAAAAAACTTTAAAGTGGTATTTTATTGGTTAAAAATTTACATCACATCTTTATGTTAATTTAATGGTTGTTAATTTTTTGTTGTTTGATACATTTAAATTTGAAACGTGTTGTAAATAATATTATTAGTAATAGAAAGAATTATAAGTATAAAATAAAATTAGTTTAATGGTTTTATTTTATAAAGATGCTTAGGAATATGAAATAAAAAAAAAAGTTAATTATTATACTGTAATATGTATCTAATTTAACTTTATATTATTTAAATCATATAATTAGTTTTTTGATGAATATATGTTTATACTATTTTAGTATATATATATATAGTATATTTAATTTTTGCATTTGTTAAATAGAGTATTTAAAAAATATACTTTAATTATATATAATAATAATGAAAATGAATATATTTTATTTTTATTTAAATATATTATTTTTTATTAATTAGTTGTAAGACAATACTCAAAAGCATTATCTATTCTTTTTATTAATTCTTTTAATCATATTATTCGATATTCTTTTAATAATAATAAAAAAAAAACTGAGAAAGTAAAAAAAAAAAATAAACATGTATAATTATGGATATGTATATATTTTATAGATCAAAAAATAATATATATTAAATTATAATAAATAAAGTAGGTAAAAATTTTATTATTTATTATTTATTAATATAAATTTAATAATAAATTGTTTTAAGTAAATATTAAAATAATAATTATTCATGATAATATGATAATTAATAATAATAAACCTAAATATTAATCATTTTTTGATTATTTAAGTCCAAGAAGTATTTACAATTTTCTTTGTTTTTTTTTTGTTTTTTTTAAAAAAAATATTATTTATCATTTTTATTATTAATAATAAAAAAAGATATTAAAGAATAAAATAAATTTAAAATTATAGATAATTATTTTATTAATAATTCTTATTAATCTTATTCGTACATATCTAAACGTAATTTATTTATTTTTAACGAAATATTATTTTTTATAAGAAAAATAAACAAAAATGGTAAGATCGATATTTATTTTCTGAATTGTATTATTAGATAAAAATAAATAAAAAATAGAGATAATAATAATAAAAATATATATATATATAGTTATTTCAATACAAGTAGTATTTACATAAAGTAAAAAAGATTATTTTTCGCAATTATCTTTTATAATATTTTAAATGTAAATTTTTAAAATAAACAAAGACAATAAAAATTTACAGTTGAATGGAATAATAAAATTTCGTAAATAAACAATGAAACATAAATTGTATTTAAATAATAGAGAAAACAAAAACATATTTTTGAATAAGATATCTAAATTAATAAATAATATTTAAATAAACATCACTATAATTATAGGAAGAATCATATGATGTTATTGTTCTCGGTACTGGTTTAACTGAATGTATTATTTCCGGTTTATTATCTGTTGAAGGTAAAAAGGTTTTACATCTTGACAACAACGAATTTTATGGTGGTGAATGTGCTTCATTAAACTTAGCTCAAGTAAACTTCATTATTAACAAAATTTCACAATTTAAGAATATTTATTAATTATAAAATTATTTAAAATAATTAAAAAATAAAATAGCTTTATGAAAAGTTTGGTAAAACTGATGCTCCAAGTGAAAGCTTTGGTCGTCCAAGAGATTACAATATTGATCTTGTCCCAAAATTCTCTATGTCTGCTGGTGATTTTGTTCAAATTCTTGTTTACACTGATGTTACTAAGTAAATAGATTATCTGCTATATAAAATTATATTATGAAATTTATATTTTTCAAAACAAAATATAATATTAGTAATAATAAAAAAATTCTGTAATAATCATTAAAAGGTACTTAAAGTTCAAGCAAATTGAAGGTTCTTTCGTCTATCAAGATGGTAAGATTGTCAAAGTCCCAGCTACTGAAAAAGAAGCTTTAACTACTTCTATTTTCAGTCTTTCTGAAAAGAATAATTTAAGAAAGTTATTTGAATTTATCCAAAAATACAACATTGATGACCCATCCACCACTGATGGTTTGTAAAATAATATGAATTATTTTTTTTTAAATATGAATGATGCTAATATATAAATAATGAATAAAAATTTACTAAAAATATTATAGGTTTAGACTGGGAAAAGGTTCCAATGAAGGATATTTACAAGAAGTTTAACTTAGAAAATAGTACTTGTGATTTATGTGGACATGCATTAGCTCTTTATAATGATGATACTTACCTTGATAAACCATTCAAGGAAACTTTCCAAAAAATTGTTTTATACATGAATTCCGTCACACGTTATGGTAAGAGTCCATTCATTTATCCATTATATGGTTTAGGTGAACTCTCTCAAGGTTTTGCTAGGTAAATATATTTAATATTTTTAAGTTATATTTATTTTTTTTAATTAATCATTATTTTTAATATTTTTTTAATAAAGATTAAGTGCTATTTACGGTGGTACATACATGCTTAACGCTAATGTCGAAGAAGTTGTTTATGAAAATGGTGTTGCTTCTGGTGTTAAAATTGATGGAAAGGTATTTTTTAATATTAATTTTAATAAAATCAATAGTAAATTATTGATAATTAAATTTAATAGTTTATAAAATATGAAATAATATATATTAATTATAACATATTTTTATATATAATAGGTTACTAAGGCTAGTACTGTTATTGGTGACCCAAGCTACTTTAAGAATAAAGTTCAAAAGAAAGGTCAAGCTATTCGTGCAATTTACTTATTAAACCATCCACTCGCTGATACTAATAATGCTGATTCTGCTCAAATTATTATTCCACAAAAACAACTTAATCGTCAACATGGTAATAATTATATTAGATATTCACATAATAAAATATAAATATATTATAATATATTAAGAAATTATTAAAAAAATTATACTAATTATTTAAACATTAAAATAAAAAATAATAATTTAAATAGATATCTACGTTACTTGTGTCTCTAATGCTCACAAGGTTGCTGCTCCAGAACATTATATTGCTATGGTTAGTACTATTATTGAAACTGATAATCCAGAAGAAGAAATCGCTGAAGCTGTAAAGTTATTAGGTGATTATGAAGGAAAATTCATTGAAATTTCTGATTTATATGAACCATTAGCTGATGGTACTACTGATCATGTTTTCATTTCAAAATCATACGATGCTACTAGTCACTTTGAAACTGTTAGTGATGATGTAAAGAATCTTTACAATCGTATTACTGGAAAGACTTTATCTTTAGAAGGAAAGTTACGTAAAGATATTCTTGAAGAAGACGAAGAATAAATTATAATAAATTAAATTTAAATTATAAATTATTCAATTTTTTTTTTTTATTTTAAGAAATAGAAATAGAAATAGAAAAGAAAAGAAAAAAGTTAGAATTTATTTCTTATTTCTTCAAAAAATTTCATTTCATACTTATACCAAAAAAAGCTTAAAACAAGCAAAAATAATATTAAGGGTATTCAATATTTTTTCTTCATTATGGATTTATAAAAACTATTTATATAAAATAACCTATAAAGAAATTAGCATTGAATATATGAAGTCACTATTATTTGTTTTTATATTAATTTAAAAGTAAATCGAATAATAGTCATAACAAAAAAAATAAAATTAAAATAATATTAAATATAAGAGAAAAAAATTTAAAGTCATAACAAAAAAAATAAAATTAAAATAATATTAAATATAAGAGAAAAAAATTTAAAGTCATAACAAAAAAAATAAAATTAAAATAATATTAAATATAAGAGAAAAAAATTTAAAAAAAAAAAGAAAAAAAGTAAAAACATTAATAATAAAAATGATAAAAATATAAAAATATAAAAGAACTTGTTTATTATTGTTAAATATAATAATAATTACTTTTTTTTTCAAATGACAAAATCTGGTATCATTTTATAAACATAATGGTAGATGTCTTGTTGATGGTGGATGGTGCCCTTGTTAGATTTTTAGATTTTTAGATTTTTTTGGTCTCAACGATGACCTTTATACTTTTAAAATGAGTAGAATATATTATACACATTTATTTAATTCATATAGTAAACTGTAGTCTTTTCATCTTTTCATAATGGTATCTTAATAAGATATATAATGTCAAATATATTTTGTAAAATCTATTTTAAATATTTTAAATATGTGAATTACAATTTTAATAATAATATATATTATATCCCTATCATGTCCAAAAAAAAAAAAAAAAAAAAAAAAAAAAAAAAAAGCGAAAACATTGGAACATAAAAACAATTCTGATAATTAAATTAAAAGGTGATTTACCAACATAAGAATTTCTGTCCACAAAATGTGGTTTTCTAAATCATGATGAATTTGCTAATATACAATAAATTTATACACTTAACTTTATAAACATTAGATATTAATTATTAAAAATTTTATTATAAATAATTTTATTTAATATTAAAATATTTATTTTGATTGTTAAAATAAAATTAAAATATTGATTATTTGATAGTGTTTTTTTTTTTTTTATGTTATTATAAAAAAAAATAAAGTTACAATATAAATAATTTTTTTTTTTTTTTTTTTTTTTTTTGTTGTTGTTGTTGTTGTTGTTAATAAAAGTTTTTTATGTTATTATAAAAAAATATAAAGTTACAATATAAATAATTTTTTTTTTTTTTTTTTTTTTTTTTTGTTGTTGTTGTTGTTGTTGTTAATAAAAGTTTTTTATGTTATTATAAAAAAATATAAAGTTACATATAAATAAATAAATAAACATATATATATATATTTTGTTGTTGTTAATAAAAGCTTATTTAATTTAATTATAAATGGAATATATTTTAAATTTATGTTCTCTATTATTTTACTCTTCTCTAATATTATTGTTAAATTCAGAATCTGATTTGATTTTATCATCTAATAATTTACTATTTTTAGCTTCATTAGAACCGACTTGATCATTAAAGTAACTTTCTTCAGATATTTGCTCAACTTCTATTAATGAATTTCCTCCATATATTGGGCTAATTAATTCATTTAAGGTTATATCAAATGCATCTATATTTGATTTATTTGCTAGATTATCTATATTATTTTCATACTTGTTATTCTTTGTGTCAATATTTAAAGATAGTTTCATATTAGATTGTACATCAAACGCATCAATAAAATCACTATTTTCACTTAATAAGCTTTTATTAATTGAAATATTAGAAATATCATTAAAATTATTTTGTTCATTTAAAACCACATTTGAAACATCATCTAATTTTGACTCAAAAAATTGATCATTTTTGTTTATACTATCGGGAGCATCAGTATAACTAGTTTCATTGCTAATAATACTTGAAGGAATGTCATTTAAATTTAATAATCGATTATTTTCAATATTATCTGTGTCATCTGGAGCATCTACAAAGTTATTTTCACTTATAAAGCTCATTGATTCATTGTTATCATTATTGTATAGTTTGTCATTTTCATTATTATTTGCTCTATTTGGGGCATCTACATAAATGCTTCGATCACTATTTTCAATTGATTCATCTATTTGCTCTTCTATGACTTCTTCAATTATTTCTTTAATTGATTGTTTTTCAATAATCTCTTCTTTTGGTTTTTCAATAGTTTGTTCGAAAAAATAATCAGTTGCTACCTTTGATTCTATTAATTTACTATTTTCTGAGCCATCTTTAGCATCTACAAAATCACTAAATGATTGATCACAAATTGACCTAGTAATTTCAACTTCAAATGATTGTTCTTCAATAATTTGTTCAAAAAGATAATCTGCTAAAGGAAGTTTAACAAGAGGTTGAATAATATTTTCTAATTTTGTTTTTTCTTCTTCAATTTCTTTTTTAATTTCTTCTTTTGGTTCTTCAATAATATTTTCAAAAAAATAATCTACTGCTAAAGGAAGTTTAATAAGAGGTTGAATAATATTTTCTAATTTTGTTTTTTCTTCTTCAATTTCTTTTTTAATTTCTTCTTTTGGTTCTTCAATAATATTTTCAAAAAGATAATCTACTGCTAAAGGAAGTTTAATAAGAGGTTGAATAATATTTGCTAATTCTCGTTGCTCTTTCTCAATGACTTTTTCAATAGCTTCTTCTATATCTATTTCATTATTAGTTGAACCATCATTAGCATCTACAAACCCACTTTCACTAATATAACTAATATCATTTAATAAAATCTTTGATTCTATTAATTTACTATTTTCTGAGCCATCTTTAGCATCTACAAAATCACTAAATGATTGATCACAAATTGACCTAGTAATTTCAACTTCAAATGATTGTTCTTCAATAATTTGTTCAAAAAGATAATCTGCTAAAGGAAGTTTAACAAGAGGTTGAATAATATTTTCTAATTTTGTTTTTTCTTCTTCAATTTCTTTTTTAATTTCTTCTTTTGGTTCTTCAATAATATTTTCAAAAAGATAATCTACTGCTAAAGGAAGTTTAACAAGAGGTTGAATAATATTTTCTAATTTTGTTTTTTCTTCTTCAATTTCTTTTTTAATTTCTTCTTTTGGTTCTTCAATAATATTTTCAAAAAGATAATCTACTGCTAAAGGAAGTTTAATAAGAGGTTGAATAATATTTGCTAATTCTCGTTGCTCTTTCTCAATGACTTTTTCAATAGCTTCTTCTATATCTATTTCATTATTAGTTGAACCATCATTAGCATCTACAAACCCACTTTCACTAATATAACTAATATCATTTAATAAAATCTTTGATTCTATTAATTTACTATTTTCTGAGCCATCTTTAGCATCTACAAAATCACTAAATGATTGATCACAAATTGACCTAGTAATTTCAACTTCAAATGATTGTTCTTCAATAATTTGTTCAAAAAGATAATCTACTGCTAAAGGAAGTTTAATAAGAGGTTGAATAATATTTGCTAATTTTGTTTTTTCTTCTTCAATTTCTTTTTTAATTTCTTCTTTTGGTTCTTCAATAATATTTTCAAAAAGATAATCTACTGCTAAAGGAAGTTTAATAAGAGGTTGAATAATATTTTCTAATTTTGTTTTTTCTTCTTCAATTTCTTTTTTAATTTCTTCTTTTGGTTCTTCAATAATATTTTCAAAAAAATAATCTACTGCTAAAGGAAGTTTAACAAGAGGTTGAATAATATTTTCTAATTTTGTTTTTTCTTCTTCAATTTCTTTTTTAATTTCTTCTTTTGGTTCTTCAATAATATTTTCAAAAAGATAATCTACTGCTAAAGGAAGTTTAATAAGAGGTTGAATAATATTTGCTAATTCTCGTTGCTCTTTCTCAATGACTTTTTCAATAGCTTCTTCTATATCTATTTCATTATTAGTTGAACCATCATTAGCATCTACAAACCCACTTTCACTAATATAACTAATATTATTTAATAAAATCTTTGATTCTATTAATTTACTATTTTCTGAGCCATCTTTAGCATCTACAAAATCACTAAATGATTGATCACAAATTGACCTAGTAATTTCAACTTCAAATGATTGTTCTTCAATAATTTGTTCAAAAAGATAATCTGCTAAAGGAAGTTTAATAAGAGGTTGAATAATATTTTCTAATTTTGTTTTTTCTTCTTCAATTTCTTTTTTAATTTCTTCTTTTGGTTCTTCAATAATATTTTCAAAAAGATAATCTACTGCTAAAGGAAGTTTAACAAGAGGTTGAATAATATTTTCTAATTTTGTTTTTTCTTCTTCAATTTCTTTTTTAATTTCTTCTTTTGGTTCTTCAATAATATTTTCAAAAAGATAATCTACTGCTAAAGGAAGTTTAATAAGAGGTTGAATAATATTTGCTAATTCTCGTTGCTCTTTCTCAATGACTTTTTCAATAGCTTCTTCTATATCTATTTCATTATTAGTTGAACCATCATTAGCATCTACAAACCCACTTTCACTAATATAACTAATATCATTTAATGAAGCCTTTGGTTCTTTTAATTTACTATTTTCTGAACCATCTTTAGCATCTACGAAATCACCAAATGATTGATCGAATAAACTAACATCTTCAATATTAATTTTTATTTTTGGTAAAGTATCATTCTTTGGAGAGCCTTCAATTAAACATTCTTTTATTTTAACAGTGGAATTATATTCATTTATTGAGCTATTAATATTAACTGATAATTTATTGTTTTTTGAATTTGATTTAGAAGAAATTATTAAACTTTCAGGCTTTTGATCTTCTTTATTATTTATATTAACTAATGAACTTTGTTTATGAATTTGATTTTGACTTTTTATAACTTTACCGATAATATTTTCTTCATTTTCAATTTGATCAAGTAAATTTTTTGTCTCAATTTGGTCAAATAGTGAATATTGATTCAATGAATCATTAACATCCTCGTTTGATTTAATAATGGAAATCGATTTATTGAAATCGTACGAATGCTCATTTTTATCAAAAAGTTTAATTATGAAACTATTTTCTTCTTTAATATCTCTTGATAATTGATCATATTGTTCATGATCTTTACGATTGTATTGGTATTCATTTGTAATTGATGTGGATTTAGATTCGAAGTCCACACTTGCTGTTAAATTAGTAATTGATTTTTCTTTTTCTTTATCTTTATTATCATTTTTATCATATTCATTATTATTATCCTTTTCATTATCTTCTATAATTTCATTTACCTTTTTACCTCTAATAACTATCATATTTAAAAGTATTAATATAGCAACAGAGCCAAGTAATGCAGCTGTTAGTTTGTTACTAATTAATTGACCTGGAGTTGGTATTTCCTTCTTTTTTCTTATATAATAACGTTTATTTTTATCAATAAATCGTCTAGCATTCATATATTCTCGAGTGTAAACTAATCCTAAAATTACTGATGCAACAGTCGAAGTATATCCAAGTAAATAAGTTAAGTAAGTATTAAACTTAATTGGCTTAATTTCTGGTAGAAGATCAATTTCTTTTTTTATTTCTCTATCAATTTTATCTCTAACTGATTTAACCTTTTTACTCTTAATTGTGATTAATTCTTTATGTGGTACAATATTTATTCCATTTTCTTGCTTTAATCTCTTAGTTAATTCCATTCTACGACGTTTATTTTCTATAAATGGAATACATCTATATCTATCTTTTTGGTCTTTATTTAAATCTTTAATAATTTCCTTAGTTTTAATATCATTTTCATGTTTATATATTTGTTTATTATATAAGTCCTTAAATGTTTCACATGCCAAAGTAGCTGCTTTGATTTTTTCATTCAATTTATTATTGTCCGAATTTAATTGGCTAATTACAAATTCTGAATTTTTAATTTTTTCTAGATTGTCTTTAATTATATCGTTTAACTCTTCTATCTTATTATGTAATGATTTATTTTCTTTTGATATATTTATTTTTTCCTTCTTTGAATTATCAATAGCATTCTTCATGATTTTTAATTGATTAATCAATCTTTTATTTTCATCTAATTTGATATTTCTTTTGTCATCATCAATATCTTTTGAACAGGGTTCATTATTTATAAATTTACTAATAGCATTTTTATCTCTATTTTGAATTTCACTAAAGCTATCAAGTTCCTGTTTTGTAATTACATTATTACTTTTTTCTACAAAGTTTTTGATTTTCTTTTGGTTTTGATTTTCTTCTAACAACTTAGTTTTTTCCTTAAGTTTATCTTCTAATTCTTTGATCTTTGAGCATTCCTTATCATTAATTGCAATAGTTGTTAATTTTTCAGAAATCTCTTTATTATTTATAGGGTTATTATTTTTTATTTGACCTAAAACATTCTTCAAATTATTAATTCTATTATTAATTCTATATAAGTTATCACTTGTAATATTGTCAGTATCAATATTTTGTAATTGAAGTACTTTTTCCTTCTGTTTAGTAAGTTGAATATTAATTGATTTCATATCATTAATATTTCCTGTTTCCAAATTTTTATTTAGTTCATTCATGATATTTATACCTTTCTTTAACCTACTAATATCATCATTTAATTTTGCAATTTTTTCTTCAGATTTTCCTTTTGAATTTCTTTTAAGAGCATTCTTATATTGTTCTAATTCCTTTTTTAATTCTTCATTTTCATTTTTAACATTCTTAAAATCTAATTCTAGTTCAATAATTTTCTTATTTAATTTATTTATATTTTCTGAGCCCTTTTCATAATTATTTTTGTTTTTAATAGTATCTTTTGGAACAATAAATTGAATACTTTCAGATTTTAATTCTTTATTTTCAGTATTATTTATTTGATTAAAAGTTGATATTAATACTTCATCTTCTTCTACAGACCTTGGAATTTGATGAATAATGGTCGGTTCTGTTATTAATATATCATTATTTTCTTCCTTTTCTTGGATTTCATTCTTAGGTTCAGATATTATATCATCATCTATTTCTTTATTTTGATTAACATTTTTAATTACTGAGGAAATTAGGTTCCTATATTTACAATTATCAAATAATGGAATATCATTTTCTTTATTTTCCTTAGAGTTTATATTTTCATTTTTAATCTTTGATTCATTATTTTTCTTTGTTACATCAGTTTTAATAGTTTTAGTAACAATGGTTTTCTTAAAATATGTTTTCTTACCTGTTTCTGGATTAACAATTACCTCAACATCTTGTGTTGTAATTGGAGAAAATTTTCTTGAAATAATGAGTGATTTCTGTTCTGGGATTTCAGTACTTCTATTAATCACTATAAATTCATTTTGACCTGGCTTTCTGTTTTTTGTTGTAATGGTCTTTTTGGTAGTAATAATCTTTTTTATTTTCTTTTTCTTATTTGTCTTCATATCACCTTTAATATCATTTTGTTTATTTGTTATAGGTAAGGATTTCATAATAATTTGAGATTCATTTTCTAATGAAAATGTAGATTTCTCATTTTGAGTTGAGTTTCCTTGTGGTAATTCAGAAATATTCGACACTATATTATGACTTGGCATTTCAATTATATCTTCTGAAATCATAGAAGATTCATTTGGAATAATTATTGAAACATCAGGTGCCATCATAGATGGATCAAATACCATTGATGGCTCGCAAAGAATTGATTGCTCTAATTCTTCAAAACTTTTCTTTGGTACTTCAGTTGATTCATCTTCTGAATCTTGTTTATCATATTCATTATTGCTTGACTGATTATTAATTGCAATACTTTCAATAATACTTTCTTTTCTTTGCTCTTTTTGACATAAACTATTTTTTGAATCATCAGTTTGGTTTGAACTTTCTTTATTTATTTCTTCACGACCACTATTTTCCTTTGGTAAATAACTATAATGAATATCATTATTGTTATTTATTATTCCATCAGGAATATTTAATAAGTTTTTAGATTTTTCTTTTTGCTTCTTTTCAAACTTTATTAAATAAACATCTTGAATATTATCTTTATTATCTATATTCATATCATCATCAGCTGAAATATTCAGTAAGTGATTAAATGAATTTTTTGGAATTTTTGGTTCATCTAGTTTATCTATTTTTTTAGCTTGCGCAACAATTAATTTTAGTATATGTGGAATTAGATTCTTCCAGGGATTTTCCTCTTTTTCTGTTTTTAAGTTTCTAATAATTTCTTTATTTTTTAATACAGTTACATTTTCTATGTCATTACTAGTCAGTGCTTCCTCCATATTTGACTCTCCATAGAATGCGGTTTCTTCAATTCCAGTCTTATTTAATATGTTTTCTTCAAATGGATTATTAACATTCTTATTAACAGTAGTTACTGTCTTAACTATCTTCTTGATCTTTCTTTTACGTTTCTTATCTGGAATTTGATTATTTTGCTTTGTTTCTATTAATAATTTTTCTAAAGAATCTGCTCTTTCTTTTTCTTTTTCTAATTGAGAAGTTAACTTTTCAATTTCTTTTTGTTTATCAATAACTTTTTCATTATTTTCTATTTGACTAATAATTACCGGAACAATACTTTTAGTATTATTATTCAATGAGTTATCTTTATTTTCTTCTATTATATTTACTTGTACAGGTACAATATCTTCTCCATTTTCTTCCCCATTAGGTTCAGATTTAGTAAATATTGAATTCTTAATTTCATCTATATTTTCATTAATATCAGACTTATCAGAAAATGATAATTCATCAAGTATTCCTGATTTATTACCATTCTTTTTAACAGTTTTTATACTTTTTATAATTTTCTTAATCTTTCTTTTACGCTTTTTCTCTGGATTAATGATCATTGCCTTTTCATTTTCTTTTTCATTTAATTTTTTCTCTAAAGAATCAGCTCTTTCTTTTTCTTGTTTAGCTATATTTTCAATCTCAATAATTTTTTTCATTAAATATTCAACTTTATCTTTATTATCATTTTCCTCCTTTATTACAATTTCTTTTTCAGGTTCAGATACACATTGAACCTCTTTTCCAACATCATCCGATTCAAGAGAATATTCAATATGACTTACATTATCAGAAACATCTTCAATGATTTTTGATTCATCTAATACTAATACACCTTCATTTAGAGATTTATTATTATTCTTTTTAACTGTAGTAATTGTCTTTACAATCTTTTTTATTTTTCTTTTATGTTTCTTTTCTGGAACAATCTCTTTAACATTTTGGTCTTGCTTAATATTATTATTACTTTTATTAGCTCCGGCTTTACTTTCAGCAAGTTGGCTTTCTAGATCTAAAATCTTATTTTTAGCATTGTCAATTTGATTATTCAAATCATCAACATTACGATTTAGTGCATCAATCTCATCTTGTTTATTATTTTCAATAATTCTTGACTTTTCAATGCTATTAACTAGTTGCTCCTCCAAATTATTTGATTTTTCTCTCTCATCTTCAATTATTTTTTCAATTATACTAATCTTTTTTAATAAATTATCAATTTCCTCTTGTTTAGCATTATTATTTTCATTTTCCCTCTTTTCACTTTCCGAAAGTTGCTTTTCTAAATATATAATCTTATTTTTATTATTTTCTATATCATAATTCAATGCTTCAATTTCACTCTGCTTTCCCTTTTCAATTATTCTTGACATTTCTAAATTTTCATTTAATTTATTTTCCAATTCATTTGATTTTTCTCTTTCACTCTTCATTATTTTCTTTATAATATTTATCTTTTTAAGTAAGGTATTAATCTCATTCTGTTTAGTTATTTCCACTTCCTTAAATTTATTTTCATTATACACATTTTGTTTCTGTAATTTAATTATATTTTCTTTTGCGTTTTCCATTATCTTTTTAATAATAGTAATTTTCCTTAGTAAATCATTTATTTCATTTTGCTTATTACCAACCGTTTTCTTATATTTATTTTCATTATCTAAAAGTTGTTTTTGTAATACTGAAATTTGGTTCATTGATTCTTTAAGCTTATTTTCTCTATTTTGAGCTTTTGAATTTACATCCCATATTTGCTTATTTAAACTATCTATATTTCTGCTTAATGCATCAATTTTAATTTTATTATCTTTCTCTATTACTTTTGATTTTTCTAAATTTTCTTTAGCTTTTTCTATAACTCTTTTAATTATATTAATTTTTCTTAATAAATCATTAAT
This sequence comes from Piromyces finnis, assembly GCA_002104945.1. Lineage (NCBI taxonomy): Eukaryota > Fungi > Neocallimastigomycota > Neocallimastigomycetes > Neocallimastigales > Neocallimastigaceae > Piromyces > Piromyces finnis. The sequence continues at coordinate 318,720 of MCFH01000005.1, read as the reverse complement.
TTCATTTTGCTTTTTATTTATTATTTCTTTATACTTTTTATCATTATCATTTATTTTATTTTGTAATATTAATATCTTATTCATTGATTTATTATTTATTTCTTCATAAATTTTAAGTTTATTATCTGCATTAGCAATTTCATTATTTAATAGGTCTATATTTACTTTTAATTCATTTATTTCATATTTTTGATCATTTTCAATCAAAATTGATTTTTCAATATTTTCATTCAATTGGTTTTCTAAATCATTATTCTTTTCTCTTTCGCTTTCCATGATTCTTTCGATGATAGTAATCTTCTTAATTAATTTATTGATTTCATTTTGCTTAGATTCATTTTCTTCATTTGCTTTAACCTCATTATCAGCAATTTGCTTTTCTAATTCGGAAATCTTATTCTTAGCATCTTCAACTTGTCCATTTAATGAATCAATAGCATCATTCTTTTCATTAATATCACGGTTTAATGAATCAATTGCATCATTCTTTTCATTAATATCACGGTTTAATGAATCAATAGTATCATTCTTTTCATTAATATCACGGTTTAATGAATCAATTTCTTCTTGCTTATCATTTTCAATTATAATAGATTTTTCGATATTTTCATTCAATTGGTTTTCTAATTCGTTATTCTTTTCTCTTTCGCTTTCCATGATTCTTTCGATGATAGTAATCTTCTTAATTAATTTATTGATTTCATTTTGCTTAGATTCATTTTCTTCATTTGCTTTAACCTCATTATCAGCAATTTGCTTTTCTAATTCGGAAATCTTATTCTTAGCATCTTCAACTTGTCCATTTAATGAATCAATAGCATCATTCTTTTCATTAATATCACGGTTTAATGAATCAATAGCATCATTCTTTTCATTAATATCACGGTTTAATGAATCAATTTCTTCTTGCTTATCATTTTCAATTATAATAGATTTTTCGATATTTTCATTCAATTGGTTTTCTAATTCATTGTTCTTTTCTCTTTCGCTTTCCATAATTCTTTCAATGATAGTAATCTTTTTAATTAATTTATTGAATTCATTTTGCTTAGATTCATTCTCTTCCTTGTATTTTATTTCATTTTTAGAAAGTTGCTTTTCTATTTCGGAAATCTTATTTTCATAATTTTTAATTATAACATTTAATAAATTAATTTCATTTTGTTTATTATTGATATTACGAGTCAATAAACCAATTTTTTCATTATTTTCTTTTTCAATAATTTTTGATTTTTCTAAGTTTTCTTTAGCTTTTTCAATTATTTTCTTAATTATTTTTATTTTCTTTATCAAATTATTAATTTCATTTTGCTTTTTAGTAATAATTTCCCTATATTTAATATCATTTTCACTTATTTTATTTTGTAATATTAATATTTTATTCATTGACTCATTATGAATATTTTCATATATTTTTTCTTTATTATTCATTTCTTCAATTTTACCATCTAATAATTCAATATTTTCTTTTAATTCATTAATTTTGTTTTGATTTTCATTATCAATTATAATAGATCTTTCTATATTTTCATTCAATTGGTTTCCTAATTCGTTATTCTTTTCTCTTTCGCTTTCCATGATTCTTTCGATGATAGTAATCTTCTTAATTAATTTATTGATTTCATTTTGCTTAGATTCATTTTCTTCATTTGCTTTAACCTCATTATCAGCAATTTGCTTTTCTAGTTCTGAAATCTTATTCTTGGCATCTTCAACTTGTCCATTTAATGAATCAATAGCATCATTCTTTTCATTAATATCACGGTTTAATGAATCAATTGCATCATTCTTTTCATTAATATCACGGTTTAATGAATCAATAGCATCATTCTTTTCATTAATATCACGGTTTAATGAATCAATTTCTTCTTGCTTATCATTTTCAATTATAATAGATTTTTCGATATTTTCATTCAATTGGTTTTCTAATTCGTTATTCTTTTCTCTTTCGCTTTCCATGATTCTTTCGATGATAGTAATCTTCTTAATTAATTTATTGATTTCATTTTGCTTAGATTCATTTTCTTCATTTGCTTTAACCTCATTATCAGCAATTTGCTTTTCTAGTTCTGAAATCTTATTCTTGGCATCTTCAACTTGTCCATTTAATGAATCAATAGCATCATTCTTTTCATTAATATCACGGTTTAATGAATTAATTTCTTCTTGCTTATCATTTTCAATTATAATAGATTTTTCGATATTTTCATTCAATTGGTTTTCTAATTCGTTATTCTTTTCTCTTTCGCTTTCCATGATTCTTTCGATGATAGTAATCTTCTTAATTAATTTATTGATTTCATTTTGCTTAGATTCATTTTCTTCATTTGCTTTAACCTCATTATCAGCAATTTGCTTTTCTAATTCAGAAATCTTATTCTTAGAATCTTCAACTTGTCCATTTAATGAATCAATAGCATCATTCTTTTCATTAATATCACGGTTTAATGAATCAATAGCATCATTCTTTTTATTAATATCACGGTTTAATGAATCAATTGTATCATTCTTTTCATTAATATCACGGTTTAATGAATCAATAGCATCATTCTTTTCATTATTATCACGGTTTAATGAATCAATAGCATCATTCTTTTCATTAATATCACGGTTTAATGAATCAATTGCATCATTCTTTTCATTAATATCACGGTTTAATGAATCAATTTCTTCTTGCTTATCATTTTCAATTATAATAGATTTTTCGATATTTTCATTCAATTGGTTTTCTAATTCGTTATTCTTTTCTCTTTCGCTTTCCATGATTCTTTCGATGATAGTAATCTTCTTAATTAATTTATTGATTTCATTTTGCTTAGATTCATTTTCTTCATTTGCTTTAACCTCATTATCAGCAATTTGCTTTTCTAGTTCTGAAATCTTATTCTTGGCATCTTCAACTTGTCCATTTAATGAATCAATAGCATCATTCTTTTCATTAATATCACGGTTTAATGAATCAATTGCATCATTCTTTTCATTAATATCACGGTTTAATGAATCAATAGCATCATTCTTTTCATTAATATCACGGTTTAATGAATCAATTTCTTCTTGCTTATCATTTTCAATTATAATAGATTTTTCGATATTTTCATTCAATTGGTTTTCTAATTCGTTATTCTTTTCTCTTTCGCTTTCCATGATTCTTTCGATGATAGTAATCTTCTTAATTAATTTATTGATTTCATTTTGCTTAGATTCATTTTCTTCATTTGCTTTAACCTCATTATCAGCAATTTGCTTTTCTAGTTCTGAAATCTTATTCTTGGCATCTTCAACTTGTCCATTTAATGAATCAATAGCATCATTCTTTTCATTAATATCACGGTTTAATGAATCAATTGCATCATTCTTTTCATTAATTTCACGGTTTAATGAATCAATTTCTTTTTGCTTATCATTTTCAATTATAATAGATTTTTCGATATTTTCATTCAATTGGTTTTCTAATTCGTTATTCTTTTCTCTTTCGCTTTCCATGATTCTTTCGATGATAGTAATCTTCTTAATTAATTTATTGATTTCATTTTGCTTAGATTCATTTTCTTCATTTGCTTTAACCTCATTATCAGCAATTTGCTTTTCTAGTTCTGAAATCTTATTCTTGGCATCTTCAACTTGTCCATTTAATGAATCAATAGCATCATTCTTTTCATTAATATCACGGTTTAATGAATCAATTTCTTCTTGCTTATCATTTTCAATTATAATAGATTTTTCGATATTTTCATTCAATTGGTTTTCTAATTCGTTATTCTTTTCTCTTTCGCTTTCCATGATTCTTTCGATGATAGTAATCTTCTTAATTAATTTATTGATTTCATTTTGCTTAGATTCATTTTCCTCATTTGCTTTAACCTCATTATCAGCAATTTGCTTTTCTAGTTCTGAAATCTTATTCTTGGCATCTTCAACTTGTCCATTTAATGAATCAATAGCATCATTCTTTTCATTAATATCACGGTTTAATGAATCAATTGCATCATTCTTTTCATTAATATCACGGTTTAATGAATCAATAGCATCATTCTTTTCATTAATATCACGGTTTAATGAATCAATTTCTTCTTGCTTATCATTTTCAATTATAATAGATTTTTCGATATTTTCATTCAATTGGTTTTCTAATTCGTTATTCTTTTCTCTTTCGCTTTCCATGATTCTTTCGATGATAGTAATCTTCTTAATTAATTTATTGATTTCATTTTGCTTAGATTCATTTTCTTCATTTGCTTTAACCTCATTATCAGCAATTTGCTTTTCTAGTTCTGAAATCTTATTCTTGGCATCTTCAACTTGTCCATTTAATGAATCAATAGCATCATTCTTTTCATTAATATCACGGTTTAATGAATCAATTTCTTCTTGCTTATCATTTTCAATTATAATAGATTTTTCGATATTTTCATTCAATTGGTTTTCTAATTCGTTATTCTTTTCTCTTTCGCTTTCCATGATTCTTTCGATGATAGTAATCTTCTTAATTAATTTATTGATTTCATTTTGCTTAGATTCATTTTCTTCATTTGCTTTAACCTCATTATCAGCAATTTGCTTTTCTAGTTCTGAAATCTTATTCTTGGCATCTTCAACTTGTCCATTTAATGAATCAATAGCATCATTCTTTTCATTAATATCACGGTTTAATGAATCAATTGCATCATTCTTTTCATTAATTTCACGGTTTAATGAATCAATTTCTTTTTGCTTATCATTTTCAATTATAATAGATTTTTCGATATTTTCATTCAATTGGTTTTCTAATTCGTTATTCTTTTCTCTTTCGCTTTCCATGATTCTTTCGATGATAGTAATCTTCTTAATTAATTTATTGATTTCATTTTGCTTAGATTCATTTTCTTCATTTGCTTTAACCTCATTATCAGCAATTTGCTTTTCTAGTTCTGAAATCTTATTCTTGGCATCTTCAACTTGTCCATTTAATGAATCAATAGCATCATTCTTTTCATTAATATCACGGTTTAATGAATCAATTTCTTCTTGCTTATCATTTTCAATTATAATAGATTTTTCGATATTTTCATTCAATTGGTTTTCTAATTCGTTATTCTTTTCTCTTTCGCTTTCCATGATTCTTTCGATGATAGTAATCTTCTTAATTAATTTATTGATTTCATTTTGCTTAGATTCATTTTCCTCATTTGCTTTAACCTCATTATCAGCAATTTGCTTTTCTAGTTCTGAAATCTTATTCTTGGCATCTTCAACTTGTCCATTTAATGAATCAATAGCATCATTCTTTTCATTAATATCACGGTTTAATGAATCAATTGCATCATTCTTTTCATTAATATCACGGTTTAATGAATCAATAGCATCATTCTTTTCATTAATATCACGGTTTAATGAATCAATTTCTTCTTGCTTATCATTTTCAATTATAATAGATTTTTCGATATTTTCATTCAATTGGTTTTCTAATTCGTTATTCTTTTCTCTTTCGCTTTCCATGATTCTTTCGATGATAGTAATCTTCTTAATTAATTTATTGATTTCATTTTGCTTAGATTCATTTTCTTCATTTGCTTTAACCTCATTATCAGCAATTTGCTTTTCTAGTTCTGAAATCTTATTCTTGGCATCTTCAACTTGTCCATTTAATGAATCAATAGCATCATTCTTTTCATTAATATCACGGTTTAATGAATCAATTTCTTCTTGCTTATCATTTTCAATTATAATAGATTTTTCGATATTTTCATTCAATTGGTTTTCTAATTCGTTATTCTTTTCTCTTTCGCTTTCCATGATTCTTTCGATGATAGTAATCTTCTTAATTAATTTATTGATTTCATTTTGCTTAGATTCATTTTCTTCATTTGCTTTAACCTCATTATCAGCAATTTGCTTTTCTAATTCAGAAATCTTATTCTTAGAATCTTCAACTTGTCCATTTAATGAATCAATAGCATCATTCTTTTCATTAATATCACGGTTTAATGAATCAATAGCATCATTCTTTTTATTAATATCACGGTTTAATGAATCAATTGTATCATTCTTTTCATTAATATCACGGTTTAATGAATCAATAGCATCATTCTTTTCATTAATATCACGGTTTAATGAATCAATAGCATCATTCTTTTCATTAATATCACGGTTTAATGAATCAATTGCATCATTCTTTTCATTAATATCACGGTTTAATGAATCAATTTCTTCTTGCTTATCATTTTCAATTATAATAGATTTTTCGATATTTTCATTCAATTGGTTTTCTAATTCGTTATTCTTTTCTCTTTCGCTTTCCATGATTCTTTCGATGATAGTAATCTTCTTAATTAATTTATTGATTTCATTTTGCTTAGATTCATTTTCTTCATTTGCTTTAACCTCATTATCAGCAATTTGCTTTTCTAGTTCTGAAATCTTATTCTTGGCATCTTCAACTTGTCCATTTAATGAATCAATAGCATCATTCTTTTCATTAATATCACGGTTTAATGAATCAATTGCATCATTCTTTTCATTAATATCACGGTTTAATGAATCAATAGCATCATTCTTTTCATTAATATCACGGTTTAATGAATCAATTTCTTCTTGCTTATCATTTTCAATTATAATAGATTTTTCGATATTTTCATTCAATTGGTTTTCTAATTCGTTATTCTTTTCTCTTTCGCTTTCCATGATTCTTTCGATGATAGTAATCTTCTTAATTAATTTATTGATTTCATTTTGCTTAGATTCATTTTCTTCATTTGCTTTAACCTCATTATCAGCAATTTGCTTTTCTAGTTCTGAAATCTTATTCTTGGCATCTTCAACTTGTCCATTTAATGAATCAATTGCATCATTCTTTTCATTAATATCACGGTTTAATGAATCAATAGCATCATTCTTTTCATTAATATCACGGTTTAATGAATCAATTTCTTTTTGCTTATCATTTTCAATTATAATAGATTTTTCGATATTTTCATTCAATTGGTTTTCTAATTCGTTATTCTTTTCTCTTTCGCTTTCCATGATTCTTTCGATGATAGTAATCTTCTTAATTAATTTATTGATTTCATTTTGCTTAGATTCATTTTCTTCATTTGCTTTAACCTCATTATCAGCAATTTGCTTTTCTAGTTCTGAAATCTTATTCTTGGCATCTTCAACTTGTCCATTTAATGAATCAATAGCATCATTCTTTTCATTAATATCACGGTTTAATGAATCAATTGCATCATTCTTTTCATTAATATCACGGTTTAATGAATCAATAGCATCATTCTTTTCATTAATATCACGGTTTAATGAATCAATTTCTTTTTGCTTATCATTTTCAATTATAATAGATTTTTCGATATTTTCATTCAATTGGTTTTCTAATTCGTTATTCTTTTCTCTTTCGCTTTCCATGATTCTTTCGATGATAGTAATCTTCTTAATTAATTTATTGATTTCATTTTGCTTAGATTCATTTTCTTCATTTGCTTTAACCTCATTATCAGCAATTTGCTTTTCTAGTTCTGAAATCTTATTCTTGGCATCTTCAACTTGTCCATTTAATGAATCAATAGCATCATTCTTTTCATTAATATCACGGTTTAATGAATCAATTGCATCATTCTTTTCATTAATATCACGGTTTAATGAATCAATAGCATCATTCTTTTCATTAATATCACGGTTTAATGAATCAATTTCTTCTTGCTTATCATTTTCAATTATAATAGATTTTTCGATATTTTCATTCAATTGGTTTTCTAATTCGTTATTCTTTTCTCTTTCGCTTTCCATGATTCTTTCGATGATAGTAATCTTCTTAATTAATTTATTGATTTCATTTTGCTTAGATTCATTTTCTTCATTTGCTTTAACCTCATTATCAGCAATTTGCTTTTCTAATTCAGAAATCTTATTCTTAGAATCTTCAACTTGTCCATTTAATGAATCAATAGCATCATTCTTTTCATTAATATCACGGTTTAATGAATCAATAGCATCATTCTTTTTATTAATATCACGGTTTAATGAATCAATTGTATCATTCTTTTCATTAATATCACGGTTTAATGAATCAATAGCATCATTCTTTTCATTAATATCACGGTTTAATGAATCAATTTCTTTTTGCTTATCATTTTCAATTATAATAGATTTTTCGATATTTTCATTCAATTGGTTTTCTAATTCGTTATTCTTTTCTCTTTCGCTTTCCATGATTCTTTCGATGATAGTAATCTTCTTAATTAATTTATTGATTTCATTTTGCTTAGATTCATTTTCTTCATTTGCTTTAACCTCATTATCAGCAATTTGCTTTTCTAGTTCTGAAATCTTATTCTTGGCATCTTCAACTTGTCCATTTAATGAATCAATAGCATCATTCTTTTCATTAATATCACGGTTTAATGAATCAATAGTATCATTCTTTTCATTAATATCACGGTTTAATGAATCAATTGCATCATTCTTTTCATTAATATCACGGTTTAATGAATCAATTTCTTCTTGCTTATCATTTTCAATTATAATAGATTTTTCGATATTTTCATTCAATTGGTTTTCTAATTCGTTATTCTTTTCTCTTTCGCTTTCCATGATTCTTTCGATGATAGTAATCTTCTTAATTAATTTATTGATTTCATTTTGCTTAGATTCATTTTCTTCATTTGCTTTAACCTCATTATCAGCAATTTGCTTTTCTAGTTCTGAAATCTTATTCTTGGCATCTTCAACTTGTCCATTTAATGAATCAATAGCATCATTCTTTTCATTAATATCACGGTTTAATGAATCAATAGCATCATTCTTTTCATTAATATCACGGTTTAATGAATCAATAGCATCATTCTTTTCATTAATATCACGGTTTAATGAATCAATAGCATCATTCTTTTCATTAATATCACGGTTTAATGAATCAATTGCATCATTCTTTTCATTAATATCACGGTTTAATGAATCAATTTCTTCTTGCTTATCATTTTCAATTATAATAGATTTTTCGATATTTTCATTCAATTGGTTTTCTAATTCGTTATTCTTTTCTCTTTCGCTTTCCATGATTCTTTCGATGATAGTAATCTTCTTAATTAATTTATTGATTTCATTTTGCTTAGATTCATTTTCCTCATTTGCTTTAACCTCATTATCAGCAATTTGCTTTTCTAGTTCTGAAATCTTATTCTTGGCATCTTCAACTTGTCCATTTAATGAATCAATAGCATCATTCTTTTCATTAATATCACGGTTTAATGAATCAATAGTATCATTCTTTTCATTAATATCACGGTTTAATGAATCAATTGCATCATTCTTTTCATTAATATCACGGTTTAATGAATCAATTTCTTCTTGCTTATCATTTTCAATTATAATAGATTTTTCGATATTTTCATTCAATTGGTTTTCTAATTCGTTATTCTTTTCTCTTTCGCTTTCCATGATTCTTTCGATGATAGTAATCTTCTTAATTAATTTATTGATTTCATTTTGCTTAGATTCATTTTCTTCATTTGCTTTAACCTCATTATCAGCAATTTGCTTTTCTAGTTCTGAAATCTTATTCTTGGCATCTTCAACTTGTCCATTTAATGAATCAATAGCATCATTCTTTTCATTAATATCACGGTTTAATGAATCAATAGTATCATTCTTTTCATTAATATCACGGTTTAATGAATCAATTGCATCATTCTTTTCATTAATATCACGGTTTAATGAATCAATTTCTTCTTGCTTATCATTTTCAATTATAATAGATTTTTCGATATTTTCATTCAATTGGTTTTCTAATTCGTTATTCTTTTCTCTTTCGCTTTCCATGATTCTTTCGATGATAGTAATCTTCTTAATTAATTTATTGATTTCATTTTGCTTAGATTCATTTTCTTCATTTGCTTTAACCTCATTATCAGCAATTTGCTTTTCTAGTTCTGAAATCTTATTCTTGGCATCTTCAACTTGTCCATTTAATGAATCAATAGCATCATTCTTTTCATTAATATCACGGTTTAATGAATCAATAGTATCATTCTTTTCATTAATATCACGGTTTAATGAATCAATTGCATCATTCTTTTCATTAATATCACGGTTTAATGAATCAATTTCTTCTTGCTTATCATTTTCAATTATAATAGATTTTTCGATATTTTCATTCAATTGGTTTTCTAATTCGTTATTCTTTTCTCTTTCGCTTTCCATGATTCTTTCGATGATAGTAATCTTCTTAATTAATTTATTGATTTCATTTTGCTTAGATTCATTTTCTTCATTTGCTTTAACCTCATTATCAGCAATTTGCTTTTCTAGTTCTGAAATCTTATTCTTGGCATCTTCAACTTGTCCATTTAATGAATCAATAGCATCATTCTTTTCATTAATATCACGGTTTAATGAATCAATAGTATCATTCTTTTCATTAATATCACGGTTTAATGAATCAATTGCATCATTCTTTTCATTAATATCACGGTTTAATGAATCAATTTCTTCTTGCTTATCATTTTCAATTATAATAGATTTTTCGATATTTTCATTCAATTGGTTTTCTAATTCGTTATTCTTTTCTCTTTCGCTTTCCATGATTCTTTCGATGATAGTAATCTTCTTAATTAATTTATTGATTTCATTTTGCTTAGATTCATTTTCTTCATTTGCTTTAACCTCATTATCAGCAATTTGCTTTTCTAGTTCTGAAATCTTATTCTTGGCATCTTCAACTTGTCCATTTAATGAATCAATAGCATCATTCTTTTCATTAATATCACGGTTTAATGAATCAATAGCATCATTCTTTTCATTAATATCACGGTTTAATGAATCAATAGCATCATTCTTTTCATTAATATCACGGTTTAATGAATCAATAGCATCATTCTTTTCATTAATATCACGGTTTAATGAATCAATTGCATCATTCTTTTCATTAATATCACGGTTTAATGAATCAATTTCTTCTTGCTTATCATTTTCAATTATAATAGATTTTTCGATATTTTCATTCAATTGGTTTTCTAATTCGTTATTCTTTTCTCTTTCGCTTTCCATGATTCTTTCGATGATAGTAATCTTCTTAATTAATTTATTAATTTCATTTTGCTTAGATTCATTTTCTTCATTTGCTTTAACCTCATTATCAGCAATTTGCTTTTCTAGTTCTGAAATCTTATTCTTGGCATCTTCAACTTGTCCATTTAATGAATCAATAGCATCATTCTTTTCATTAATATCACGGTTTAATGAATCAATAGCATCATTCTTTTCATTAATATCACGGTTTAATGAATCAATAGCATCATTCTTTTCATTAATATCACGGTTTAATGAATCAATAGCATCATTCTTTTCATTAATATCACGGTTTAATGAATCAATTGCATCATTCTTTTCATTAATATCACGGTTTAATGAATCAATTTCTTCTTGCTTATCATTTTCAATTATAATAGATTTTTCGATATTTTCATTCAATTGGTTTTCTAATTCGTTATTCTTTTCTCTTTCGCTTTCCATGATTCTTTCGATGATAGTAATCTTCTTAATTAATTTATTGATTTCATTTTGCTTAGATTCATTTTCTTCATTTGCTTTAACCTCATTATCAGCAATTTGCTTTTCTAGTTCAGAAATCTTATTCTTAGCATCTTCAACTTGTCCATTTAATGAATCAATAGCATCATTCTTTTCATTAATATCACGGTTTAATGAATCAATAGCATCATTCTTTTCATTAATATCACGGTTTAATGAATCAATTGTATCATTCTTTTCATTAATATCACGGTTTAATGAATCAATAGCATCATTCTTTTCATTAATATCACGGTTTAATGAATCAATAGCATCATTCTTTTCATTAATATCACGGTTTAATGAATCAATAGCATCATTCTTTTCATTAATATCACGGTTTAATGAATCAATTGCATCATTCTTTTCATTAATATCACGGTTTAATGAATCAATTTCTTCTTGCTTATCATTTTCAATTATAATAGATTTTTCGATATTTTCATTCAATTGGTTTTCTAATTCGTTATTCTTTTCTCTTTCGCTTTCCATGATTCTTTCGATGATAGTAATCTTCTTAATTAATTTATTAATTTCATTTTGCTTAGATTCATTTTCTTCATTTGCTTTAACCTCATTATCAGCAATTTGCTTTTCTAGTTCTGAAATCTTATTCTTGGCATCTTCAACTTGTCCATTTAATGAATCAATAGCATCATTCTTTTCATTAATATCACGGTTTAATGAATCAATTGCATCATTCTTTTCATTAATTTCACGGTTTAATGAATCAATTTCTTTTTGCTTATCATTTTCAATTATAATAGATTTTTCGATATTTTCATTCAATTGGTTTTCTAATTCGTTATTCTTTTCTCTTTCGCTTTCCATGATTCTTTCGATGATAGTAATCTTCTTAATTAATTTATTGATTTCATTTTGCTTAGATTCATTTTCTTCATTTGCTTTAACCTCATTATCAGCAATTTGCTTTTCTAGTTCTGAAATCTTATTCTTGGCATCTTCAACTTGTCCATTTAATGAATCAATAGCATCATTCTTTTCATTAATATCACGGTTTAATGAATCAATAGTATTATTCTTTTCATTAATATCACGGTTTAATGAATCAATTTCTTCTTGCTTATCATTTTCAATTATAATAGATTTTTCGATATTTTCATTCAATTGGTTTTCTAATTCGTTATTCTTTTCTCTTTCGCTTTCCATGATTCTTTCGATGATAGTAATCTTCTTAATTAATTTATTGATTTCATTTTGCTTAGATTCATTTTCTTCATTTGCTTTAACCTCATTATCAGCAATTTGCTTTTCTAGTTCTGAAATCTTATTCTTGGCATCTTCAACTTGTCCATTTAATGAATCAATAGCATCATTCTTTTCATTAATATCACGGTTTAATGAATCAATAGTATTATTCTTTTCATTAATATCACGGTTTAATGAATCAATTTCTTCTTGCTTATCATTTTCAATTATAATAGATTTTTCGATATTTTCATTCAATTGGTTTTCTAATTCGTTATTCTTTTCTCTTTCGCTTTCCATGATTCTTTCGATGATAGTAATCTTCTTAATTAATTTATTGATTTCATTTTGCTTAGATTCATTTTCTTCATTTGCTTTAACCTCATTATCAGCAATTTGCTTTTCTAGTTCGGAAATCTTATTCTTAGCATCTTCAACTTGTCCATTTAATGAATCAATAGCATCATTCTTTTCATTAATATCACGGTTTAATGAATCAATAGCATCATTCTTTTCATTAATATCACGGTTTAATGAATCAATTGTATCATTCTTTTCATTAATATCACGGTTTAATGAATCAATAGCATCATTCTTTTCATTAATATCACGGTTTAATGAATCAATAGCATCATTCTTTTCATTAATATCACGATTTAATGATTCAATTTTTTCTTGCTTATCATTTTCAATTATAATTGATCTTTCAAAACTCTCATTTAATTGATCTTCTAATTCTTTAGACTTTTCTCTTTCATTATCCATAATTCTTTGAATTACTGTGATCTTATTTACTAACATATTAATTTCATTTTGTTTATTTTCATTTTCTTCTTTTGACTTGATTTCATTATCTAAAATTAACTTTTCCAAATTAGTAATTTTGTTCTTGTCAAATTTTATTTGATCATTTAAATTCTTAGATATTTCTAAATTTTCATTTAATTGATCCTCTAATTCCGCGGCCTTTTGTTTTTCATGATCAATAATTTTCTCTAAATTATTTGCTTTTTGTTTTTCATTTTCTACAATTTTTTCAATTATTGTGATTTTTTCTATTAATTTTTTTATCTCATTTTGTTTTTCACTACTAAATTCTTTATATTTATTTTCACTTTTTTCAAGTTTATTCTGTAAATTACTAAGAATATTTTTATAATCGTTATCATTACTTTTTATCTTATTATTTAAATTAATAATTAATTTTTCTTTATCATTAATATCATGATTCAATGTATCGATAATATCTTGTTTAGCTACATCTAAATCTCTAAATTTAACTTCATTTTCATTTAATTTGTTCTTTAAATCGTCATTCTTTGACTTTTCTTCTTCTAAAATCTTTTCAATAATGGTAATCTTATTAATTAATGTATTGATTTCATTTTGCTTATTTTCCTTTTCTTCCTTGGATTTGATTTCATTATCAGCAATTTGCTTTTCTAATTCGAAAATCTTATTCTTAGCATCTTCAACTTGTTCATTTAATGAATCAATAACACTACTCTTTTCATTAATATCACGATTTAATGAATCAATTTCTTCTTGCTTATCGTTTTCAATTAAAACTGATCTTTCAATATTTTCATTCAATTGGTTTTCTAAATCGTTGTTCTTTTCTCTTTCACTTTCCATTATTCTTTCAACGATAATAATCTTATTAATTAACTGTTGAATTTCATTCTGCTTAACTTCATTTTCTTCTTTGAATTTAACTTCATTATCAGCAATTTGCTTTTCTAATTCAGAAATCTTACTTTTAGCATCTTCAATCTCTCTCTCATATTCTTCTGATTTCTTATTTGCTTCTCTAATTTGTTCATTTAATAATTCAATATTTCTATTTAATAACTCAATCTTATCTTGTTTATCATTTTCAATTAAAATTGATCTTTCCATATTTTCATTCAATTGCTCTTCTAATTCTTTTGACTTTTCTCTTTCATTATAAACAATCTTTTCAATAATAGTAATCTTTTCAGTTAATTGTTGAATTTCATTCTGTTTAGAATCTTTAAGATTTTTACCTCTAATCTCACTATCAATTAATTGTTTTTCTAATGAAGCTATCTTGTTTTTAGCATTACCAATTTGACGATTTAAATCATGAATATTAAATTTTAAACTTTCAATCTCATTTTCTTTAGCACCTTTAGCCTCTTCTACATTTCTAAATTTAGCTTCATTTTCATTTAATTTGGTATTTAAATCATCATTCTTTGACTTTTCTTCTTCTAAAATCTTTTCAATAATAGCAATCTTTTCAATTAACTGTTGAATTTCATTCTGCTTAACTTCATTTTCTTCTTTGAATTTAACTTCATTATCAGCAATTTGCTTTTCTAATTCAGAAATCTTACTTTTAGCATCTTCAATCTCTCTCTCATATTCTTCTGATTTCTTATTTGCTTCTCCAATTTGTTCATTTAATAATTCAATATTTCTATTTAATAATTCAATCTCATCTTGTTTATCATTTTCAATTAAAATTGATCTTTCCATATTTTCATTCAATTGCTCTTCTAATTCTTTTGACTTTTCTCTTTCACTTTCCACAATTCTTTCAATAACTGTAATCTTCTTGACTAACATATTAATTTCATTTTTCTTAGATTCATTCTCTTCTTTGGATTTGATTTCATTATTAGAAAGTTGCTTTTCTAATTCAGAAATCTTATTCTTAGCATCTTCTACTTGTCCATTTAATGAATTAATTATTTCATCCTTATCACAAATTTCACGATTTAATGAATCAATTCTACTTTGCTTTTTTAAGTCAATTTCTTTAGATCTAACTTCACTTTCATATAACTGTTCTTCTAAATCCTTAACTTTCTTCTTTTCTTGCTGAATAGTATTTTCAAGATTACCAGCTTTTTCCTTCTCTTGCTCTACTACTTTTTCAATTATAAATATTTTCTCAAGCAATTGTTGAATTTCATTTTGTTTATTGTCGCTTAGTTTTCTAGCCTTTTCCTCATTCTCAATAAGTTGATTTTCTAAACTTGAAATTTTTTCTTCAGCAATTTTAACTTCTTTTTCATATTGCTTTGCCTTTTCCCTAGCGATCATGATTTCATTATTTAAAACATCAATTTCATTTTGTTTATAATTTTCAACAGCTCTAGCATTTTTCATGTTTTCATTTAATTGATCTTCTAATTCATTAGCTTTTTTTCGTTCATCTTCAACAACCTTTTCAATTGTAGTAATCTTTTCCATTAATTTTTGAATTTCATTCTGTTTGGAATCATTCAATGCTCTAGATTTATTATCATTTTCAATAAGTTGTTTTTCTAATATACTGATTTGATTTTTATGTTCTTCAATTTTCATTTTATAATCTAGTATCTTTTCATTAGCATTAGCAATTTTACAATTCAAATCGTCAATATTACAATTTAATATATAAATTTTATTTTGTTTAATAATATCTACTTCTCTATTTTTCTTTTCACTTTCTGATAATTGTTCTTCTAAAATACACATTTTTTTCTTTTCATCATAAAGTTCCCTTTCTAAATTATTAATTATTACTTTTTGATCGTTTACAATATTCTTAATTATAATAATATTTTTATTTAATTTTTGTATTTCATTTTGTTTAGAATCTTTAATTTCTTTGGTTTTAGCATTATTATCTGTTAATTGTTTTTGTAATGACGCAATTTTATTCTTAGCATTACCCATTTGACGCTTTAAATCAGCTACATTAAAGTTTAAGGCATCAATTTCATTTTGTTTAGCAATATCAACCTCTATAGAATAAACAGCTAATTTATTTTCTAATTCATTAACTTTTTCTCTTTCATCATTAATTATTTTTTCAATTATTGTGATCTTTTTAATTAATTGTTTAATTTCATTTTGCTTGGCCTCATTGATATTTCTAGCTTCAATTCCATTTTCCAATAGTTGTTTTTCTAAATTTGAAATCTTATCCTTGGCATCATTAATCATCTTTTCATATTCTTGAGCCTTTGTGCTTGCATCTTTAACTTGCTTATTTAAATCACCAATCTTACAATTTAAAGAATCGATAGAATCTTGCTTATTATTAATGATATGGTTTAAAGAGTCAATAATATCTTGTTTAGCTTCATCAGCTTCTCGGGATTGAATTTCATAATCAACTAATTGTTTTTCTAACTGACAAGCCTTTTCTTTTTCATTTTCAACAATCTTCTCAATGATAGTAATCTTTTCAATTAACTTTTCAATCTCATTTTGCTTGGAATCATTAAGTTCTCTGGTTCTTAATTCATTATCAGCAAGCTGTTTCTCTAATTCAATAACCTTTTTCTTGTTATCTTCAACTATTTTTTCATAATCTTGAGCTTTAGCATTAGCATCAGCAATTTCACGATTTAAACGATCAATTTCATCTTGTTTGTCATTTTCTACAACTCTAGATTTTTCTATATTATCAGCTAATTGGTCTTCTAATTCATTGGCTTTTTTTCTTTCATCTTCAACAATTTTCTCAATAATTGCGATTTTTTCAATTAATTGTAGAATTTCTTTTTGTTTAGCATCATTATCTTTATTAGCCTTTTCTTCATTATCAAAAAGTTGATTTTCCAAATTATTTATTTTTTCTTTTGCACTATCAATTTGACTATTTAAATCTTTAATATTACGATTTAACATATTAATTTCATCTTGTTTAGCATTTTCAATGTCTTTAGACTTAATTTCAACATCTATAAGTTGACTTTCTAAACTATTTGCTTTAGCTTTTTCTTGTTCAATAATTATTTCAGTAATATTAACCTTTTCAATTAGTTCTTGAATTTCTCTCTGCTTAGCATTCTTAATTTCTTTAGTTCTAACTTGATTATCGGCTAACTGTTTTTCTAAAGATGCAATTTTATTCTTGGCATTACCCATTTGACGATTCAAATTATTAATATTATAATTTAATATATAAACATTATTATTTAATTTATCTATTTCATCTTGTTTGGCGGTATCAGCTTCTCTAGACTTAACTTCAGTATCAGCAAGTTGCTTTTCTAAGGCATTAGCTTTAGCTTTTTCATTTTCAACAATTTTTTCTATAATTGTAATTTTTTCAGTTAATTGTTGAATTTCATTTTGTTTTATGCCATAAATTTCTCTTGTTTGGATTTCATTATCAACTAATTGACTCTCTAATTTTGAAATTTTGCTCTTGTTATCATCAATCATTTTTTGGTAATTTTGAACCTTGCAATTAGCATTATCAATTTCATTATTTAAACGATCAATTTCATCTTGCTTATCATTTTCAATGACTCTTGATTTTTCCATATTTTCTTCTAATTGTTCTTCTAAATTAATAGCCTTCGCTTTTTCTTCTTCAACAATCTTTTCAATAATAACAATCTTTTCAATTAATTGTTGAATTTCATTTTGTTTAGCTTCACTAATATCTTTGGATTTGGCCTCGGTATCAATAAGTTGTTTTTCTAAAGTAGCTATCTTAGATTTATTATCATCTATCATTTTTTCATAATCTTGAGCTTTAGCATTAGCATCAGCAATTTCACGATTTAAACGATCAATTTCATCTTGTTTGTCATTTTCTACAACTCTAGATTTTTCCATATTATCAGCTAATTGGTCTTCTAATTCATTGGCTTTCTCTCTTTCTTCTTCAACAATTTTCTCAATAATTGTGATCTTTTTAGTTAATTGTTCAATTTCATTTTGTTTGGCATCATTAATTTTTTTATTTCTAATTTCACTATCAATTAATTGCTTTTCTAAAGAGGCTATCTTATTTTTGGCATTACCAATTTGACGATTCAAGTCAGAAATATTAAAATTTAAAGCATCAATTTCATTTTGTTTTGCATCTTCAACATCTTTTGTTTTAATTTCCTTATCAGCAAGTTGATTTTCTAAATCATCAGCTTTGGACTTTTCATTTTCAACAATTTTTTCAATGATAGTTATCTTTTCAATTAGTTGTTGAATTTCATTTTGTTTTGAACTACTTTCTTCCTTAGCTTTTTCTTCATTATCTTGCAATTGTTCTTCTAATGCCTTAATTTTATTTTTTGCACTACTAACTTGACCATTCAAATCATTAATATTATTGTTTAATGCATCAATTTCATTTTGCTTAAGGTTTTCAACATCTCTAGTCTTCAACTCAGTATCTTTAAGTTGTTTTTCTAAATTATTAGCCTTTTCTTTTTCTTGTTTAACAATAGTTTCAACAATAGCAATCTTTTCAATTAATTGTTGAATTTCATTTTGTTTAGCTTCACTAATATCTTTGGATTTGGCCTCGGTATCAATAAGTTGTTTTTCTAAAGTAGCTATCTTAGATTTATTATCATCTATCATTTTTTCATAATCTTGAGCTTTAGCATTAGCATCAGCAATTTCACGATTTAAACGATCAATTTCATCTTGTTTGTCATTTTCTACAACTCTAGATTTTTCCATATTATCAGCTAATTGGTCTTCTAATTCATTGGCTTTCTCTCTTTCTTCTTCAACAATTTTCTCAATAATTGTGATCTTTTTAGTTAATTGTTCAATTTCATTTTGTTTGGCATCATTAATTTTTTTATTTCTAATTTCACTATCAATTAATTGCTTTTCTAAAGAGGCTATCTTATTTTTGGCATTACCAATTTGACGATTCAAGTCAGAAATATTAAAATTTAAAGCATCAATTTCATTTTGTTTTGCATCTTCAACATCTTTTGTTTTAATTTCCTTATCAGCAAGTTGATTTTCTAAATCATCAGCTTTGGACTTTTCATTTTCAACAATTTTTTCAATGATAGTTATCTTTTCAATTAGTTGTTGAATTTCATTTTGTTTTGAATTACTTTCTTCCTTAGCTTTTTCTTCATTATCTTGCAATTGTTGCTTCAGATTAGAAATTTCATTCTTATGATTATCAATTATTTTTTCATAGTTTTCTATCTGAAGATTTAAATTATTAATTTCATTTTGTTTTTCTAATTGGAAAGTTTTAATTCTCTTATTTTCACTACATTGATATTCTATTATATTATTTTTATTTTTTTCATTTGCAACGATTTTTTGAATAATAAATGGAATTAATGATTGTAATTGATTCTTCTTTTCAACTTCAAGCTCCCTTGTTCTCTGTTCATTGACTGCTAATTGAACCTCTAAATCATTTGATTTTTCTTTTTCTTTTTCAACAACTTTTTCAATTTCAGATATCTTAAGAATTAATTTGTTAATTTTATTATCTTTTTCGTTTACAGCCTCCCTGGATTCAATTTCATAATTAATTAATTCTTGTTCTAAATTATTAGCTCTTTCCTTCTCCATTTCAAATATTCTCTCAACCTCAAGGAGTTTAGAATTTAAATTATTAATTTCTCTTTGTTTATCACTACTAATCTTTTTATTAATTGTTTCACTGTCAGCAAGTTGCTTTTCCAATATAGCAATTCTTTTTTTATTTTCTTCAATCATTTTTTCATAACTTTGGACTTTATCATTTGCATTATTAATATCTTTATTTAGTTTTTCAACTTCATCCTGCTTGTTATTTTCTATGACTCTAAATTTTTCTGCATTTTCAACTAACCTTTCTTCTAAATCATTAGTTTTTGTTCTTTCATTCTCAACGATTTTTTCAACAATTGCAATTTTTTCAATTAATTGTTGAATCTCATTTTGCTTTGAATCATTCATTTTTTTAGCTATTTGTTCATTATCTTCTAATTGTTGTTTCAAATTAGAAATTTCACCCTTATATTCCTTAATCATTCTTTCATAATTTTGCATTTTTTCCTTAGCCTTGTTTATATCCTTAGTTAATCCTTCGTTTTCCTTTTGTTTAGCTATTTCAAGATTTTGAAGATTAACAAAATCATTCTTGTCTTTTTCATTTTGAACAATTTTACTAATAATAATTGGAATTAAAGTTTTCAATTGCTTTTTCTTATCATCTTCAAGCTGTTTGGTCTTTTCTTCATTTTCAGCTAGTTGTTTTTCTAATTTATTAGCTTTCTCCTTTTCTTTTTCAACAACCTTTTGAATCTCAGTAACTTTACTTACTAAATCCTCTATTTCACCTTGCTTGGCATTTTCAACTTCTTCAAACTTCTCTTTATTATTCTTTAATTGTTCTTTTAAATCACTTGCTTTAGCTTTTTCTTCTTCAACAACTTTTTTCAAATTATTTGCTTTTGCTTTTTCTTCTTCTACATTACGTTCAATAATAATAATCTTTTCAATTAATTTTTCAATTTCATTTTGCTTTTTTATTCCAATTTCTTTATACTTAATTATATTTTCATTTAGTTGATTTTGTAAATCATTTATCATACATTTATGTTCCTTAATTATAATCTCATAATCTTCTGTTTTACGATTTGCTTCTCCGATTTGATTCTTTAATCCTTCAATCTCATCATCCTTCGCAAAAGTTATTTTCCTAGATTGAATTTCATGGACATTTAACTTTTGTTCTAGCTCACCTACCTTATCTTTTTCAATTTCATAAATCTCTTTAATTTCAGCAAGTTTAATGTTCAAATTATTAATTTCTTTTTGTTTTGAATCATATAATTCCTTGGATTGAAATTCAGAATCTTCCAATTGTTTTTCTAATCCAGAAATTTTCTCCTTCTTCTTTTTAATGATATTTTTATATTCTTGTAATTTTATCTTATTTTTAGAAATTTCTTGAGTTAGATCTTCAATAATATTTTGCTTATCAATTTCAATAACTTTAGATTTTTCTAAATTATCATTTAATTGCTCTTCTAATTCATCTGCTTTACTTTTTTCATGTTCAATAATTTTTTCAATGACAATAATTTTTTGAAGAAGGGTATTAATTTCACCTTGTTTAGTATCCTCAATTTCTCTTAATTTAACTTCGTTATCAGTAAGTTGTTTTTCCAAAATACTGATTTTATTCTTATTTTCATTAACTTCTTTTTCATAATTTTGTGCTTTTGTCTTAGCATCATCAATTTGACGATTTAATTCATCAATTTCTTTTTGCTTTTCTGAAAATTTTACTTTTTCAATAACTTGAAGTTGTAAATTCTCATTTCTTTGCTTTTCATTTTTTACAATTTTTTCAATAACAATTGGGAATAGAGCTCTTAATTGATTATTCTTTTCATCTTCAAGCTTTCTTGTCCTTTCTTCATTTTCAATTAATAGTTTTTCTAAACCATTTGCTCTTTCTTTCTCTTGTTCAACATTATTTTGAATTTCTGTAAGCTTTAAAAGTAAGTTTTCAATTTTTTCTTGTTTTTCATTAGTAGCATCCTTTATTTTAACTTCACTATCACTAAGTTTTTGTTCTAATAATTGTGCCTTTTCCTTTTCTTCTTTAACAATTTTTTCTAAATCACTAGATTTTACTTTTTCAACTTCAATAGCCTTTTCAATTATAGTAATTTTTTCATTTAAACGTTCAATTTCTACCTTTTTTGAAAGTTCAAGTTCTTTTGATTTAGCTTCGTTTTCTACTAATCTCTTTTCTAACTTTTCAATCTTTTCTTTCTTATCAAGAATTGTATTTTCATAGTTCTTGGCCTTAATCTTTGCTTCTGAAATTTGTTGCTTTAAATCATCAATTTCAACTTGTTTTCTAGTAGAATCATCTTTTGACTTAATTTCATAATTGGCAAGTTGTTTCTCTAATTTTTCAGCCTTTTCCTTTTCTTCCTTAACAGCCACTTCTAAATCATTAGATTTTTCTCTTTCAAATTCAATTATCTCTTCAATTTCAGTGATTTGTAAAATTAACTCATCAAGCTTCTTTTGCTTCTCATTATCAACTTCTCTTGTCCTAGCTTCATTCTCAATTAATCTCTTTTCCAAAAATTCAATTTTCTCCTTCTTTTCATTAATTAATTTTTTGGAATCTTTAGCTTTAGCATTTGCCTGTTCAATCTGAAGTTTCAAATTTTCAATTTCATGTTGCCTTTCTGATTCCACCTTTCTTATTCTCTCTCTTTCATTCATTTGACTATCAATAAAATCTTTCTTTTCTTTTTCGTTTTGAACAATTCTTTGAACAATTAC
Organism: Piromyces finnis; assembly: GCA_002104945.1. Lineage (NCBI taxonomy): Eukaryota > Fungi > Neocallimastigomycota > Neocallimastigomycetes > Neocallimastigales > Neocallimastigaceae > Piromyces > Piromyces finnis. The sequence continues at coordinate 295,941 of MCFH01000005.1, read as the reverse complement.
TGGAAGTAAAGACTTAATATTATTTTGCTTTTCAACTTCAAGATTTCTAGTTTTTTCTTCATTCTCAGCTAGTAGTTTCTCTAATTCAATTGCTTTTTCTTTTTCAGCCCTCATCATTTCTTCAATTATTGTTATTTTTTCAACCAATTTTTCAATTTCAATTTCCTTTTCTTTTTCAAAAACCTTAGTTTGTTCTTCCTTTGCTTTTAATTGTTCTTCTCGTTCTATTAATTGATTTTGCAAAAGGGTAGCTCTTTTCTTTTCTTGTTGATTAATGCGTTCAATTTCACTAATTTGAATTAGCAATTTTTCAATTTCATTTTGTTTCAAAACTTCATTGTTCTTATTATTAACTTCCTTTTCATTTAATATTTGAACTAAATCATTATATTTCTTTCTTTCTTGATCTATTATGTTTTGATACTCATTAGTTTTAATTCTAGCTTCGATAATTTGATCATTTAATTTTTGAATCTCATGTTGCTTTTCAGTTTCCAAATTTCTTGCATGTTCATCTCTTTGATTAAGCTTTTCTTCTATATTTTTTACATTTTCCTTTTCATTTTCAATTAAAATAATATATTCTTCAATTTTTATCTTCGATTCCGTAATTTGACCATTTAATTCTTTTATTACTTCTTCTTTTTCTTTTTCAATATTTTTAGATCTAATTTCTGTTTCATTTAATTGCTTTTCAAAAGCTTTTGCTTTTTCCTTTTCTTCTTGTGCCATTTTTTCAATACTGTTAATGCGTACTAATAAGTTTTCAATTTCACTTTGTTTCTTATTTTCAATTTCTTTAGATTTCATTTCTTTAGAATTTAATTGAATTTTTAATGAGCCAGTTTCTTTAGTAAGTTTCTCAATTTCCTTATCCTTTCTTAATTCTATTCCTTTTGATCTTTCTTCTAAATCATTATATCTTAATTTTTCATTCTCAATTATAATTTCATACTCCAATATTTTGGATTGAATTATTGATATTTGCTTCTTTAAATCTTCAATTTCATTGTTCTTTACAACTTCAACATCTCTAGACTTTTCTTCATATTGTTTCACTTGTTTTTCAAGTTCCTCTGTTTTGTTTTGTTCATGTTTTATTTTCTCTTCATACTGTTTTGATATTACAGTAATAGTATTGATTTGAGTTATTAACTTTTTAATTTCTGTTTGTTTTGTTATTTTATAAATTTTTGTTTGTTCTTCTTGTTCATTTAACTGAATAAGTAACTGTTTCGATTTAGCACGTTCAATCAAAATTAATTTTTCATATTCAACTACCTTTAATTTTGTTTCCTTAATTTCTATTCTCAATTTTTCAATTTCCTCATTATCATTATTTCTTGATTTTTCTTCCTTCTTTTTCAATTGTTCTTCTAACTTATTGACCTTTTCTTTTTCGTTCTGAATTAAAGAAATATATTCTTTTGATTTGATTTCAATTTGCTTTATTTGAACTGTTAATCTTTCAATTTCTTTGATCTTTTCAATTTCATAGATAGTCTGAGTATTCTTTAATTCTTTTAATTTAGCTTCTAATTCTTTTGATCTTTCTTGTTCGGTTTGAAGTAGTGTTTTATAGTTAGTAATTTCTTCTTCGCTTGATTGTTTTAAAAGTTTATAAGCTTTTTTATCATTTTTTTGTTTTTCTTCTAATTGATTAATTAGCTTCTTAATTTCAATAAACCTTGTTTTATATTCTCTTGATTTATTTTTTTCTTCATCATTTACCTTCTTTAATTCCCTAAATTTGGCTTGATATTTTTCAAGTTGATCAGCAAATATTTTTGCATTTGGATCACGAGCTCTTTCCAAATAACGAGCACGTTGAATATCTTTAGTAAGTTTGCTATCTAAATTTCTTAATTCATCTCTTATGGTGAGTACCTCACCTTTTGAACCATCATTTAAAGAACTTGTATCAGATATATGACTATATTTTCTTTCTAATGTATTTGATTTTTCCTTATATAAAACAAGATCTGATTGTAAATTTGATTTTTCAACTTCCAATTTTTTCAATTTATTATCTTTAATTATATAATCTTTTTTTAGAGTATCGAGTTCTTCTTTTAATCTTTGAAGATCATTTTCCCTATTAATGCATTCTTGCTTCATAATTTCTAATTCCTGTTTTACATCTTCATTAGATGATTTCTCCTTATTAAAAAGTTGATTTGATTTTGAATTAGAATTAATATTTCCATTAATATCCCTTGGATTTGCTGAAATTTCACTAAATGCATTTTCATTATTACCGAAATGGACCCCACGAGCCTTATTTTCATTTCCTAAGAATATTTTAATTAATAAATTAAAATCAATTTTCAATATTTATTTAAAAATTAAAATACTTTTTTTTTAATTATAACTTTATAATATATATTATTTAAAAAAAAAAAAAAGTAATAACTTTACAAAATTTTTTATAAAATGATATCAAATTTCAATAATAATAATTATAAAGAGTATATAAATTTACCTCTTGAAATACTTTTTGATTGAACTAAGACCTCATTTTGTTCTGGAGAAGGGGTTACATACCCTAATAATCTAGAATACCTTCTAGTTTTATATTCATCATTTTGATAATTTTTTGCAGGTCTTTTTGGTACAATATTGTCTTTTAAAAGATCTATATTTTCATCATCTGAAATATCACTGATTTCAAAATCGACATCACTCTCATCATCAGATGCTGGAGTATTTGCTAAGGCCTCAAGTTTCTTCAAATTAAATTCTAATTTAGAAATATCTAATAAAACTGTTGAGGTATCTGACGCTGCAGATATTTTCTCTAACTTATCATAATTATTTTCCATTTTTACGTATATATATAATTTATGTAAATGTAGTTATTTTATAATTAAATATTGATTGATAAAATTTTTATTTGTTTAAATATAGTAAAGAATGGTTTTGAAAGCCTTGCTTAAATTATTAAAATTATAATTTTTCAAATTTTGTTAATAAACGCAGCCTCTTTATGAATATTTGATATTTCGTTATTTTAATTAATTAAACTTGAAAATATAAAAGAAAACTTAATTTTCTTTTATACTTTCTCTATATAATAATAATTGTTTTTAATAATTGCGTTTTTATTTCTATTAAGTTAAATCTATATTTTAACCTTTTATATTTTATTAAAATAAAATTAATATTCTAATTATTTTAAGTGCTGCAAAAAGTAAAATGTATATATTATTTCTTATTAATTAATAGTTGTTGATAATAAGCTTATAATTACACTTTTTTAATACTATTTTTTAATATTTATAAATGTTATAAATTATAATTTATTATAATATTATAATACTCTATTTGTTTGTTTTTTTTTTTTTTTTTTGAATCTTTACTATATTATAAATAAATATTTATTGCTAAATATTTATTAGTATTTTTATGTTATTATTTTTGATATATTTTATTTTGGTGCTTTTCCTTCTAATATTAAAAAGAACTAGTTTATTTTAAATTATTTTCTAACCCTGTATCTTTGTTAATAAATCCTATATCTAGATTTAATTAATAAAACTATATCTATATTATTATTATAATGATTTATCTGTACAATTGAACTTGATAAATAATTAATTGTCAAAAAAAAATATTTTATCGATTATTGTTTGAATAAACTATTCTAATAATATAATTTTTTGATTTAATTGTAAATTGTGAGATTTAATTTTATACTATATTGATAAATTAAAGTTTGTATATTGTTATATATGTAATATGTGTAATCTACAATTCATTGAAATAAATAAATATATCTATTTTCAATATTGACTTTCCTATTAATCCTAAAAATGTTAAGTATTTTTTTATAATAATAATTAAAATATATAAGATTTAATTAATTAAAAATAAATATTTTAAATTAATTAATAAATTAAATAAACTAAAAAATAAAATATAACTTAAAGATTAGAATTTTATAAAAATACATAATTCATATATAATTTTATAAAACTCTAAAATCCTATCCTTTAAAATAAAAATGGAAAAAAAAAATAACAAAAAAACTTTCTTTACAAACAATTAAATCAAAGAATACTAGAAGAAAAAAAAAGGAATTTTGAGTAATTCTTATTTTTTATATATGATTGACATTTTATTAATAAATAAAATTTGGAAAAGTTAATATTAAAAAAAAATAAAAATTATTATATAAATTTTATTTGTAAACTTAAATTAAATAATAGTATTTCAAATTTAAACAAAAGTATATCTTTTAATATTATTTGTTTATTTAATCCGTTTATATTATTCGTTCATTAACATTTTAATACTATTCGCTTATCCATAATATATTATAAAATTGATTCGAAATTTAATGATATGTAAAATATTATAATATTAATTATTAATAAAAATTATAATTTTTTTTATAAAAAAGTAGTTAAATAAGCATATATTAAAAACATATATAACATTGGTATAATATATAACTTTTATTTATTATATATTGTTTTTATAATTATATACGAATTATTTGTTTATAATATAATTTAATATATGTATAATGAATTACAATTAATTTACTATTTTTATTAATTTTTATTACATGAATGGAATAATATATAGTTTAAATATATTTTAATTTATATTTAGTATATTATAAGTTTAAATATGAAATTGATTATAATAAATTATAATATGTTTGGCCTCGTGTAACTATAATCTTATTTTATAATAAATAATTCTATCGCCACTCTATATTATATAATTATTATATATAATATTATATTTAAAGGTAAAATATGTAAAATAAAACAAAATTAAATGAACAAAAAAATAACAATATTACTAATTAATAATAATTGAGTTATCTATTATTTAAAAAATTTACCTGTTATCAATAATTTTTATGGCTTGTCAATAGTCATTACAAATATAAAATCTTTTTTATTAAAACTTTTTTATAACTTATTATTATTTTATTATTAATTGTAATAAATAAATTATTAATAAATAATATAAATTTTTTTATTACTAATAAAAATAGTTAAGCCCTTAAAAAATAAATTATATTTAAATTTATGGCTTTTTTATACTATCTTTATTTGGAATTAAAAGGAAAAAATTAATATTTAACATAATTACTTTAATTAAACCATAAAAAAATAGATATTAAATTTTAATGTAGGAATTTTTATAAAGAATTTATATAATATTATTAAAAATCAACCCAGAATAAAATATATATTTAAAATTACATCATTTATTGTATCAATAATATTTTTCTTTATGTAACTAGCTATATAAAATAATTGATATGAAAAAAATAAAATAAAATAGATTTAAAATTATATCATTTATTGCATCAATAATAATAATAATAATAAATAATTTATAAATATTAATGTTTATATTTTATACTTAGTAATTTAATTTATTTATTGCCTTTTTTAACTATTATAATTATTTAATAAAAAAAACCTTTTTAATATACGATATATTAAATTACCAAATGTTTATGTTTATTTTATAATGTAAATTTCTGTAAAAATTATTTATTAATTGAACATTAGTAGTAGTAGTATTATTATTATTATTATTATTATTATTATTATTATTATTATTATTATTATTATTATTATTATTATTATTATTATTATTATTATTATTATTATTATTATTAATTGAATGTTAAGACATTTATTTTTACATTTATACATAAAAATATATAAATCTTTTATATAAATAAATTACTTAAAAATAACTCATTAAAAACTTTTTTTATTTTAATATATTTTATAAATATTATAAATTAAAGTTTTTTAATAAATATCTTAGTATATTTTATTATTTATAATCTAACCATTCAATTAAAAATATAACGATTCATTTTTAACCAATGATTTTGATAATAAAAAATATTGTACTACAATAAATAATTATTAAAAAACTACCAAAAATTTTCATTATATTTATTAATACTAACATTTTAAGTATAAATAAAAGTTCAAACTTTTTACATTATTCTTCAAAAATAAATATATGCTTATTTATATTTAATATTAATTATTAATAAAATATTAATCAATAAATAATACGAAAACTAATCAACGCTTTTGTGTTTATACTTATACTTTTTATAAATTATTTAAGGGTTATGTTAAATATTTATATAATAAGAAGGTTAGAATTATTTAATAAAATTAAACATCAATATTATATAAATTATAATGTTTTTATCTTTTTATTTAAGATTTTAACTGTTTTAAGAAGAATCTATTAAATTTAAAAAAAAAATTATATAAGATTTTAACTGTTTTAAGAAGAATCTATTAAATTTAAAAAAAAAATAATTTTTATAATTATAATAAAATATAATCATTTATCTTGTAATTAGCATTAAACTTTAAAGAAATTCATACCATAAAATTATAAAAAGTATATATCCTTATATATAAATTTTCTTAGTTATCAAAGTTTTATCATTATATATAATATATACTATACAATATTAATTAACAATGATATAAAATTGAAAAGTACTCATATCATAAAATTTATGTAAGAAATAAAGAATATTTTTTTTATAAGCCATCACGTTAGAATATTATATTAAATAATAAAGCTGCTACTTTCAGAAAGAATTAATAATTAATAATAAAATGAATATGATTATGCCATATATGATAGAAGTTTACATATATTAAGGATACAGACAGACCAACTTTATTTATGATTGAATCAAATTTATTAGAGTTCCTGTTTAGAATGTTAGAACACTAGGATAAAAAAAAAATTAAATAAAACAAATAATTCAATTAAATATAAAAAATTTATTAGAAAAATAAGTAATAATAAATAATGCTGATAATAAAAAATAACATTTGTAAAAATAGATTACTTTATGGTGATGTAACATTATCGATAGAACAGTTAATTATAAAATTGTAAAATAATCAAGAATAAGTTAATAAATACTATTATGTTTTACTATTTGTTAATAATCATAAAATGTAATTTTTATTAAAAAATCCATATGAAGCTATTATTATAAGTACATGTTCATTCTCATTTAATAAGAATTTAAATTTATTAGCGATAAAATGATGTTTTTATATTTATATAAAAGTATATGTAAAAAACCTACTAAAAATGTTGATAAATAATAGTTAATATTAATAATATTAAATATTGCATATTTATATAAATAAAAACGAAGAGTAAAATTACATTATTTAAAATTTTATATTTCATATTGTATATTAGGTTTTAATTTTTGAATTGATATTAATACTGAAATATTGTAAAATTCATCAGTATCTTTTATAGTTGACACTGAAGAATTAGTTTTGAATAAATAGATCTTTAAATACTAATTATGTAAATACATTATAAAATTCATCAGTATCTTTTATAGTTGACACTGAAGAATTAGTTTTGAATAAATAGATCTTTAAATACTAATTATGTAAATACATTATAAAATTCATCAGTATCTTTTATAGTTGACACTGAAGAATTAGTTTTGAATAAATAGATCTTTAAATACTAATTATGTAAATACATTAAACAAAACATCTTTTTAATAAAAAAAAAAAAAGAATTCCTATATATGATTTTGTATTATATATATATAAAGAATATCTGTAATTGAAATAGAATAATTTTTATAAATAGAAAATATAAATTTTTTAAAATTATCATAAGCCATTTTTCTTTTAGACCTACTACATATTTATATTAACAATTAGGAAATATATAATTTAGATATTTAGCATAATTATTTAAAAAGGAACAGAAAAATTAAAAATCAAACATGAACAAAAAATGAAATATGAACATGCATTATATTATCGTTTATTAAAAAAAAAAGTAAATTAATATCATTGAAAATTATATTTCATTATTTATTTTTAGCTGTTTACAGTTATAAAAATATTTTTTAAAGTAATTAAAATTTCTAGTCAAAGAAATTTAGAATTTTAATATTAATGTATTTATTTTGTAAACTATAAATTTAATGGATATTTCTTGAAATATTTTCGATGTAAATTTAATAATTTATAACTATAAGAGATAAATAAATTGAACTTTCAATGATTATCATTTAGTTAGGCTATAGTACTTCCATTTTATACTTAAGTTATTGAAACTAATAATATTTTAATTACTATATGGATTATAAAATAACTATATTAATTAATTATACTATATATGTATATAATTCATACTTAGTAAAGCAATTAAATAATAATAAATATGGTATATTTATATGGAACTTTTTTATACAAATGTAGGAATTGTTAGAAATAAATAATAATTAGGTATAAGCAATATTTTTTAATGCTTTGTATCTATATATCATTTATTAAAAATGGGAAAATTGTTAAGAACCCCTTATTATTTTAATATGTCATATTTTTATAAAATTATATATTTTATATGATAAAAGCAATTTTCCAAAATAATAGGAGAAATAATAGTTTTAAAAATAGTATAAATAATATAAATAATAGAATCTATCATATATAAAAATAAATAAAGTATATTAAAAAAATATATAAATAGTTAAATAATTGAATTTTATAACAAACTTTGTATAATTGTATATTTATGTACCAAAAAAAAAAAAAAAAAAAAAAAAAAAAAAAAAAAAAAACATTAATTCTTCAAAAAAAAGTTATATTTAATAAAAATTTGTATTATTGTTTTTTAATGTTTATTTATGCATATGCATCTGTAATAGATCAAAAATTTATTCATGTACTTTTTATAAAGTAATAAATTAGGTAAAATGTATTTATATTTTATTTTTTTTGTATATTATTCTATAATAATAAAATATTATTGCCATTGTGTTAAATATAATATATTGTTATTGATAACAATATTGAAATAAGAATAATGAATGGTGAGATATGTAATATTAATGCGTTATTTATTATGTCAATACTATCTGTTGGTTTAGTACAAATCCCATCTTGACATTTAGTTTCTTTACCATAGCAGCTATTTTCTTTAACTGTTAATTTAAAGTTATTATCTAAACAATAGCTAACAGCTTATTTTTTTTATATAAAAAATGTATTAATTTTTATTTAATTTTTTTTCCATATATAATATATTAGCTTTATTTATATAAAATTACCTTCATTTGGCATATTAAATACTGCTTTATTATGAGAAATAGTTATAACTCGGTATGAATCATTTTCTTGTGGATATGGATGTGTTACTGGAACATATAATAAGTATTGTCCTGAATTTTCATTACTTAATTCAATTTTAATTGATTTAAAAAGACAAAGGACTGGGAATGGATTATAATATATGATATGTAACCTGAATTTTCATTACAATCAAAATCTTTTTCTATTTCATCAATACCAATATTATACCATGGTTCATTATTTTTATAAAAAAAATATTCATTTTGGTTGACATAAAATCCATCTAATGAATTTTCTTCTTTCATTTTATTTTCTGATTCTACTTTGTAAATTAAATATGTATTATGGTCATAATAGTAGTCTCCTTGAATTGCTTTTTCTTCATCACATATATACATATTATCTTCATTAATATAACATTTATATATGATTGATGATATATATGTTTTTCCTGTTGCATCTATTTCTGTATTTAAATTCAATCCTGTAAAAATTGAATAAAAATTATTTATTATAATAAATATCCTTAAAATCTTATATAACTATATTGATAAATAATTTTAAATGAATTGCTTATTTTAATTACAAACCTATATTGCAATATATATTATTAAACCATATACTTGTAAATGTTTTACTATTTTCAATTGTTCCAGGAAAATTTTTTTCTATAATATAAAAGCTTTCATATAACTTCATATTTAAATCATCATTTTTATAATAATTATCGAAAGGAATTTCAATTTTATTATCATCATATTGATTAGAACATATATATATTTTTTCAAATCCTTCTTTCCCAATTTTTGCTAATTTTCCTGTATTATTTTTATCATCACATGAATCAACAAATTTGGTTTTAATATTACATCCATCTTGATCACATTGGAGATAATTTTTGCTTGATATTAATAAATATCCATTATAAAAATCTTTAATAAATAGTAAAATAAAATATAATAAAATAAATTAATAAATGAATAAATGAATATTTTTTTATAATATAACATAAATAACTCTTACTAAAATGTGTTTCAGCGATAATATAATTATAGTCATAAGTAATAACAACATTAGAATTATTTTTGTTATTTAAAAAAGGACTTTTTGAACTCATTGTTCCTGATGTTATAATATCACCATAATAAAAATCTAATGGAATGGAAAGATTATCAGTAATACACATTTCATAATAATTAACATTATTCTGAATCTTAACTAATTCTCCAATATGAGAAGAACATTCTGTTATATCAGTAATATTAGTTGGCTTTATAATTTTACTTTCGTAAGGATTTACATAATAGTACATTGAATTTTTACTCAATTGATTATCTATTTTAACGTATCCACTAGTTTGTATGCATTGATCATCACATTGATATATACATAAATTTGAAGGATTAATTATTTCATCGTTGTATAGATTTATCATTCTATTCTGATCGCTGTTATTAAATTCAAATAAATGAATATCATGGAAATTTATTAGACATTTATTTACGATACTTATACCATATATATGATTATTCTTATCTATGCAATAATTATTACACATATTACAATTTGTTTTTTTTTCATAGAGAGTATATTCTAAATAATCTTCACAAGACGGAAGACATCTTTTAGTTACTGTAGTTTTTATTGTTAAACCACCATTAACTTTATTAGTTTTTATTGCTTTTTTTGTATCATCTAAGTAATAATAATTATTATATAACTCATTATTAACTCTTCCAAAGCAGACGTTTCTTAAATGGGTTATTATAAATAAGGATTTCACTATATTAAATATCATAATGTGAAAAAAATATTAGTACCAAATTAAAATAAAAACTTTAAAAAATATTAAAAGGAAATTAAAAAATATAATATATCATTGTGTAAAAAATTTAAAATTTGAACCTTAAATATTATTAAAAATACTTTTTCGGAAAATAATAGTAATAGAAATTAGCATTTTTAAAACTTTTTTCAATAATTAAATTTTAAATAAAAAGAATTAATTATCATATGTTAATAGTGATAGGTGACGAATAGAAAATATGACTTTTGGCCTAAACTCAAGGTCAATTCACATAATGTTTATGCTAATGAAAAATTGATAATAATAATTTTAATAAGCATATAAAATATAATTAATAATAATTTAAAGCACCCTTCAGATATAGTAAAATAATATTTTTTTATTGAGATACTTAGTATTTAATAAAGATTTAATAATAATAAAATGATTCTTTTGTTTAAATAATAATAATAAAAATAATAATAAATAATAAATATTTAATATAAATACATCTCATAATTATTAATATCTAGAATATATTATTTCAGCGTAATTCCTTATTATATTACATTCTTAAAATAAATAATATCAATAGTATATTAAATTTTGAATGAAAAAATAAAAATTCAATATATCTTATTATTATTATTATTATTATTATTATTATAATTAACAGACTAGTTTAATACTAGTTTAATAGTTTAGTGGTACTCCAGAGTTTTTACTTGGATTATATATTCTTTTAACTCTTTTATTTTAAAGTAAATTTATTGTAAAATAAATAAATATCAAAAATATATGTTAAATTATAAGTGTTTTAATAAATTCATAACAACAGAAAATTAAAATGTTTATTTTTATTATTTTTTTATATATAAAATTTCAAATAATATAATAAATTTTTATTTCTTGACACTTTAATAAACATTTATTTCATACATAAATTTAATACATTACATTTCATTATTATTAATTTTATTCTAACTACATTATAACATATTATATATTATATGTAATATTATAAAATAATAATAGAAATTGAAAGTGAAAAATTAAAATTTGAATTAGAAAAAAAAAAAAAGGTAATGTAGTATAAATCAATTATCAGTGTATATTAAAAACTAATTTTTTTAAAGTTTTTTTTTTTTTTGGTTGTTGATTTTTTATTGTATTATCAATCAATTAATAATTATTATTTAATTATTTAATAATACTTCATTTTTTAAAGATGGCACATATATTTTATAAAACCAATAATTTATGAATATATATTAAATATTATATATATATATATTAATTATCCTCACATGAATAAAATTTAGTAAAGACATTAAATTCAAACATTTGTCATTTGTAACCTTTATATAAAATTAATTATTAATGATTTTATTATTAATAATAGCTATAGTTTTTTAGCTTTTTTTCTTTTTTTAATTATATATATAATATTCAATGATATGTTAAAAAATATTTAAATATAAAATATATTAATAGATTAATAGTATTCTGTATTTTTTTTTTAAGTTTTAGTACATATTATCATATTATTGTCATTCATTTAGTCATGCTAATAATGTGATAATGTGTTATATTGAATATTCTAATTTTTTATTTTATATATATTAATAATATATTCAGTGGGAATTTCAAGCTATATTAAAACCTAAAACACAATAATTATTATTTATCTTAATATATTATTTATATATAGATAATATATGTGATTAATGAGATAGTAAGTAAATAATAGTCATATGAATTAACTAATATTTATATATATTAAATTTTAAAATTTGTCGTAGAAAAAATTATAATAAATACAATTATTTATTACTCAATAGTAGAAAGATCTATAATAAATTATAATATACTAGTAATATATAATAATATATGTAATATATGATAATATAATTAATGTGAATCTTATCAATTCATTTGATAGCTTTTATATAAAATTAGTTTTTAAGTTTTTTATGATTAGTAATTATTAATATATTGGTTAATATTTTAATATATTAGTTTATTGATATTTATAATTATTTATAATAGTCATTCTATTTTTATTTTGTAATTAAAAACTTAAATATAAAAAATCATAAATTAATTTTGAAGAATTTAAAAAAAGTATAAAAGCATAAGAATTCCTTGTAGTTTTAATTTCTTATTTTTAGGAAATAATATATAAGATAATAATATATATAATATATAAGATAAAAATGAAGAAAATTAATTTGTAAGAAGGTTATTATCTTATTTGAAGTAATGCTGTGAAAATGGTGTTTTAAACATAAATAATAAAGATGGGATATATAGAAATGTGTTTGGCGAATAAATTTAGTTATAGACTCCTTCTATTTTGAGTAAATAATATTTTTATAATATTAATAATAAATTATTCTCATAAAAAAATAAAAATGATAATAAAAGAGAAAAATAAAAAAAAATAATAAAATGATAAAATAATAATAAGAAAAAAAAAAAAACAAAAATATTTCAATAAAAAAAAAAAAAGAGTAATTTAAGAAAAAAATTAAGGAGAATATGAAAAGGATAATATCACTGTAGAAGGGGTACTATAATGAACTTAGTAATTTTAGTAAAGGAAGAAATCCTCAAGTTATAAATATTTATTACAGTTTAATTGACATTGTATCAGTAATATTGAATAAAATAGATCAAAGATTTCATTATTTTTTTTCAATTATGTGGCATTTTTCAGTAATAGGGAATAAAATATTTTCAATATTTCATATTTTTTTTTGCAATTAATTGACGTTTCTATCAATAATAGAGAAAAGTTTCAAACATCATTATTTGTTTTCAATTATTGGCAATTTAAAATATTATGTATGAAAATATTTAATTATATTTGAAGTTCGGCAAATTTTTATAATTGTTTTACAATGTGTGTTAATTTATCTTCTAAACTTGAGTGTGAGTGTCTTTAAAGTGTTAACTATATAGTTTCTGAATTTTTATTCAGAATAAAAACTTAAAAAAAATATATAGTTAAGTAAAAATAAAAAGTAAGTAATTTTTGATTATAAAATAAATTAATACTTTTATAAATATAAAAAATACTAATATTAATGAAATAATTTAACTATAGGAATATACTATGAAAGAAAATGTATATAAATGAAATGTAAAATGAAAAATGTATTATTTAATGTAAAACAAAAAGTGTATTACTGTAAAAAGATGGATCTGCTAATAGAAAAAGCTGCTAAAAGACGAAAAAATATAATTTATTTGTAGGTAATGAAGTTAAATAAGAAAAACAAGTAGACCAAAAATCTTAAAATAAATACTTTTATATAAAGTAGGACTTACTTTTTTGCTGCCAATTGCCCCTGATTATCTAGAAATTTTGTAATCCAAAGACTGCTCCATGAATTCTAAAAATCCTAAAAATAAGAAAATAGGCCGTAAAAGAGCGTTAAAATAACAAACAATTCAATCATTTCCAATCATTCATTTAATTATAATTTATAAAATTAAGCGTAAATGAATTGGTTTTAAAATTATTAAATATATATTATATAATTAGTAAATAATGGATGCCAAAAGATCTAGTTTTTCTTAATAAATGAATAATTATATCGCTGAAAGAAATAGATACTGTCCGAGTTATTTACAAAATTAAAGATATTTCTGTAGTAAACTTACAAAAACACTGAGAACATTTAAGTATAAAAATTTAATACTGAAATAGCTATAATTTGAAATCCATGAAATATGTGTTATAGATTTATAATCATAAAAATAGAAAGCCGAGTATCAAGGAAATTCAAGAAAAATTATCTAATGGAGCGATTTAAGTCCAATATTATCTGTTAAATTAAATATTGCTTCCGTGACAGTCTTTAAACAACGATAAAGAAGTTTAAGTATAAAATATAATACTGATATAGTTAAAAAATCAGTGAAATATGTGTTGTAGATTTATAATCATAAAAATAGAAAGCCGAGAATCAAGAAAATTCAAGAAAGCTTATTTAATGGAGCGATTTTAGTCCAATATTATCTGTTAATTAAATATTGCTTCCTCGACAGTCTTTAAACAACGATAAAGATTAAGTATAAAATATAATACTGAAATTAAAAAATCCGAGAAATATATGTTGTAGATTTTTAATATAAAAATAGAAAGCCGAATATTTCTGGGAAAATAAAGAAATAGGAACCGTTTGGATAACCAAAACTAGTCTGTAATTGTCCTTTAACGAAAATAAAGTACATGCGAATATGAAGGAAGAGAAAGTTAAAATAAGAATATTATAAAATATATGTAATATATATTATTATATTGTATATGTAGGATGTTTTGTCTGTTTAATCATAAATTTCTAAAAATTTAAAAGTGGAATTTCGAGTGTATAAAAGGTAAGTAATAATATAAATAATAAACATTAGAAAAAAATAATAATACTAATATTTATTATTTTTATTAGACTATAAAATTATAATTTATATCTAGTCTCCTTTTTTTTAAATTTTATTTATTTATATATATTAATATAGGTGAGTATAATTTAAAAAATTGAAAATAAGAATCTGATGATATTTTTATGTATATATTTTTTGCATGTAAAAAATCCTTTCTGTTTCGCTAAAATATCTAAAGAATTAAAACCACTCTTCATGTATTGGACAAGTAAACCAAACTAAATATTAAATATATTTAATATATTTTTCATTGTAGAAAATAGTTAAAGAAAGAAATTCATTTTTAGATAATAAATATGAATAGAATATTTATTGAATGGGGTTGGTGGTGGGATAGATTAGGTTCAAATAATAAAATAAAATGAAATAAAATAAAATAGAATAGTAAACATTGAATTAATTCAAAGGAATTGTATTATTTAAATATTCAATTAAAAAATGAGAGTTAATTTTGAAGAAGAAAAAATAATTTGTACTTAAAAGCTCTTTGAAATTCTAGAAGTATATAATGGTGCAAAAGTTTTACAATTGAATTTGATTTCTTAGTAAATAGGTGAATAAACATTATTTGAGGAAATAAAATTAAATCACAAAGAATGTTAAAAGAATTGGCGATTTAAAAAATTTAAAAATTTAAAAATTAATAAAATTAATCAAAGAATTTAATTATAAACTTTATTTTTATAATTAAATTATTGGAAAATCAAATTTTCGAATAAAATTAAAATCATTTGAATAAAACTTAATTTTTTTCTAAAAAAAGAAATATTATGGTTAAGTTAATTATTTAATGTGTTAAAATTAAATTTTTAATACATTTTATAAATTAAAATAATAAGTAAATAAAAAAATGTGGTTCTAAAATCCATTAAATATTTTTTTAAATTATTATTAAAAAAATATAAATTGAGTCAGTGAAAATAATGACAATGTTATTACATTAAAATAATGAATTGTGATTCAAAATAAGATCATTAGGAGTTCGAAATATAGCATGCATTTTAACTAAAATATTATTATTTAACTGAAATATTATAACTCAATACTATTAATAAAAGGTATTCAAGTGATGCCTTGATTACATATTATTAAATTAATTTATAAAAATAAAGAAAATTCTTAGTAATAATTTTGAGTACAAAATGCTTTAAGAAAACATTAAACATCTAGAAAATTGTACTTTATTTTTTATTCCTTAAGTTTTTTTTTTTTTTTTTTTTTGACGAAGAAAACTTTTGAAAATATAAAGTTTTAATAATACTAAAAAATAAGATTTTAGAGTATTAATTGAGAAAAATGATAGAATCTATGAAGAGATTGATTAATAAAGTAAAGCAAAAAACAAAGAGAAACAACAATTCTAATAGAATTTGAATGTTTGATAATATTAAAGACAACTCAAGAAAAATATTGTGTTTTTAATTATTATAAAACGTATAAATATATTTGATTTAGGAAGGTAATTGAAGGAAAGTTAAATATATAAAGTATTATAAAAGATGATATAATGATAATATTAAATATTAAAGAATTTATGAAGTAAAAAAAAAAAAAAAAAAGAAAATTGATTAATTTATTGAAAGAAGGATTATAAAGGAATCTTATTAAAGATAAATATTTTTTCTTTAGTTAATTTAATCTAAAATGATATAGGTAAGTATATATTATTATATTATTGTAATTTATTATTTTTATATATAGTTAAAATTAGGTGATGTGAAATTCTAAGAATGTATTATAGTTAAAAGTGTATATATTATGAAATAATAAAGAATTAAAAGAAGAATATATGTTTTTAAAAAAATGTTATTGAAGAAAAATATACAGAGGAGAAGGTTTATAGAAATGGAAATTATTATATGAAATATTATTATATAAAAAAATAATTAGGAAAAAAATTGAAAGGCTTAGTTTTTACATAATAAGATCTATATGATTTTAAGAATTATATATCTTTTTATAATGTTCAGAAAATGAAGAATTATTATTTGTGTATCTCTAGAAAGTAAATTATAGAGGAAATTTCTATATATGAATTTATTTAGAAAAAATTGATAAATTTTACTGATAATTTCTTTGAATTGGAAATTACAGATATGTATACCTTTCTTAAATTTTTATATTTATTAAAGAAAGACTCTAGAGGAAAATATCATTGTATCAGAAGAAAACTTATTGAAAGACTTGTATTTAGAAAGTATATGGAAAAATTTTGAAAGTAGTATTATTATTGGAATAGTACATAATTAAAATTGTATATATATATAGACTATTTAGATATTGCAAATTTTTTTAGTGTTTTACTATACAAAGTTATTAGAGTAGTCTATTATTAAATTAAAATTTATTTTAGCTAATTAAAGGTTTAATAAATTCAATAAAAATATGTTAATTAAAATAAAATGTTATATTAGATCTAATTATGGATATATAATTATTTAACAAAATCATTGAAAAGAAAATTTGAAAAAAAAGAAAGAAATATTTTTTTTTTATTATGTTTCTCTTATATAAACTAATTTAAGAAATACATTAGAATAAGAAAGATTAAAGAATGAATAAAGAAAGGAATGAAATGTTATTAATATTTTTCTTAAAATACATATTATGAAAGAATTAAATAATAAAATTAAAAAGTTAATTTCTGAAAATGATTAATAGTATTATTGATAAATATTTATCAGTACCATTCAAATAATGATAGTAATACAAATAGTTATGAAAAATGTATAATATTTTAAACCTTTTATTAATTACAGAAAATAATTAGAAAATCAATACTAAACAAAAATAATAGAATATATTCTAGCTTTTCAAATATATATTCTATTATTTTTGCTCAGCATTAATTCTAAGATAAAATTTAATAATGAAGAAAATAATATTAATTATTAAAAATATATGTGGAATAATCATGAATAATGACTTTAATGGTAAAAACTGTTAATAAAGAAAAAAAATTAATGATAAAAAAGTAATAATATTAAAGTGAATTTTATAAATATAAGAAAATGTGATAATATGTAATAATGCTATAATGAAGAAATGAGGAAATTTAACATTCTCTTTAGCAAATACAATATAAAAAAAAATAGTAAAATTATAAGAATTGAATAAAAAGATTAATAAAACTAGTTGAAATTAAAAAAAAAATTAAATAGAAAATATAAATTTAAAAAAATACAAAATAAATATATTTGAAATAAAAAGTAACAACAACAACAACAACAACAACAACAACAACAACGATAAGAATAAATGTAATATTTAACAAGAACAACAACAACAACAACAACAACAACAACGATAAGAATAAATGTAATATTTAACAAGAACAACAACAACAACAACAACAACAACAACGATAAGAATAAATGTAATATTTAACAAGAACAACAACAACAACAACAACAACGATAAGAATAAATATAATATTTAACAAGAACAACAACAACAACAACAACAACGATAAGAATAAATGTAATATTTAACAAGAACAACAACAACAACAACAACAACGATAAGAATAAATGTAATATTTAACAAGAACAACAACAACAACAACAACAACGATAAGAATAAATGTAATATTTAACAAGAACAACAACAACAACAACAACGATAAGAATAAATGTAATATTTAACAAGAACAACAACAACAACAACAACAACGATAAGAATAAATGTAATATTTAACAAGAACAACAAGAACAACAACAACAACAACAACAACAACAACGATAAGAATAAATGTAATATTTAACAAGAACAACAACAACAACAACAACAACAACGATAAGAATAAATGTAATATTTAACAAGAACAACAACAACAACAACAACAACGATAAGAATAAATGTAATATTTAACAAGAACAACAACAACAACAACAACAACGATAAGAATAAATGTAATATTTAACAAGAACAACAACAACAACAACAACAACGATAAGAATAAATGTAATATTTAACAAGAACAAAAAGAATAACAATATATTCCATAAACTAGAACAAGAGTAATAACAAGGTCAATAACAACTTTTTTTTTTTTTTAATTACAACCCAAATGTATAATAATAATAAATGTAATTCTAGTAAAGATATATGGTTTTTGGAGGGTCTTTTGATAACATGAACAAAAAGATCAATAAAATCAATGATAATGTTAAACAATAAAAATATCAGCAAGAACAACAACAAACAATTTTTTTTAATATTTTATTTTATTATTATAATCAAGATATTTTAATAAAAATAGAATAATACTGAAAATACTGAATTAAAAAATGTAATATTTTTTTTTTTTTTTTTTTTGTATTTAATATTAATGATTATGTATTTTCTCATAACCCTAATCCCCAATTTAATAAACTTAATAATTTATAAATTAAAAAAAAAAATTTAAATTTTAAATTATTTTTTTTTTTTTTTGTTACAAATATGAATCTATATATTATTAAAATTTTAATAATAACTTAATTCACTGTCCTAATTATTAATGTCAATGCCAAATGGTGTCTAAAAAACCTGTCAGGAAAAACACCTTTGTAATGTGATTTTTAATATCACTTATTTTATGGCTAGTTTTTTAAAAATCTCTGGTTAAAACTAATTAAAAGTCTGGTAGAATTAAATTTTATTCTGTTTAAAATTTCTGGCTAAATCCTCAAAAAACTAGGATAAATATTAATTTTTTTATGTAGTGTATGATTAAATGTTAAAATCCTTCTTAAGAATATGCTTCCTATTTGGAGTTTTCTGGAAGATTAGTTAAAGCAGTTAATAAAATTTTTAGTTTCAATAAATTTTATTAAGTTATATTATGAGTACCCAGCATTTGCCTATGGTTTCTACTGGCTATTGAAAGCAAAAAACAGATACAAGTTGAATGCCAGAGTTGCAAAAGCTGCTAAATTCGTTGATCCAGTTTGTTCTAACTACTATCTATGTTGCAAGAGTGGAGATCAAAGTATTAAACATTGGTCTAACTTTTAGAGATATCTATATTAAACATTACAATTACATAGTCCTTCCATAATAAACTCCTTGTCGGATGGTATTCTTACTGAATTCTTTAAGTACTTTTTCGATCTCAATTCTTTAAAATAAGCTCTGAATATAAAACTGTTTATGGTACAAAATGTCTTTTATACCCTCCCAATAAAAATTGGAATAGGGTTGAAATTCGGTATCTATTATCTTAATTCCAGAGAAAGGTGATCTTTCGGATTGTAATGATTATCAAGGTATTTCATTAACCAGTGTTGAAGTAAAGATACTATCAAAAACTATTAGAAATAGAATTTCAGAGCGTGTTTTTACCCATGGTTTCATTAGACATGAATAATTAGGATTTCGCATTAGAAAGGAAAGTATTAATTTATATATATTAATTAGAGATATCTTCCGGAAAAGAACTTTAAAGAAAAGCATATTTATTTAGCTTTTCTTGACCTTAAGAAAGTTTATGATTTGATTCTAATTTTCAACATTCTCACCAAATTCAACACTTAGGAATTCCTGATAAGAGTCTTCAGTTCTTTACTAATCTTTATTTTCTTCAAAAGCGCATATATTTTCAATAGTACACTTTCAAAAGAATCTTCAGTTTATTGTATTTTTTTTTTTTTCTTTTTTTTTTTTAACGGCATCAAATATTTTTAAACTTTATTATTAATTTAATTAATATTGTAATACATGTAATAAAAAAATAAAATTAAAAATAAAAATAAAAAAATATGTTTAAATAAATACAGATGAATAAAAATTGGGTATAATATATTCTAGTAATTTTAATTAAAGTAAGAAAGCCACTATTATACTAAAGTATAATAATTGTATTTGACTTCCAATGGGACACCGAGCCAAAGATCAAAATTTTGTCATGGAACAAAATTATGATCTCCATTGGTTGCGCTGGCCTTCCTGGCCTGTCTTACTGTTTCTTCAGCATTGACGCTCTTGGATGTTGCTTCAAACCTTTTGAACATTGACCATTGCTGGCCAATATTAAAAGGCATGATTTTGGTTAGAAGTTCCGCTGTTACCGTCAAGAATGGTGTTCCTTCATTAGTGCCAGATTGAATCTGACACTTGCAAAGTTCTTTTCATTCCCTTGAATTGTAATTGATATTGTTAAAACTTCTTCCCCCAAGAAGGAATTTAAATATTTTACTACACACACTAGAATAATCATACACATTAATATTCACTGGATTATTAGAACTATTACTATCATTAACTAAATTACTATCTAAATTAGAATTATTATCTTCACTATTGCTATCATTACTAATATTATTATTTCTATTACTACTATTATTATTATTACTATTGTTACCATTACTATTGTTACTATTACTATTAACATTATTACTATCTCTATTGATATTAACATTTTCAATATTATTGATAGGACTGTTGGAATTACGTTGACTGAAAAAATTTAGTAGCTGGACTATGGAATCATAATGTTTAATACGGATATCTCTAAATGTTGGACAATCTAATAACCAAATAACCAATGTTTAATACTTTGAACACCACACTTGCAATATGGACAGTAGTTAGGACAAACTGGATCAACAAATTTAGCAGCTTTGGCAACTCTAGCATCCAACTTATATCCGCTTCTTGCTTTCAATAGCCAGTAGAAGCCATAGGCAAACTCTGGGTATTCATAACATAATTTGATAAAATCTTTAGTTTCAATAAATTTATTATCATCATAATATTGCGCTTTGATTGAATTCCCTTTGAGATCTTTCCAATAAAAGTTTTTGATTGCTTTAACATCTCCATGCTTCTTTAGTTTTTTATCAAGTGTCCTACTTGATTTGCACCACGTGTATTTTCTAAATTTAGGAATGTAATTGACAAGGTATGAGATAATACAATTTGAGTTTTTCCATTTGTTAAAACATCTAACCTGAGCTAACGCACATTTGGCTGACAATGGAGGAATATTCAAATCTTTTGAGATAGAGTATAATATAGAAATTTTTTTTATAAACAAATTAAAATATAATTTATAAGATTAATAATTAATGTTTATTAGAATATTCATTTAATTATATAGAATATCAATTTTAATAATTTATTGTAAGTGTATATATTGTAAAATATTAAGTTATTTGGTAAATATAAATTTTTACTTATTGAAAATCATCTTTTTAAAATGAATTAAATATACTTTTAATTTAATTTTTAATGTGTCAGGTAGTTTATTAAATGAAAGAAAAAGAAAATTAAAGATTAATTTCAAAAATAAAACAAAATAAATTGCTACTTTTTTATATAAATTATATTTTTTTAAATTTTTATTTTATTATATATAATTTTATATTTACATAATAATTATTTCGAATAAAAATATTATAACGATTAAAAATTTTTTATAGTATATAATAGTTTAAAATAAAATAGTAATCAAATAGTAATAATAATAATTATTTAATAAGTAATATTTAATTTTATTTTATTAATCTAGAACTTATTAATGAATTCCCAGGTAGCTTGTGGAACCCATGATTGACCAGAACCTTGATCCTTGTGATCCCAAATGTGGCCACCAGATTGAGTACACCAACGAACTGGGAACTTTTCATCAACAGTCTTATAATCATAACATTTATGTGGACCATTTGGTTGAGCTTCTTCAGCTTTTTCTTGAACAGCCTTACCACCTTGAGAGTTGTGTTCAAGAATAATATCACGAGCATGACGACCCATTTCTGGAGTACAAAGACCATCATCGAAACCAAGAACACCCATCCAACCAATACCATCACCAGTATGTTGTGGAAGGTAAATATTACGTTCAGCAGTTTCATAAACAGCAACACCACGAAGAACCTTTTGGTGGTTCCATGAAAGACCATTTGAGAACATTGAACCGTAACTGAAACCAGTAGAGAAGACACGAGATTCATCAATACAAAGATCTCCCTTTAATTTTTCAAGAAGTTCATCAAATAATTTGTAATCAGCTTCACCCCATGGTAATTGTTGTCCATTACCTTCTGGAGCAACGAAAATAGTAGTTTTACCAGTATCTAATGGTTTTAATCCATAGTAACCTTCAGAACGAACATTAGCAGCTGAACCACCCATACATTGCATACCAAATACTAAACGGTATGGCTTACTGCTATCATAATTTTCTGGAATATCAATGAGAACCTTACGACTACCTCCAGACCATTTAAAGTCAAATTGTCCATTAAGACTTGGATTCTTTCCACAACCTTTAGATGGAACTGGTGAATTCTTTAATGGATATGGGTATGAAGATGAACCTCCTTGGGCTGGAGCATTATTAGTAGTATTGTTATTATCTGGTTGAATATTATTTTGTTGATTGTTGTTTTGTTCCCATGAATTTCCTCCTTGGTTGTTATTGTTGTTATTATTTTGTTCCCATGGATTTCCTCCTTGGTTGTTATTGTTGTTATTATTTTGTTCCCATGGATTTCCTCCTTGGTTGTTGTTGTTGTTATTATTATTTTGTTCCCATGGATTTCCTCCTTGGTTGTTATTGTTGTTATTGTTATTTTGTTCCCATGGGTTACCTTGGTTAAAGTTTTGACCCCATTGATTGTTATTGTTGTTATTGTTTTGTTCCCATGGATTTCCTCCTTGATTATTATTTTGACCCCATTGGTTCCATTGGTTGTTGTTGTTGTTATTTTGGTCCCATGGATTTCCTCCTTGATTATTATTTTGACCCCATTGGTTCCATTGGTTGTTGTTATTATTATTGTTTTGATCCCATGGATTAGCAGCCCATTGCTGGTTGTTGTTGTTGTTGTTTTGTCCCCATGGATTCCAATTGCCCCACCATTGACGTTTCTTAAGATCCTTACCTATACCACACCATTGACCATTTTCAACACCCCATAAACCATCAGCATCAGAATAAACAACCTTTGATCTTTCACAACATCTATAACCAAGTTTTAAAGAAAAACAATCTTCTTTTTGAGCAGAAACATTAGCTACAAGTGCAGTTATAGCTGTTAAAGCAGTTATGAATTTCATTTTTATTTATAGTTATATTTAATAATAGTAAAAAAATATTGATATTGACTATACAAAGTAATTATTTTTTCACCTTTAATAATTTATTATAATAATAAATAAAAAATAATAATACAAAAATAAATTTGGACTAATTATATTTCTTTTATACTTTTTTTTTTTTAAATAATAATATATTAAAACAGAAAGTTTTTATATTAAAATATATTAAAAATAATATGGTATTAATAAAAATATGTAAATCTTCATTTTTTTTTCTCCAAGCAAAATATTAAGAATTAATTTTAATAATCAATAATATTAGTTTTTTTTAATTGAAAAAAATGTTTCAAATATACATTATAATATATAATTTAAATTTAATAATATATTGAATAATATATTAATATATACTCAAACAAATAATTAAAAGAATATTAGATTTATTCTTAACATTAATGATATTATAATAATAATAATAATAATATTTTTTTTTTATAATAAACTAAAATCATTATATAATCTTTCCAATTTTTTTATTTTTATCCCAATTAATTTACGAATTTTATTGAAAATTAAAAATTATTCTTTTTTTATTGTATAAATGTAATTCTTAAAAATATTAATACTAATTTTATATGTACTACATAAAATAATTATATTTTTAATTGGTAAAACATTAACTTAATTATTATAGAAATTAATGTGAAACTATTCTTAATTAATAAAAATTATTATATTTTAAACTTTTGTTTTAATTTTTCATGCTAAAACACATTTTTTTCTAAGAAATTAATATAAATTAATTCAATTTTTAATATAGAAACTTTTTAATATAGATAATAAACGGCAATTTCAAATTAGTTTTATTTATTATTTGGGTAACATCAATTTTTAGAGAATGGCTATTATACTTTATAATATAATCTGTTTACCGTTAATATTTTAAATAATAATAAAACCTTTATTTTTGTGTAATGATGAGATTAATAATTAATATATAAATTAAAATTTTTATTTTCTTTTTTATTTGTATAATTACAAATAAAAATGTATTTAAAAAGTTTCAAAAATTTTTTTAATATATTATATAATATTATATAATGATATTTTAATAATTATTATAAATATGTAAAAATATTATTTATTAAAACCTATAAGTGCGGTTAATTTAACTATTAGGATTAATATTTTTTTTTTTTGATCAACCATTTAAATTTTAATTATGATTATTTGTATGACTATAATATGAAATATAAAAGATATTTTACTCTACGTTATTTGGATTACCAAATTAAATGTAATTATATTAATATAAAATAGAAATATAACTCTAAATAATAATATAATTGAATATTAAATATTATAACAAATATCATTTAATAATAGTATAATTCAATCTTGATTATTTAATTCACAATACCATCTTTTTATATGGATAAATAATTATCAAAAATATTATTCTAATAATCATTGGTTAAATTAAAATATTTATTTTTAAACCTTTCACTAAAATATTACATTATAACTCTTATATGTATAAAATTATAAAATTAAATTATTTCATTTTAATATAATTGAATAATTATAAATAAATTTGCCAAAATAACAAATATTTGCCCTTTTTTATTTTGTTAAATATTTCTTTTGATAACAAAAGCTTAACTTTTTTATTATACCTTGAATGATATTGAGAGTAATGTTAATTACAATAGTATATATTGATAATATAAATAATTGAGCAGGATAAATATAAGGCTGTTAATTATATATTGATATCATAGAGTTGCTTGTTTATTTTATAGATAAATATGACTAATATATCATAAAATTTTTAAAAAATATTTAGAGTTTATAGCTTAATTGTATAGTTTTGTTGTCCAATTAGAAATACTTATTTTTTAATTAAAAAAAAAGTATTTTTATTAATTTTTTTTATACCTTTATTCATTGGTTTAATAGTAATATCTTACTATAATACTTAAAATTTGAATAAAAACTAAATAACTATCATTCATTTTTAAAGAAATATATACCAATTTCTGCTAATTCTTCAAATATCTAAATTATTATAAAAAATGAAATATAAAATAACTCTTTTTCTGTTATTTTTCAAAATAAATAATTATATAATTAACTCCTTAATTACAAAACTAACTAAATTTTTAATATTTTATGAAATTTAATGTTTCAAATAAACATTACATTTTAAACATTCATAACTATTATATATATATTTTTTAATTTAAATTTTATTTTTTTTTTTGAATAATAAATATTACTACATTGTCATTTATAAATACAATATACTACTACTTATTTTTTGAGTCACAGAATTTAGATTAGTAAAAATTTTCTCTAATCGATGATTTATTTATTAGAAGTAACTGAATCTATAGCTGTGACAATTTTTTTATCCTTTATATTTTTGGATAAATATTTAGAATATTATTACTATTACATAACTACATTTGCTATATATTTATATAATACTAATAATATATGTAAATATTAATTTGTAATAAAAATATTTTAATGATTAACACTAAATATTCATATTTTATTTTACAGTATGTAAGAAAGTAAAAAAAACCATAATTTGTTTGAAAATAGAAGTAACTGTTCTTATAGCTGTAAATTTATCCATGAATTTTTATCTAATCATTTATATTTAAATATAAATATTTTAAAAATATTTATTTTGTAAAATACTCATATTATTTTTGCGGTACGTAGATTAGTGTAAATTCAAGTGAGGAATAATTTTAGAAGTAACTATTTCAATAGCCGCAAATTAAAATGAGCTTTCCAAATAAGTATAATTATAAATTATATTTTTATATTTTATAATTACACTTATTACTACTTCAAATGAAATTCTCTTTACGTTTTTCCATTAGATTAAATTTTAGTTCTTTTTCTCCATTTTCATATATATTATTTCTTCGATAATTTCATTTCTTCTTTTAATCCCTAATAGAATAATGATTCTTAAGAAAATTTCTTCAGATCCAATTTTACCGAGCAGCGTAAACTAAATATTTAATTAATAATTAATTTATTACTTAAATATTTTTTAAAAGTTTTATTGCTGCTAACTTTCAAAAATTTTGGAATTTTAAATGCCTTTTATACTTTTTTTTAGAAATAAGAAATATTAAATTAAAAAATTTAAATATATATTATCATGATATATATTTTAATAAACTAATAATATACTATATACTTCAGTTTTATATAATTTTCTTTTAAAATAAATTAATTAAAATATACTAAATTATATTAGTAATATATTGTATCTAATTTATTAATATAATTTAAACTATATAGAAATATATTTATAATAAATTTAGTGTGATTAAAAATATAAATTTTAAAGTTATTTAGGCTATGAAATGAATCAATCATATTAAAAGTTAAAAGTCAATTAAAAAACTTTTATATATATTGCAATACAAATTATTATTTAGGTAAGGAATAAAAAAATTGATTTACAGCTTTTATTTAGTTGTCATTTTTTTTATATATCTAAATATTAATATAAGATTTTTTATTTTATAAAATCTACTAATACTTGTTGTTTATTTATTTAGAAGAAATAAAAAGGTTTTATAGTTTTATAATTAAATAAAAAGATTGTTGTTTATTTATTTAGAAGAAATAAAAAGGTTTTGTAGTTTTATAATTAAATAAAAAAATTATTAAGATAAATAATTATATTATTTTTATAATTATGAATTAAATTTAGTATAATTTATTTTGGTACTTTAAATTTTTAAAAATTTTTAATTATTGAAAATAATAAACTTTAAAAAATTAGAATTATTTATATATTCTTACAATTTAAGAATGTTTATTTATAAAATTTAGAATTATTTATATATTCTTACAATTTAAGAATGTTTATTTATAAAATTAAGTAAAATTAATACACTTAATTTCAATTATTATTTATTCAAATACAATAAAATAAGAGAAGTGTTTTAATAGCCATATAAATTTATAAAGGATAGTATATAAAATCATTTTAATGCAATTTTAAAATAATAATAATTATTAGTAAGTGATGTTTTGTAATAGTAAAATTAAAATTCCTGTTATATCTGATTAATTAGTTGTAGGAGAATTAGGTTTGATTAATAATTTTGATTTGTTACTTATCTTATATTATACTAAATATCTTTTCTTTAAATTAATATATTTGAGGGTTTTAACTCTAAGTATTTATACTCAAATTATTATATTTTTCATTTTTCCATTTTGTAATACTAAGTCCAATTTATAAATAGTTTATTTTTTAAACATTGTATCTTACTATTATTACAAAAATTTTGTTTAATAATATCTAAAAGAAATATTATGAATATTGCTATATTATTTAATATTTATTTTAAGGAAAAAAATAATTATGATTGTGAAAAGTTATTAATAAACTTCATATATTATAAATTTAATAAATAAAAAAAAAAAAAAAAAAAAAAAAAACGATTTAAATTGATTTTTTTGTTTTATTTACACTTTATTTACTCTAATATTTTATAATTATTATAATTAAATATGAATTAATAAGAAAATAAATAGTGATATTATATATAACTATTATAATAAAGACCTCTTCAAAAATATTCTTATTTAAATAGTATTTATATATTAAAGATTAATATTTTTTTATTGTATTTTTCTTTTAATTTTTTAATGGAAGATAACTGTAAATAAACCACAATATAACAATCAATAATTTGTTCTTTGAAGCTTATTTTTTGTTATACCTTTTTTAATTAATTAAATCATCAAAAAATTTATTAATTAGTATATAAAAATATTCATAATAATTTTTTTTTTTTTTTTTTTTTTTTTTTTTTTTTTAGACTAGGAAGAGAATACACATCTTTTATTTATTTACTTACTTAATTAGTGATATTACATAATATTAGGTGATAATACATATTGATAATGATATAATAAATAATAAATAAAAATAAAAAAATATATATAAATAAAAATATAAAAATAAAAAAATATAAAATAATTATTTAAGTTGCATAAAAGTTCAATGAACTCTGCAATTTGTACTGTGTGGGATTGGTCCCTACCTAATAAATTAAATGAAATAAAAAAAAGAAGTAACATCAGGTATGATAGTGTGGTGTCCACTAAACTCTCCCATGAGTTCATAATGTTTTCATTCGAATTTGAGGAAATACTAACATTGAACCCTGTGTACGGAACATTGGAAATGTTCCTTTGCCATATCGGTACGACGTCGGCGCTCTTGATTACGTTAGGTGTCTTACTAAACCTATCAAAAAGTAGCTTCATAGAGCTACTAATGATAGGGATTGTTTTAGTAAGAAAAGCCGCGAGACCCTCTACATATGGAACATGAGACCCCGATGAACTGTAAAGCTGTTCATTCAAATGTCTTTGTTCCGCCTTATCGATATGTAGCTCATCATAAGCTAAAGTTCCACCAAGAAGGAACGTAAAAAATAGTTATAAATTATTTTTCTTACTTCCGTTTCGGGGAGTAAGTATGTGATGAATTGGTTCTTATATTTATTGTAAAAAAGGGTAAAAAGATCGTCAAGAAAGCTAAGTGAAGAAGCTCTGTATTCAGAGAATGCAGAACATTCTAATATCCAATGGTAAAAAGATTGTTCGTCATATCCGCAACATGGACAGACACGAGGGCAGTCAGGAGTAACTCTATTACTGGCAATAGCAATTCGGGTAGTATTTTCATAACCGCATCGAATACGAATAATCCAGGTAATTCCTAAATTTAAGTGAGGTTTGTTGAGACCGATATGCATTAGGCGATTTGAATTAAGGAATTTGTTGTTAGTATATCTGAGGGCTTTACTTCCATTATTTAGGCTACTATTATTCCAATAATATTCTCTAATATCTTTAGTACTTTTAATATTTATTTTCATAAGCTTCTTATGTAGTGAACAAGATTCTTTGGCCCAAGAGTAATGAGACATGGGAGGAATAGATCGGACGAGATCTTTAATTATACAATTTGATTTTCTCCATTTAACAAAGCATTTCACTTGTTGCGCAGCACAAATACCTGAAAGGGTAGGAATCTTCATATCTCTTGTAAGAGCATACAGACTAATAAATGAATTTCGTTCAAAAACAAAATCTTTGTTATTAAAACTTTTATTGTGAAAGCTATTGACACTCCATAAAACAGCAGTATTGATAAGAGATTGGACTCTTCTAGTTCTATTTTTGTTGGAACCAAGCAAAGGAGCATAATAAGATACTTTGCTTAAAATATAAGAATGAATTACTATGTTTTTTAAGCCAATAGGAACACAATTGTTGGTGAGGAAGTTCTTAAAAGAGAATAAAGAATTCTGAACTTTTTTGTACATATTAGACAGAATAGGAGTCAAAGAAAGATCTTCGTCGAATGGGATTCCAAGATAAGTATAGCAAGAAACCTTTGGAATCGAGTACATACCGATGTAAAATGTTGGGTCGACATAACTAGGGGATCTATTAAAGTTGATAGGTTTAACAACAATAGTTGCACATTTATTTATTCCAAAAGACATTTCATTTAAATTAGCCCAATCAAGGACTAGATTGAGCATCTTTTGAAGGTTCTTCTTACTAGGAGCAATCAAAACAATGTCATCAGCGAAAAGGCCACCACAACAACGTTTATTACCTAAGCTAACTCCAAGCCTTTCACATTTATTTAAAATATCATTGATAAAGAGGTTAAACAGTATAGGAGAAAGAGGACATCCTTGTCTTACACCACGGTTTATAGGGAATCCATTGGAAAGCATATCCAAGAAACGTGCACGAGCTTTAGAGGTAGAGTAGAGATTATTGAGAAAATCAAAACATTTACCACGTATACCTAATTTATATAACTTTGTAAGGATATTAAAAATAGGAACTGAGTCGTATGCTTTTTTAAGGTCTAGAAAGGCAACATAAGTGGCTTTTCCTTTAAATTTTCTTCTTTGACAGATTTCTCTAATGGAAATAAATAAGATAATGCATTCTTCTTTATTGCAAAAACCAAATTGCTCAGGTCCTATAAAATTATGAGAAAGAGCATACTTTGAAATTCTATTAGTTACAATTTTTGAAATAATTTTAAGACCTACATTGATGAGAGAAATACCACGATAATTATTACAGTCTGAGAGATCGCCTTTCTTTGGAATAGAAACAATGGAAGCAGAGTTCCATTTCAAAGGAAAGGAACCATTCCAGATTTTATTAAAAATTAATTTAAGACAATTTCCAGCAGACTTATGTTCTTTCTCCAGTTCTTCGTTACAAAAGAAAGCTTTGAAAAATTCAATTGGGATACCATCGGGACCTGGAGCCTTGTTATTCTTCATTGACAGAACAACATTTCTAATTTCCTCAATAGAAATGGGACCATTTATATCTCATGCTATTTGGTTGATATGGTTGAATTGGAAGGCTCTTTCCCAGTAACCACGATTTAAGCTGTGATTTGTAACATCAGATGCAAGATTTTCATAATGTTCAGCCCAACGTTTTAATTGTTCTTGAGGAGTAAATAAATCCTTGCCATTCTTGTCCTTAATAGTTGAAACATGGGAGGACGAATAACTTGGTTTGGCAAGTTTTTTAAGGCCTTTCCAACCTTGTCTAAAGCTTTTATCAATAAAATGTTTACCGATAGAAACAATATTAGCTTTATAGAGATTGGATCTGAATTTGCTCTTAACCTTTTTGATGGTATTACATAGATTTTGGTATATGGAGAACTGGTTAAGATAATTTTCCATGTCAGCGCAATCTGAAAGGGGCTTAATATTTTTGTAAGCCAGGTGTTTTTCATGTGATAAGTTTTTGATGTATTGAGGGCAATGGAATGCTGGACCTTTTAAATCTGCGGGCACAATGGCTTTTATTTCTTTACCTATAGTTTTGGAAGTATCTAAAAATCTTGAAACCATATCGTCAGCCGAAAGGCTATCACAATTAGCTTCAAGCTCGGAAGCTAGAACAGCAAAGCGATTACTAGTAAGAATGTCAGAACACTTTGTGTTACAGATATGACTTGACCACTTAAAGGTCTTCTTAGGCTTTTTGAAACCATCCGAAGAGTCTTTTTTACAAGACACAAGGATCGGTTTGTGATCAGAAACATCGTGGAAAACTTCACAAACTGAAGATTTGTTTATGTGTTCTGTCATAGCTTTGTTGTATATAATATGATCAATGCATGAAGATTTAGATCCTTTTTCCCAGGTAAAATTATTACCAGTTAACTCAGCCATAGTCCAATCCGGGAAGTGTTGTGATATATAAGATTTGATTTTAATAGCTGACATATTAAAGTCTCCTACAAGGATAGCTGGGTGGTTGAATTTGTTATGCGTTGTTAACCACTTATCAAGTTCATCAAAGGCAATTAATCTAGCATCCGGCCATCTAGTTTGCGGGAAGTAAATATTACCAATGGTACATCTCTGGTTCCAAAATGACAATATTGTAACTGAAATGATGTACTTATATAGAAGAGGTTCAGGAGTAAAGGAACAAGAATTATGAACACCAATGTAAAGTCCTCTCATACCTGGAACTTTAGGATTAGCACGTCTGTGTACTGGTTTATAGTTCGGTAGGCATGGGGAGGAAATTGCATTACCACAGAGGAATTGGCTGTTACCTACTTCTTGAAGACAGACACATACAGGTTTGAAAACAGAGATGAAGTATAAAACACCGTCCTTTTTCTCCGGGTTCCAACCATTGATGTTCCAACAAGTACATAAGTTGAAAAAGGAAGCATTAGAGCTTAGATGACTAAAATAGAAATCGTCAGAGAGTGGACCAGTAGTAGATTTGATAGATCGTTTGTTTTTGTATGATCTATTGTTTTTGAGCTTATCAATGAATTTCCAAGATATTTTACTAGAGATTGGGAGTTTTTCAGAAAGTGAGTGTATAAGTAACATGGCTTTAAGCGGACATTTTCCATTGACTTTAAGAATGAAATAGATACCGAGTGATTGTGAATATTTTTTGGTGAGGGATTGAAGAATATCATTGAAAGGTTGAATGTCCTTTAAAAGAAATTCCATTAGTCGTTGTTTTGACCATGAACTAAGATCATGGATAAAAATTAGATATGATTTATTGGAGTTAGATCCGAAGAAACGAAGACCACGTCGTAAGGTAGGTACAGTACAATTGGTATTGTTCATTTTGAAAGAACTTATTATGACAATAGATATTAATAGTTTGAAGTATTGATATAATGATATAAATAAGATAATGAAATAAAATATATAGTAAAATAAAAATAATAATAGTAAAGACGGATATAATATATAGCAAGTGGATTATTTGTCAAACAATATTTTAAATTTATAACTGGAAAAGTGGCTAAGTTGTTGACAAACTTAGTTCTAACTCTACTGAAGACTTTAAACGGAAAGATAAATTTTGAATATCTATCACTTTGGATTTCTGTATTATAACTGTATTTTGAAAGCTCTTTATATTAATAAGAATTGTATAATTTATTGGATGATAATTGTATTGTGTTGATTCTGATTGTTGAAATTGAACATTCATATAGGTTGTTTATGTTGTAAGGTAGAGAGATAATAAGAGTGAAAAGTTGTTATATCAAAAATAATGGAAATAAGTTGAAGAATTTTGGGTAAACATAATAAAATTTTTTTTTTTTTATTTAAAGATAAAATTGAAACAAGAGTAGTATTTACAATATAAAAATAGAATACTCGATTTTCCAGGATAGAAGCTTTGATAATAGAAATGTTAAAGAAAAAAAGGTGTTAATACTTACCATAATAGTCCATAATAAACCTACTTAAGTTATACAGATATATAAATATACATATAATATAAAGTATAAGAAATATATATATATAGAAAAGAGATAGAAAAAGTATACAAAAGAATGTTAGTAGAAAAGAGATTCCTTGGAAAATCTAGAGTTACAAAAAAAAAAGAAATAAAAAAAGATATTACTAGAATCATATAAAATCATAAAGGAAAAATAAAAAAGCCGCGCCCCTCGAAAATAATAAAAATAGAAAAAATAAAAGATTAAATATGATTATAGTAATGAAAGCTGCACCCCACACGAAACTCAAGAATAAATGAAAGGAATAACCAACTAACTGAAAAAACAAAACTATCTGACTAATCAACATATAAAGAATAAAAAAGGAATAAAAGAACAAAGAGAATAAGTAGTAAACTGGGATAACAAATTATCGATGAAAGCTAAAATAAAAATGAAATCAAGAAATATTCAAAATCAGTATTTAATACTACCGAATCAAACAATTTTAAGTTTAAAATAATATGTTATAAAAGTTGTTAAAGCAACTACTATCTAGAAAATAAGTTGAAGGTGTAAGGGATATATGATATAACAACTAACACTCAAATTATCAACTCTGTTCGCTCAGTACCATGAGCTTAGTCCTAATAATATTTCCAAATAAAGACTAACCAAGTATCCATTGCGCAATACTTGGATTTAATTCTTCCTACTCTCTCAGTACCATGAGCATGAGTAGACCCCCTTGAGAAACTACATTTATTAAATAAATGAAGGCACGTACCCAAGAGGGCACCAAGCATCCATTGCGCAATACTTGGATTTAATTCTTTCTACTCTCTCAGTACCATGAGCATGAGTAGACCCCCTTGAGAAACTACATTTATTAAATAAATGAAGGCACGTTCCCAAGAGGGATATTCATAATAATAATAATAAACATAATAATAAACATAATAATAATAATAATAATAAACATAATAATAATAATAATAATAATAATAATAATAATAATAATAATAATAATAATAATAATAATATTTTTTTAACTACAACAAGTAATTTTTAATTTCTAATTTATTAATTTTTTTTTTTTTTTTTTTTTTTTTTTTTTTTTTTTTTTTTTTTTTTTTTAACGGCATCAAATATTTTTACACTTTATTATTAATTTAATTAAAATTATAATACATGTAATAAAAAATTAAAAATAAATAAAAATAAAAAAAATATGTTTAAATAAACACAA
The DNA here is from genome assembly GCA_002104945.1 of Piromyces finnis. Classification (NCBI taxonomy): domain Eukaryota; kingdom Fungi; phylum Neocallimastigomycota; class Neocallimastigomycetes; order Neocallimastigales; family Neocallimastigaceae; genus Piromyces; species Piromyces finnis. Next base: position 260,476 of record MCFH01000005.1, on the reverse strand, counting down.
ATGAATAAAAATTGGGTATAATGTATTCTAGTAATTTTAATTAAAGTAAGAAAGCCACTATCATACTAAAGTATAATAATTGTATTTGACTTCCAATGGGACACCGAGCCAAAGATCAAAATTTTATCATGGAACAAAATTATGATCTCCATTGGTTGCGCTGGCCCTCCTGGCCTGTCTTACTGTTTCTTCAGCATTGACGCTCTTGGATGTTGCTTCAAACCTTTTGAACATTGACCATTGCTGGCCAATAGCAAAAGGCATGATTTTGGTTAGAAGTTCCGCGGTTACCGTCAAGAATGGTGTTCCTTCGTTAGTATCAGATTGAATCTGACGCTTACAAAGTTCTTTCCATTCCCTTGAATTGTAATTAATATTGTTAAAACTTCTTCCCCCAAGAAGGAATTTAAATATTTTACTGTACACACTAGAATAATCATACACATTAATATTCACCGGATTATTAGAACTATTACTAACATTAACTAAATTACTATCTAAATTAGAATTATTATCTTCACTATTGCTATCATTACTAATATTATTATTTCTATAATTGTTATTATTACTATTGTTACTATTACTATTGTTACTATTACTATTGTTATTACTACTATTGTTACTATTACTATTAATGTTATTACTATCTCTACTGATATTATCAATTTCATTATTATTGATAGGACTATTGGAATTACGTTGACTGAAAAAATTTAATAGCTGAACTATGGAATCATAATGTTTAATACGGATATCTCTAAATGTTGGACAATCTAATAACCAATGTTTAATACTTTGAACACCACACTTGCAACATGGACAGTAGTTAGGACAAACTGGATCAACAAATTTGGCAGCTTTGGCAACTCTAGCATCCAACTTGTATCCGCTTCTTGCTTTCAATAGCCAGTAGAAGCCATAGGCAAACTCTGGGTACTCATAACATAATTTAATAAAATCTTTAGTTTCAATAAATTTATTATCATCATAATATTGCGCTTTGATTGAATTCCCTTTGAGATCTTTCCAATAAAAGTTTTTAACTGCTTTAACATCTCCATGTTTCTTTAGTTTTTTATCAAGTGTCCTACTTGATTTGCACCACGTGTATTTTCTAAATTTAGGAATGTAATTGACAAGGTGTGAGATAATACAATTTGAGTTTTTCCATTTGTTAAAACATCTAACCTGAGCTAACGCACATTTGGCTGACAATGGAGGAATATTCAAATCTTTTGAGATAGAGTATAAAGATATAAACGATACAGCTTTATGAACTCCGGCAACCCATCGTATTCCTTTGTTAACATGCTTCTGAGCAATTCTAGACCTAGCTTTGTTGGATCCAAGTAATGGTGCAAAGTATGAAACTCTGCTGATTACTTGTGAGTTAAGTACTAGTTTTTTGAAAGGAATAGGAATATTAGGATTTCTTAAGAATTTACTGACTGAGAAAAGTCCTTTCAAAACCTTGTTATTAAGAGCTTTAATTACTGGTTTAAGGGACAGATTCTTATCAAATGGAACACCAAGATAAGTATAGCAATCAGTAGTTGGAATGGGTTGTCCTGCTAAGTAAAATGTTGGATCTCTCTTGTTCTGATTTTCTATTGATTCAGGACGAATCACCATCGTTGAACATTTCTGGATACCAAATTCCATTTCATTATACAGTGCCCATTCATTAACTCTTCTAAGCATCTTTTTTAAGCATCCTCTTGTTGGAGCACAAATAACTATATCATCTGCAAAAAGTCCACCACAGCATCGAGTGTCACCTAAACTGACTCCGAGATCTTCGCACTCTCTAAATATATCATTAATAAAGAGATTAAAGAGAATAGGAGAAAGAGGGCATCCTTGACGGACTCCTTTCTTCACATCAAAAGATTTCGAGAATTGTCCATCTAATTTGACATTAGCCTTAGATGTTAAATATAAATTTTTGATAAATTGTAGACTCTTACCTCGGATTCCTAAACAATCTAATTTATGGAGAATATTACCGATTGGGACTGAATCGTATGCTTTCCTGAGATCTAAAAAGGCCAAATATGTCTCTTTATTATCTAATTGACGTCTACGGCATATTTCTTGGATTGAAATGAAAAGACTAATACTTTCTTCCTTTTTTCGAAAACCAAATTGTTCAGGTCTAATGAAATTATTCTTTAGACCATATTCTGAGATTCTAGTGGTGACAATTTTGGAAATCAACTTAATACCATTATTGATAAGTGATATACCTCGATAGTTATCACAATCTGTCAAATCTCCCTTCTTAGGAATAGAAACAATACTGGATTCATTCCATGAGTTGGGGAAATCTCCATCCCAAATACGGTTGAATAATTTAAGAATAAAATTTAAACCATGAGCATCATTATCTGAAGTAGTATTACCAGAAGAATTATTATCTGTAGCATTATTAGAATCATTACTTGATGGAATTAATGCTTTGTAAAATTCAATTGGAATACCATCCGGACCTGATGCTTTATAATTTGGAGTAGTGAGGATAGCTGACTTGACTTCATCAATACTAATATCTTGGTTGATATCCCACTCATCAAGCATAGGAAGTGAAAAACGTTTATTCATTGGTTCTTCATACCAATGCTCCAAATCAAGACTTACACCACTTGGGTCTGATGCAAGCTTTTCGAAATGATCATGCCACACTTCTAGTTGTTCTTCCGTAGCAACAACTAATTCTCCATTTTTATTTTTAATTGGTTGAGCAATAAAGAAAGAATCTTTTCCAATTTTTGCAGTTTTCTTGATCCATTTCCAGGCCTTCTTAGGATTATGACTCTTCATATACTCACATCCTGTTTTAATCCAATGAAGATATTCTTGCTTCCTAAATTCATTACATCTTTTGTGGATGTAATCAATGAGCTTACGGTAGATTTTAATTCTTTTAATAAATTCATCTATATCATAAATTCTTTCTTTTTTAAATCTCTTATACAACTTCATTTTGATTTTTTGGAGATTAAAAATTTGTTGTGAAATATGAAATGAAGACTTTATAACATTATTTGCTGAAGTAATACTGAGCTCGTCTGCAATTGAGAAAGCAGTTGAAGTAAACTCTTTGGAAAGTTCATCTGTAGAAACATTAGGATCGTTGGATTTTGCTGAAAGTATTTGGAATTTATTATGACTGAGAATAGATTCCTTTTCCTCAATACATTTTAATCTATTCCATTTCAGAATTTTCTTAGGAACATTAAAGTCATTAGAAAAATCTTCCATAGGAATAATTTTACCATTAATAAGAAGTGGCTTATGGTCTGATACAGGATAAAAATTATTTATAAATGATCCTGAGTGAATAAGATCTTTCATCTTCGAATTGATAAGAGCATGGTCAATGTCGGAAGATTGATCACCTCGAGTCCAAGAGATAGTAGACCCTCTAAGCGGAAGAATTTCCCAATCTCCTAATCCATTAGTTGATAACCAGTTGGATAATTTTACTTTAGACATATTAAAATCACCAACAAGAATCGATGGATGGGATGAATGAGTTTGTAACCACAAGCGAACTTCTAACTTTGCATGATCAACATAGATGTTGTGATGACTATGAGGCATATAAACATTACCAATCGAGCATTTGAATCTATTCCAGAGACTAAAAGTATAAATAGAAATAATATACTTTCCAGAGAAGTTTTCAAGTGAGGCTTGACATGAATTGTGAAAACCTAAATATAAACCTCTCATTCCCGGAACTGATTCGTCAGCTTTCTTGAAAAAGTGTCTATAGTTTCGCAAAGTAACACGACAAGGATAATCTGTATTCGATCCAGAACCATTACCAGTTTCTTGGAAACATAAAAATAATGGTTTGAAAATAGCTGTGAAATAGCTAATACTATCTCTCTTTTCGTGATTCCACCCATTGGTGTTCCAACTAAGACAAAAAGAAAAGTTATCAGGCTTGTTGGATGAGGAAGAATCGTTGCTATTATTATTATTATTAAAGTCATCGTTATTAATGGATGATGCATCAGAGGAATAAGTAGAACTATTACTAGATGGCTGTGAAACTGAAGAACTATCAACTATTGAACTGTTATCAGAGTTGATAGAGCTATTAGAATTAATTGTTGAATGTTGAGAATGAAATTGTGTTTGCTGTAGATCTGGAATATTTTCATGATTGGAAACTTGTTGAAGATCTTGTTGAAGATCTAGTTGAAGATCGGATTGTTGATGAGATTGTTGAACTGATTGTTGAAATGATTGTTGAATAGAATGTTGATGTTTATTAGAAACTAAAATTTTACGTTTGAGAGTGGAAAAAGTGTATTTGTGATTCCTTCTACTACGAGCTGAAAAGGAAATTGAGGTAACTGAAAGTTTCTTCTTTAACATGTGTAAGATTTTAATACAATCTTTCGATGAACCATGAACCTTGACTAAGAAAAAGTGATCATTGAAAGTCTGAAAATATTTAACACTAATAACTGAATTAAATTTATCTTCTAGAATAACCTCGAGTTTTTCCCATAGCATATTTACTGACCATGATCGAATACCACGGATAAAGAAGGAGCGAATATCATCTAAGGGGATACCATAAGACCGGGTACCACGTCTGATATAATTCTTATCTTTAATATAAAGGACTGACATGATAATTAATTCTAATTAAAAAAATTGAATATAAAATAAATACTAATAAAAATTATAAATATAACGTATATGGAAAAAATCTGTCTCTCTCTCTCTTCTTAAAAGTACTGGATAGTACAAAAATTGTTACGATACTTTGTTTAAAGTTTAAAGTTTCTTTTTTTGAATTCTAGTTGTTAACTTTTTTTAAAAATTCTAGTTTTGGTTTGTTGTTAGTAAATTCGATTCGCTTTTTGACACTAAACTTGTTTGACTTTACTTTTCATTAAATATTTAAATTGGTAAAAAATTTGAATCAAGAATGTCGACACCAGAAAGCTTGTGAATAGTATTTTTACATGATGTAGAGTGAATCAGTCTCTTACAAGAAACAATACAACAATAGCTACATGAATATAAAAGTACAATGCAAATGCTAAAGTTGACTACATTGGATTCTTACAAGAGAAGAGTAGTACTACAAGAATACATGAATAAAAGAAAAAATACAGCAACAAAATGTATTACTCTTCTAATTAAATACTATACAAACTTACCTGAATATCAAACATTCAACTTATTCATCAAATACTTAAATTCGATGAATAAAATGTTTTTTAATCGCTCAGTACCATGAGCTTAGTCCTAATAATTTTCCCTTGAAGACTAACCAAGCATCCATTGCGCAATGCTTGGATTTAATTCTTTCTACTCTCTCAGTACCATGAGCATGAGTAGACCCCCTTGAGAAACTACATTTATTAAATAAATGAAGGCACGTTCCCAAGAGGGAGACAATTTTGGAAATCAACTTAATACCATTATTGATAAGTGATATACCTCGATAGTTATCAAGAGATTGAAATTGTGTTTGCTGTAGATCTGGAATATTTTCATGATGCGTTCCCAAGGGAAATTTTTTTTTTTTTTTTTTTTTTTTTTTTTTTTTTTTTTTTTTTTTTTTTTTTTTTTTTTTTTTTTTTTTTTTTTTTTTTTTTTTTTTTTTTTTTTTTTTTTTTCTCTAATTTATTAACATATTATACATTTAACACAGAATGAATAATGGATGAAATATTTATATTTTAGATAATTTTTTTTTTATTTATTATTTTATTTTTTATATAACTTAATTTTACATTTGACTTTTTTTTTAAATTCTATATATTTATATTTTGATAATTTTTTTTTTATTTATTATTTTATTTTTTATATAACTTAATTTTACATTTGACTTTTTTTTTAAATTCTATATATTTATATTTTGTATATATATAATTTTATTATCTATATTTGAATTTAAGACTAATTTTTTTTATTTATATACTATATATAATATATTAGTTTATGAATATATTATAATAGAAATTGTTTATAATAATTTTGTTTTTCTTTCTTTTTTTTTTTTTTTGAGAGGTTAATTATTAATTTAATTAAATATTTCATTTATTAATTATTTCTATTTTACAAATATAATATCCATCATTAGGATATTATATTATTGAATTAAAAAATTCTATTTATTTTTGGATTATCTTGTAACTATAATCAATAGTTTACTTTATGTACTTATGGTTCAGTTTTACTAATTTTAACATCAGTAATATCTTCAGTACCTTCTTCTTTAACTTTCATTTCTTCCATTTTTTCCTTGGTAATTATTTCTTTTTGAATTTTTTCTTTTTTTTCCTTTCCGAATAAGGTCTGAAGACCTTCAATTAAAAGAACAAGAGAAAGTATAATTAAAAGAATACCAAAGATAGTTTGAGTATATGGTCCCCAATCAGCTTTTCCATTAGAAATAATAATAATTTGATTCTTTACAGTTAAAATTAAAGAACAAATTGTAACAACCATCATGAAAGCCATTGGAATGTATAACATTTTATTGTTCTTACCAACATTACCAAGCCAGGTAGTGATAGCTAAAAGACCAATACCAGCAAGTAATTGGTTAGCAGCACCAAATAAACCCCAAATTTTATCATAACCATTAATTCCAAGTGTAACACCTAAAACAACGGAAAGAATGGTAGCAAAGTATGGATTTACCATAACCTTCTTCCATCCATCTTTAATATCTTTTGTAGTTTGTCCAGGTTCTAACCAAAATTCTTGGAACATGAATCTAGCTAAACGAGTAGCAGTATCTAATGAAGTTAAACAAAAAGCAGAATAAATAACGACCAATGAAGTATATAAACTTTTTTCTAAACTTTTTAAACCTGGAATAGTTGCTACCATCTTAGAAATACCACCTGCAAAAATAGCAGTTGCTCCAGTAAGTTTCTCAGTTGGGTTTTCAATATTCCAGCGATAGGCATATGAAATAGCGCAAAGAGTTAAAATGGCAATAACACATTCTAATAACATACCACCATATGCAATTGGTTTTGCTTCTTTTTTCTTGCTTAATTGTTTAGAAGTAGTACCAGAAGAAACTAAAGAGTGGAAACCTGAAATAGCACCACATGCAACAGTAGTGAAAAGGATTGGAAACATGTATTGAGTTCCATTGTCATTAGTAATAGAAAAACCTGAAAAGGCTGGGAATTTGTCCATACTTGGATGAGCACCAAAAACGCCAATAAATGCAACAATTACCATGAAATAAAGAAGGAATGAACTTAAATAGTCACGAGGTTGAAGTAAAATCCAAACTGGTGTAACAGAAGCGATAAAAATATATATTCCAATAATAATCATCCAAGCATTAGCAGTTAAGTATAATGGATGGAAACACATACCAATAATTAAACAGGCAACAATAGCAAAAACTCCCAAAATAGAAGCAATAATCATTGGTGGATTGATCTTATGAACAATGAAACCATAAATAACAGCGATTAATATGAAAAGCATGGAAACCATGGCAACAGCAGCATTAGTAGAACTTGCAGTTTTATCAATAACCCCATTAATTTTGGTTGCACCAAAAGAAGTAGCAACAATAGAAGAAAATGCTGCAACAACCAAAACTAAAGTTAAGTATGAGAAAATGATAAATAAACGCTTAGCGCGACGACTCATATTAGCAGAAATAATTTCACCAATGGATTGACCTTTATGACAAATTGATGCATATAAAGCGCCAAAATCATGAACGCCACCAAAGAAAATACCACCGATAAGAATCCAAAGAGTAACAGGAAGCCAACCAAACATAGCAGCACCAATTGGACCAGTAATTGGACCAGCGCCAGCAATAGATGAGAAATGATGTCCCATCAAAACAGGAGCTTTGGCTGGAACATAATCAACACCATCCTCCATTGTATTTGCTGGTGTTTCTTCATCATCACCTTCTCTAACACCCCAAGTTTTTTCAAGCCATTTACCATAAATGATATAGCCTAATCCAAGTATTATTACACATATTATTAATAATAATAATGCATTCATTTTGATAATTCCTCTCTTTATGAAATAAAAGTTTAAAAAAATATTTATGAAAGTATATATTAATAATAATATTAATAAATTAGCATATTTAACTCTTTATGTAATGAAATAATATTATATATGTTTAAAAATATTATATTTAATACATTGAGAATTTTATTCAATTTTCTCTTTACCTTTTTATATTTTTTTTTTTTATTTTTAGTAAAAAATTTAATAAAAAGAAATAATTTTAATATTTATATTATTTTTATCTTTTAAACTTTTACAATAAATCATTTTTTTTTTTTAGTTAATATCCACTTAATATCTTTTTCTTCTATTTTCGATATATAAGATATATGAGATTATATATAAAAGAAAATATATCAATATATAGTGTGTGTATATATATATTTAAATTAAAAATATAATAAAATAAAAATAAATTTTATTAAACATATATTTACCATAAGAAAATAAATGTGTTTATATAAAAAAAAAGAATCTAAAAATGTGTAACTTACACAAATATAAATCAATTAATATATATTAAATTTAAAAAGAGAGGTTATTTATAATATATATTTCATAAATAACTAAATTAAAAAGTATATTAGTATTAGTATATCATATATATCATTTTTATAATTTTTATTGAAATAATAATGATTCATAATTTATTTTAACTTGAATAAATTTTATATATCATATGAATAAATTAAAATATATAGTAATCATCAATAATAATTTTAATAATAAAAAACATTCACATAAAGTAATGGAATAAACTTTTTTTTAATATTTAAAAGTTATGTTATATATTATATTCATTTATTTAGAATATTAAATAATAATTTTATATTTAATAATATTTTATATTTCCAAATTATGAACATTTTCATTCCTTTTTAAAAGTAAAAAGAAAAAAAAAATTATTAATAATTAATACAAACTTTTTTTTTTAGAATTAAGCTAATGATATTAATTTATTACACTGAAACTTATTTTATGAAAATGTTTGAAGTTTATTTATATATGAATTTTTTTGCACATTAAAATGTTTAATGTTTAAAAACTTTAATTTATAATAAATATTATCTATAAAAAGATTTGTGTAACGAAAATCAAAAATAAGTAAATATTCCATTATATACATTTATTGTGATAAAGAAAGAGGGAAAGTAAATGATTTTATTACTATTTAATCTTTTAAAAAAAAAATGAGTGTATTTTTAAAAATAGTATAATTTTGTATTTTAAGCAAATATCGACCATTATTGATGAATTTTTTTGCTTTCTTCAATTCTAAATTTTACGATTTAATATAAATGGTAAATATAGATTGTTTTATTTTTTATTTTTATCATAAAATAATTAAATTTAAAAACTTTTGCCATTAACATATTAATTTGAATATATACATGAGTATTATTAACAATATATTATAATATATTGTTTTTATTATTAACAATATAAAATGTGAAAAATTATATATTCATACTTTTTCTTTTTATTATTTAGATTTCATGTTAGAAAAGAAAAACAAAATCTATTATAACTCAAACTTATTTCTATAGATGTAGAAAAATAAAAACTAAATAATAAATCTCAAAAGTTACATTACTTTCATTTAAAAATTGGAATATATTTTTATATTATAATTAATACTATATTCATTATTTAAATTTTTAATATATATTTTTTTTTATCAAGAAATTACTTTTTTTTTTTTTGATAAGATAAAATTTATTAAAAATGTAAATATATTAATATACTTTAATATATTATATATATTATTCATCAAATTCATCAGTGCATCAATAAAAATAAAAAAAGCATTAGTTTTTTTAATTATTATTATTATTATTATTATTATTATTATTATCAATACTGTTATTGAAAATTTTGCTTTTATATTTATTATTTATTTATATAAAAAAAGGTATATTTCCAAAATAATAGATCTAAATTATTGAAATATACATTTTACTTAACAAAAATAAAATAAAATATATAAATAAAAAAGGGAGAATATTTTTGGATATAAAAATATGTTTTTTTTTTTTTTATATAGTTACACAATATTCTATAATTTCTTTGTGTATCTTAACATCTTTCCATATAATTTTTTTTTTTTATACTATCATGAATATATGCAAATAATAAAAATTTTAATTTTTTAATCTTTAAAGAAACTCTTTTATTATTTTATTTATTCGTTTTTTGATATGTATTATGTTTTAATTAGTTCCTATTAAAATAATAATAATTATTTTATTTTATTTTCATTAAGTTCTTTATATATTTTAATTTTAAAAGCATTAATAAATTAATAGATTATTTATACTAACATTCAATATATGTAATAAACTATTTACAATAAGAAAAATAATTATATATATGATATGTTATTTTTTTTTTTTTTTTTTGATTTCATCAATTTTAATAATAAAATAATAATAAAAATAATAATATTAATAATATTATTATTATATTTATTTTATATGTTGAGTAATGACTACTATAATAAAATGACTAGCATTTTTAATAAATAATATTGATTGTTGTTATTTCTCAATAGGTATATTTATATTCAATAAAAACTGTAAAGTTATTTCATCTATTTTTGTTATTTCTCAATAGGTATATTTATATTCAATAAAAACTCTAAGTTAATTCATCTGATACTCTATTTATTTTTTTTTATTTTTTTTTTTAATTATTATCATAATGAAGAGTAACTAAAAATTATGTAATAAAAAGTTATATATTTTTTTTAAAGAAAAATAAAAATAAATAATAATTTAATTAATAACATGGATTTAGGTTAAATAATTATATATTAACAAGAGTATTATTTATAAAAATATTTACCTGAATTAAAATCTTTAAATGGATCATCAAAAGTCGTTTCACTTAATGATTTATCATTTTCTATATCAAAGGAAATATTTTCAGTAATATTACGGAAATTACTAGTATCAAATGATGTTTTTATATTTGGAATAATTGGTGGTTTAATATTACGTAAAAGTGCCCAATTAATACCTTTAAAAAAACTATGTGATTTAATATCTGAGGCACCTGATTTTACACCAAGTCGTTTATATTCATCTTTAATCAATAATTTTTTCATGAGATTTTTTGCATGACTAGAAATTTTAGAGTACCGGTTAGTTTCAGGAAATTGAACATCTTTATTAAGAATATTATTAAAAGTTTCATTACGAGTAATTCCTTTAAAAGGAGTTGTACTATAGATCATCTCGTAAATTAAAATACCTAGGGTCCACCAGTCAACCATACTGGTGTGACCATCACCTTTAATTACCTCTGGTGCAATATACTCCTCAGTACCAACAAAAGAATTTGTTCTAATATTGGCAGTGCATGATTTAGTATCAATAATAGTTTGAGATTTTGGAGAACCACTATTGAAAAAATGTGATGCTCTTTTAATTGTAGGATTTCCTGGTGAAAAGGAGAGTTTTGATAAATCAAAATCTGTAAGCATTATATGACCACTTGCATGTAATAATATATTTTCAGGTTTAAGATCACGATAAATATACCCAAGTAAATGAAGATATTCTAAAGCACAAGTGACTTCCGCAGCATAGAATTTAGCTGCATTCTCTGAAAGGCACTTACCTTTATGAGTTTGAAGGGCTCTAAAAAATTCACCTCCTGCACAAAATTCCATACAAAAGTATATATTATTTTTACTTTGAAAACTATGATACAACGTTATAATAAATGGGTGATTGGCGCTTGCTAAAATTTCTTGTTCAGTTAAAGCTCTTTTGACTTTATTTCTTTTTATCATTTCATTTTTTGATAACACTAAAGATAAAAAAAAATAATAGCATGGTAATAATTATAATAATAATATAATTAATATAGAAATAAAAATAAATTTTATAAATTTTAAAATATTACCTTTTAATGCATAATATGAATCTGTACCTTTTTTTCTCTTTTTTAAATTAACGAGAAATAGTAATGAATAAAAAATAATTATTATTTTTAAGTAATATGATAAAATAGGTTTAATAAATAAATTTTAAAATTATATTATTCTTAATATATATAAAATTATAATATTCTTTTACCACTAAATAAACTTTTCCAACGTCACCACGACCTAAAAGTTTAATTTTTTCAAAGTCACTAGGACCAACCTCAGAATGACTAGTTTTCATTGAACTAGAACTATAACATCGTCTAAATACTTTTTCATTAGAATTAATTAATTGTTGACTTTTGAAACTACAAAAGAATTTATCATCCGATAAGTTGGAAAGATGGCATGAAACATCTTTTGGATTATCTTCATTCTCTATTTTTAAGTTTTGAATTGAACTCGTTTTTAAAATATGTTTATTTTTCCTATATTTATTAGCATTGTCATTTTCAAAACTTTCTTCATTTTCATTAATTATTGCAAGTGATGAAGAAATATGGTTTAATACTGAATGATGATTTTTAGATTGAAAAGTAGGAATATCTTTGTTTAAAAATACTTTATTTTCAACTTTTATTTCGTCTTTAATATCACTTTTCGGTTCAAAGTCCTCCCCTAAACTTAAATCCTTTACTGAGCCAAATTTATTACTTAAATTTTTATTATTTTTTGGAATAAAATTAAGATTTGTATCACTTGCACATCTTACACTCAAGTTAGGATATATTGAAATATCAGTAGAATTTAGAAGATTTGTTTCATTCGAATTACTTTTAGAAAAATACTCTTCATTAGTAGAAAGTATTATCATACGAGGTTCTGTTATATCTTTTTGACCAATATTTTGAATTGTCGCATCGGTTTCATTAGACTTAACTAAATCTTTTGAAGTTTTTAATATGTTTTCATTTATAGTAATATTTTCATTACTTTTTAATGTTTTTTTCTTTAAAATTTCTTTATTATTGAAAGTTTTATTATTAATATTTTGTGAGAAATTAAGTTTTTCCACAGATTTTACAGGGGTTTTATTATTTGATATAATATTATTGTTAAATTGTTGCAATAACCAACTTTTTGTTCTAGGTATAAAGGTTAAATTATTCATCATTTCATTTTTACTCTTCTTTTCTTCAAAATTTATAGAAAAGGCATTAGTTTCTAATTCTTTGAATTTGCTTTCTAATTGAGTATTTTTATGAAACATTTTATTTTATTTTTTCTTTTTTTTTTTGAAAAATTCGAGGGAAATTTATAATATCACGATATATGATTTTTATACTTTTATTATTATTTATTTATTACTTTTTTTAAAATAGAATTTTCAATTTCAATTATAGTTTTTAAAGCATTTATATATCATTCAATTATATATAAATTAATAAACTATTTTTTTATTACAATTTAATATATTTATTTACTTTAATTTTTTTTTCATACATAATTAAGTGATTTTCCTTTTAATTGAAAATAAAAAAAATAATAATAATAATTTGTCAAATGACCAAATATTAAAAAACTATATTAAAATTAAATACGTTTCATTCTTTTAAAAGGATTTTTATTATATATTTAGTTCAAAGAAAATTCAATAAAATGAAAGAATAAACAATATTAGACATTTAAATATAATAATTTATCATTTCAAAATTATTAATATACAAAATAATACTAACAAAATTATAATTTTAAAATTTACTATTATTATTATTAAAACTATAATCTTTAATAGAATATTAAAAAAATAGCTTCTTTTAAATTTTTCTATATTTAATAATTAATAAAAAAAATATATATATTTATATAATTTAACATTATTTTCGGTTTTATATAAAAAATTAACTATTAAAACTTAATACATACACTGACAGAACTCAAAAAAAAAAAAAAAAAATACTTAATTATATTTTCATATATTTAGTAATAAATATGAAAAAAAAGAAAAGGATGGATATTTATGTATAAAAATTAAAAAAGTGGTATATTAACTCTTTATATATAACATATTCTAAATGCTTATTTTATTATTATTTGTTAAAATCAAATTCCATAAATTTCAAAAATTTAGAATCATTAAAAGTTAATTAATATAATTTTATTGGTATTTTTTCATAAAATTCCTCGATTTTCATTTGCTGTAAGAATATTACTTTTTTAAAAAAAAAAAAATAGTATTGAATTATTTAAAATTCAAGCCATTCTATTTTAAAGATTTTAAAATTAAAAATAAAATTATATTTAAGCAATAGAGATTATTTATTGTTAAGCCATAATAATCAAATTAAACTCATAATAAATTATTCATTATTCTGTTATATTTATAATATTATGAATAATATTTATATTGTATAATAATTAATTATAATAATTTTTAAATTTTAAATATATTAAAATTAATAAATTTACTAAAAAACCTTTATTAAAATATGTAATATTTAAAATAAGCTTTCTGAACAATCTTTTCATTATATTTTTTTTAAGTGAAAATTTATCAAAAGAAAAAATAAAAATAAACACTGAATTTATATTAAATAATTAAAATGATAAATAAAATAATAATTAGCTTTATTTATTTTAATTTTTGAATTTATGTTGTTTTTTTTTTTAGATGTTCCATATATAATGCCTATTAAAAACATAGATTCTTCCTAAGTGTCCGATCTAACTTGACACTTGCAAAGATATTTCCATTCTCTTAAATTATTATTATCATTAAAACTTTATCCTCATAAAGGAAATTAAATGTTAATATTCATTGAATCATTAAAATTATAATTTGCTAAACTACCACTTAAACTAAAGTATTATTCAAATTTAATTCTAGTAATTTTAACTAAAATAAGAAAGCCACTATTATACTAAAGTATAATAATTGTATTTGACTTCCAATGACACCGAGCCAAAGATCAAAATTTTGTCATGGAACAAAATTATGATCTCCATTGGTTGCGCTGGCCCTCCTGGCCTGTCTTACAGTTTCTTCAGCATTGACGCTCTTGGATGTTGTTTCAAACCTTTTGAACATTGACCATTGCTGGCCAATATTAAAAGGCATGATTTTGGTTAGAAGTTCCGCTGTTACCGTCAAAAATGGTGTTCCTTCATTAGTGCCAGATTGAATCTGACGCTTACAAAGTTCTTTCCATTCCCTTGAATTGTAATTAATATTGTTAAAACTTCTTCCCCCAAGAAGGAATTTAAATATTTTACTGCACACACTAAAATAATCATACACATTAATATTCACCGGATTATTAGAACTATTACTATCATTAACTAAATTACTATCTAAATTAGAATTATTATCATCACTATTGTTATCATTACTAATATTATTATTTCTATTACTACTATTGTTATTAGTACTATTTCTAATATTACTATTACTACCATTGTTATTATTACTATTGTTACTATTACTATTGTTATTACTACTATTGTTACTATTACTATTAATGTTATTGCTATCTCTACTGATATTAACATTTTCATTATTATTGATAGGACTGTTGGAATTACGTTGACTGAAAAAATTTAGTAGCTGGACTATGGAATCATAATGTTTAATACGGATATCTCTAAATGTTGGACAATCTAATAACCAAATAACCAATGTTTAATACTTTGAACACCACACTCGCAACATGGACAGTAGTTAGGACAAACTGGATCAACAAATTTAGCAGCTTTGGCAACTCTAGCATCCAACTTATATCCGCTTCTTGTTTTCAATAGCCAGTAGAAGCCATAGGCAAACTCTGGGTATTCATAACATAATTTAATAAAATCTTTAGTTTCAATAAATTTATTATCATCATAATATTGCGCTTTGATTGAATTCCCTTTGAGATCTTTCCAATAAAAGTTTTTAACTGCTTTAACATCTCCATGTTTCTTTAATTTTTTATCAAGTGTCCTACTTGATTTGCACCACGTGTATTTTCTAAATTTAGGAATGTAATTGACAAGGTATGAGATAATACAATTTGAGTTTTTCCATTTGTTAAAACATCTAACCTGAGCTAAAGCACATTTGGTTGACAATGGAGGAATATTCAAATCTTTTGAGATAGAGTATAAAGATATAAACGATACAGCTTTATGAACTCCGGCAATCCATCGTATTCCTTTGTTAACATGCTTCTGAGCAATCCTAGACCTAGCTTTGTTGGATCCAAGTAATGGTGCAAAGTATGAAACTCTGCTAATCACTTGAGAGTTAAGTACTAGTTTTTTGAAGGGAATAGGAATATTAGGATTTCTTAAGAATTTACTGACTGAAAAAAGTCCTTTCAAAACCTTGTTATTAAGAACTTTAATTACTGGTTTAAGGGACAAATTCTTATCAAATGGAACACCAAGATAAGTATAACAATCAATGGGTTGTCCTGCTAAGTAAAATGTTGGATCTCTCTTGTTCTGATTTTCTATTGATTCAGGACGAATCACCATCGTTGAACATTTCTGGATACCAAATTCCATTTCATTATACAAGGCCCATTCATTAACTCTTCTAAGCATCTTTTTTAAGTATCCTCTTGTTGGAGCACAAATAACTATATCATCTGCAAAAAGTCCACCACAGCATCGAGTGTCACCTAAACTGACTCCTAGATCTTCGCACTCTTTAAATATATCATTAATAAAGAGATTAAAGAGAATAGGAGAAAGAGGGCAACCTTGACGGACTCCTCTCTTCACATCAAAAGATTTCGAGAATTGTCCATCTAATTTGACATTAGCCTTAGATGTTAAATATAAATTTTTGATAAATTGTAAACTCTTACCTCGGATTCCTAAACAATCTAATTTATGGAGAATATTACCGATTGGGACTGAATCGTATGCTTTCCTGAGATCTAAAAAGGCCAAATATGTCTCTTTATTATCTAATTGACGTCTACGGCATATTTCTTGGATTGAAATGAAAAGACTGATACTTTCTTCCTTTTTTCGAAAACCAAATTGTTCAGGTCTAATGAAATTATTCTTTAGACCATATTCTGAGATTCTAGTGGTGACAATTTTGGAAATCAACTTAATACCATTATTGATAAGTGATATACCTCGATAGTTATCACAATCTGTCAAATCTCCCTTCTTAGGAATAGAAACAATACTGGATTCATTCCATGAGTTGGGGAAGTCTCCATCCCAAATACGGTTGAATAATTTAAGAATAAAATTTAACTCATGAGCATCATTATCTGAAGTGGTATTACTAGAAGAATTATTATCTGTAGCATTATTAGAATCATTACTTGATGGAATTAATGCTTTGTAAAATTCAATTGGAATACCATCCGGACCTGATGCTTTATAATTTGGAGTAGAGAGGATAGCTGACTTGACTTCATCAATACTAATATCTTGGTTGATATCCCACTCATCAAGCATAGGAAGTGAAAAACATTTATTCGTTGGTTCTTCATACCAATGCTCTAAATCAAGACTTACACCACTTGGATCTGATGCAAGGTTTTCGAAATGATCATGCCACACTTCTAGTTGTTCTTCCGTAGCAACAACTAATTCTCCGTTTTTGTTTTTAATTGGTTGAGCAATAAAGAAAGAATCTTTTCCAATTTTTGCAGTTTTCTTGATCCATTTCCAGGCCTTCTTAGGATTATGACTCTTCATATACTCACATCCTGTTTTAATCCAATGAAGATATTCTTGCTTCCTAAATTCATTACATCTTTTGTGGATGTAATCAATGAGCTTACGGTAGATTTTAATTCTTTTAATAAATTCATTTATATCATAAATCCTTTCTTTTTTAAATCTCTTATACAACTTCATTTTGATTTTTTGAAGATTAAAAATTTGTTGTGAAATATGAAATGAAGACTTTATAACATTATTTGCTGAGGTAATACTGAGCTCGTCTGCAATTGAAAAAGCAGTTGAAGTAAACTCTTTGGAAAGTTCATCTGTAGAAACATTAGGATCGTTGAATTTTGCTGAAAGTATTTGGAATTTATTATGACTGAGAATAGATTCCTTTTCCTCAATACATTTTAATCTATTCCATTTCAGAATTTTCTTAGGAACATTAAAGTCATTAGAAAAATCTTCCATAGGAATAATTTTACCATTAATAAGAAGTGGCTTATGGTCTGATACAGGATAAAAATTATTTATAAATGATCCTGAGTGAATAAGATCTTTCATCTTCGAATTGATAAGAGCATGGTCAATGTCGGAAGATTGATCACCTCGAGTCCAAGAGATAGTAGACCCTCTAAGCGGAAGAATTTCCCAATCTCCTAATCCATTAGTTGATAACCAGTTGGATAATTTTACTTTAGACATATTAAAATCACCAACAAGAATCGATGGATGGGATGAATGAGTTTGTAACCACAAGCGAACTTCTAACTTTGCATGATCAACATAGATGTTGTGATGACTATGAGGCATATAAACATTTCCAATCGAGCATTTGAATCTATTCCAGAGACTAAAAGTATAAATAGAAATAATATACTTTCCAGAGAAGTTTTCAAGTGAGGCTTGACACGAATTGTGAAAACCTAAATATAAACCTCTCATTCCAGGAACTGATTCGTCAGCTTTCTTGAAAAAGTGTCTATAGTTTCGCAAAGTAACACGACAAGGATAATCTGTATTCGATCCAGAACCATTACCAGTTTCTTGGAAACATAAAAATAATGGTTTGAAAATAGCTGTGAAATAGCTAATACTATCTCTCTTTTCGTGATTCCACCCATTGGTGTTCCAACTAAGACAAAAAGAAAAGTTATCAGGCTTGTTGGATGAGGATGAGGAAGAATCGTTGCTATTATTACTATTATTAAAGTCATCATTATTAATGGATGATGCATCAGAGGAATAAGTAGAACTATTACTAGATGGCTGTGAAACTGAAGAACTATTAATTATTGAACTGTTATCAGAGTTGATAGAACTATTAGAATTAATTGTTGAATGTTGAGATTGAAATTGTGTTTGCTGTAGATCTGGAATATTTTCATGATGGGAAACTTGTTGAAGATCTTGTTGAAGATCTTGTTGAAGATCGGATTGTTGATGAGATTGTTGAACTGATTGTTGAAATGATTGTTGAATAGAATGTTGATGTTTATTAGAAACTAAAATTTTACATTTGAGAGTGGAAAAAGTGTATTTGTGATTCCTTCTACTACGAGCTGAAAAGGAAATTGAGGTAACTGAAAGTTTCTTCTTTAACATGTGTAAGATTTTAATACAATCTTTTGATGAACCATGAACCTTGACTAAGAAAAAGTGATCATTGAAAGTTTGAAAATATTTAACACTAATAACTGAATTAAATTTATCTTCTAGAATAACCTCGAGTTTTTCCCATAGCATATTTACTGACCATGATCGAATACCACGGATAAAGAAGGAGCGAATATCATCTAAGGGGATACCATAAGACCGGGTACCACGTCTGATATAATTCTTATCTTTAATATAAAGGACTGACATGATAATAAATTCTAATTAAAAAATATTGAATATAAAATAAATACTAATAAAAATTACAAATTAACGTATATGGAAAAAAATCTGTCTCTCTCTCTCTTCTTAAAAGTACTGGATAGTACAAAAATTGTTACGATGCTTTGTTTAAAGTTTCTTTTTTTTGAATTCTAGTTGTAAATTTTCTTTAAAAATTCTAGTTTTGTTTTGTTGTTAGTAAATTCGAATCGCTTTTTGACACTAAACTTGTTTGACTTTACTTTTCATTAAATATTTAAATTTGTAAAAATTTGAATCAAGAATGTCGACACCAGAAAGCTTGTGAATAGTATTTTTACATGATGTAGAGTGAATCAGTCTCTTACAAGAAACAATACAACAATAGCTACATGAATATAAAAATACAATGCAAATGCTAAAGTTGACTACATTGGATTCTTACAAGAGAAGAGTAGTACTACATGAATACATGAATAAAAGAAAAAATACAGCAACAAAATGTATTACTCTTCTAATTAAATACTATACAAACTTACCTGAATATCAAACATTCAACTTATTCATCAAATACTCAAATTCGATGAATAAAATGTTTTTTAATCGCTCAGTACCATGAGCTTAGTCCTAATAATTTTCCCTTAAAGACTAACCAAGCATCCATTGCGCAATACTTGGATTTAATTCTTTCTACTCTCTCAGTACCATGAGCATGAGTAGACCCCCTTGAGAAACTACATTTATTAAATAAATGAAGGCACGTTCCCAAGAGGGAAATCTCCCTTCTTAGGAATGGAAACAATACTGGATTCATTCCATGAGTTGGGGAAATCTCCATCCCAATTTTTTTTTTTTTTTTTTTTTTTTTTTTTTTTTTTTTTTTTTTTTTTTTTTAACGGCATCAAATATTTTAAACTTTATTATTAATTTAATTAAAATTATAATACATGTAATAAAAAATTAAAAATAAATAAAAATAAAAAAAAAATATGTTTAAATAAACACAAATGAATAAAAATTGGGTATAATGTATTCTAGTAATTTTAATTAAAGTAAGAAAGCCACTATCATACTAAAGTATAATAATTGTATTTGACTTCCAATGGGACACCGAGCCAAAGACCAAAATTTTGTCATGGAACAAAATTATGATCTCCATTGGTTGCGCTGGCCCTCCTGGCCTGTCTTACTGTTTCTTCAGCATTGACGCTCTTGGATGTTGCTTCAAACCTTTTGAACATTGACCATTGCTGGCCAATAGCAAAAGGCATGATTTTGGTTAGAAGTTCCGCGGTTACCGTCAAGAATGGTGCTCCTTCATTAGTACCAGATTGAATCTGACGCTTACAAAGTTCTTTCCATTCCCTTGAATTGTAATTAATATTGTTAAAACTTCTTCCCCCAAGAAGGAATTTAAATATTTTACTGCACACACTAGAATAATCATACACATTAATATTCACCGGATTATTAGAACTATTACTATCATTAACTAAATTACTATCTAAATTAGAATTATTATCTTCACTATTGCTATCATTACTAATATTATTATTTCTATTATTGTTATTATTACTATTGTTACTATTACTATTGTTACTATTACTATTGTTATTACTACTATTATCTCCATCCCAAATATGGTTGAATAATTTAAGAATAAAATTTAATTAAAGTAAGAAAGCCACTATTATACTAAAGTATAATAATTGTATTTGACTTTCAATGGGACACCGAGCCAAAGATCAAAATTTTGTCATGGAACAAAATTATGATCTCCATTGGTTGCGTTGACTGAAAAAATTTAATAGCTGGACTATAGAATCATAATGTTTAATACGGATATCTCTAAATGTTGGACAATCTAATAACCAATGTTTAATACTTTGAACACCACACTTGCAATTAATAATAATAAATAAAATCCAACAATAAATCTCTTAATTTTATTTTATTTTTTTATTTCATTTTTTTTTTTTTTTATTTTTACTTTTATTTCTATTATTTTTTAATAAAATGTTATTAGCTATTTATTTTGCTGTTTTTAATTTTAAATGTAGATTTTATTTATAAATAATTTTTATAATTTATTATATATTTATATAATATATAATATTAATAAACGAACTTTTCTATAAATAAAGCATTAAATTTATTATATATTTATATAATATATAATATTAATAAACGAACTTTTCTATAAATAAAGCATTAAATTACATTATTTAACATAACATAATTTTTATGCTTTTTTTTTTTCTTGAATTTTCATTATTCAAATATTAATTATTGAGTTCTTAAATTAATTATGTATTTAAAATAAATTCAAACATATTTTTAATTCCAAATCTTTTGACAAATAGAACTAATTGCATTACATTCTTCGTTTTGACTAGCTGAGTATGGCTTGGACCAGCAAGCAGAAGCAGCGGCGTAACATTCATCAGATTTCTTAGTCTTACAACTCCAATCTTGTGAATCACAACTTAAGTAGTCATTTACTTGATTGGTTGGTTGTGGGTTTACTTGAGTAGTTCTAGTTGAACTTGGAACTGTCTTAGCAGCAGAAGTGACTGGAAGGGTCTTACCAGAGGAAGTGACTGGAAGGGTCTTAGCAGCAGAAGTGACTGGAAGGGTCTTAGCAGCAGAAGTGACTGGAAGGGTCTTAGCAGCAGAAGTGACTGGAAGGGTCTTAGCAGCAGAAGTGACTGGGAGAGTCTTACCAGCAGAAGTGACTGGGAGAGTCTTACCAGCAGAAGTGACTGGGAGAGTCTTACCAGCAGAAGTGACTGGGAGAGTCTTACCAGCAGAAGTGACTGGGAGAGTCTTACCAGCAGAAGTGACTGGGAGAGTCTTACCAGCAGAAGCAGAAGTGACTGGGAGAGTCTTACCAGCAGAAGTGACTGGGAGAGTCTTACCAGCAGAAGTGACTGGGAGAGTCTTACCAGCAGAAGTGACTGGGAGAGTCTTACCAGCAGAAGTGACTGGGAGAGTCTTACCAGCAGAAGTGACTGGGAGAGTCTTACCAGCAGAAGTGACTGGGAGAGTCTTACCAGCAGAAGTGACTGGGAGAGTCTTACCAGCAGAAGTGACTGGGAGAGTCTTACCAGCAGAAGTGACTGGGAGAGTCTTACCAGCAGAAGTGACTGGGAGAGTCTTACCAGCAGAAGTGACTGGGAGAGTCTTACCAGCAGAAGTGACTGGGAGAGTCTTACCAGCAGAAGTGACTGGGAGAGTCTTACCAGAGGAAGTGACTGGGAGAGTCTTACCAGAGGAAGTGACTGGGAGAGTCTTACCAGAGGAAGTGACTGGGAGAGTCTTACCAGAGGAAGTGACTGGAAGAGTCTTACCAGCAGAAGTGACTGGGAGAGTCTTACCAGAGGAAGTGACTGGGAGAGTCTTACCAGAGGAAGTGACTGGGAGAGTCTTACCAGCAGAAGTGACTGGAAGGGTCTTACCAGAGGAAGTGACTGGGAGAGTCTTACCAGCAGAAGTGACTGGAAGGGTCTTACCAGCAGAAGTGACTGGAAGGGTCTTAGCAGCAGAAGTGACTGGAAGGGTCTTACCAGCAGAAGTGACTGGAAGGGTCTTACCAGCAGAAGTGACTGGAAGGGTCTTACCAGAGGAAGTAACTGGAAGAGTCTTACCAGAGGAAGTGACTGGGAGAGTCTTACCAGAGGAAGTGACTGGGAGAGTCTTACCAGAGGAAGTGACTGGAAGAGTCTTACCAGAGGAAGTGACTGGAAGAGTCTTACCAGAGGAAGTGACTGGGAGAGTCTTACCAGAGGAAGTGACTGGGAGAGTCTTACCAGAGGAAGTGACTGGGAGAGTCTTACCAGAGGAAGTAACTGGAAGAGTCTTACCAGAGGAAGTAACTGGAAGAGTCTTACCAGCAGAAGTGACTGGAAGGGTCTTACCAGCAGAAGTGACTGGAAGGGTCTTACCAGCAGAAGTGACTGGAAGGGTCTTACCAGCAGAAGTGACTGGGAGAGTCTTACCAGAGGAAGTAACTGGAAGAGTCTTACCAGAGGAAGTGACTGGGAGAGTCTTACCAGAGGAAGTGACTGGGAGAGTCTTACCAGAGGAAGTGACTGGGAGAGTCTTACCAGAGGAAGTGACTGGGAGAGTCTTACCAGAGGAAGTGACTGGGAGAGTCTTACCAGAGGAAGTGACTGGGAGAGTCTTACCAGCAGAAGTGACTGGAAGGGTCTTACCAGCAGAAGTGACTGGAAGGGTCTTACCAGCAGAAGTGACTGGAAGGGTCTTACCAGCAGAAGTGACTGGGAGAGTCTTACCAGAGGAAGTGACTGGGAGAGTCTTACCAGAGGAAGTGACTGGGAGAGTCTTACCAGAGGAAGTGACTGGGAGAGTCTTACCAGAGGAAGTGACTGGGAGAGTC
Source organism: Piromyces finnis (assembly GCA_002104945.1). NCBI lineage: Eukaryota > Fungi > Neocallimastigomycota > Neocallimastigomycetes > Neocallimastigales > Neocallimastigaceae > Piromyces > Piromyces finnis. The sequence goes on along the minus strand of MCFH01000005.1, from coordinate 236,636 downwards.
TTACCAGAGGAAGTGACTGGGAGGGTCTTACCAGAGGAAGTGACTGGGAGGGTCTTACCAGAGGAAGTGACTGGGAGGGTCTTACCAGAGGAAGTGACTGGGAGGGTCTTACCAGCAGAAGTGACTGGAAGGGTCTTACCAGCAGAAGTGACTGGAAGGGTCTTACCAGCAGAAGTGACTGGAAGGGTCTTACCAGCAGAAGTGACTGGAAGGGTCTTACCAGCAGAAGTGACTGGAAGGGTCTTACCAGCAGAAGTGACTGGAAGGGTCTTACCAGCAGAAGTGACTGGAAGGGTCTTACCAGCAGAAGTGACTGGAAGGGTCTTACCAGCAGAAGTGACTGGGAGAGTCTTACCAGCAGAAGTGACTGGGAGAGTCTTACCAGAGGAAGTAACTGGAAGAGTCTTACCAGAGGAAGTGACTGGGAGAGTCTTACCAGAGGAAGTGACTGGGAGAGTCTTACCAGAGGAAGTGACTGGGAGAGTCTTACCAGAGGAAGTGACTGGGAGAGTCTTACCAGAGGAAGTGACTGGGAGAGTCTTACCAGAGGAAGTGACTGGGAGAGTCTTACCAGAGGAAGTGACTGGGAGAGTCTTACCAGAGGAAGTGACTGGAAGAGTCTTACCAGAGGAAGTGACTGGGAGAGTCTTACCAGAGGAAGTGACTGGAAGAGTCTTACCAGCAGAAGTGACTGGGAGAGTCTTACCAGCAGAAGTGACTGGGAGAGTCTTAGCATTGTTAGTTGTTATTGTTATAACCTTAGTAGTTGTTGGACTAACAACATTTGCTGGACCTTGATAGGACCAGATTTCGCTACAGTAGCCATTTAAAGTATTGCACTCTTGTTGAATATTTTCACTCCATGGCTTTTGCCAGCAAGCATTAGCAGCTTCTTGACATTTACTTGCTTGTTGTTGCTTACAATTGAAATCTTCGGAACCGCAAACAAGATATGGATTAGCTGCTTTTGAAGCTGTAGCTGCTAATAATAATAAAGTCCCAATAATAGTGTTCTTCATTGGCGTTTATTTTTTTTTTTTGGAATTAACTTTTTAACTTTTCTATAAGTATGCTAATAATTTCTTAAAAATCAATATTAATATCTGAATAATTATTTTAAAAATTCTTCAAGAATTTTTTTATTATTAATTCACAAGGCTTGCTAGTGATTTAAAATACTATCTATTAAAAATATAGTTTTAATATATTTTTATAACTATTTAAGTTTATAAAAATATTATAAAAAAATATAAAAAGAAAATATTTTATTATTACAAAAAGAAAAAATAGACTCTTTTATATGAAAAATCATATAGCTCAGTAATTAATTAGTAAATATCAATATATTAAAAGAATAATTGAACAATATATTTAATATTGTATTATTGTATCATATATTAAATTATTATTTTTCATATATGATTTAATGTATTTACTAACTTAACCCTATTTTGATTATATAATCTCCTATACCCATATTAAAAATTAATGTTTTTAACAATAAAATTTTATTAATTATAAAAATGAATATATTTGTTACACAGATAAAATATTGTCGTATAACATTCAACAAAACTGTTATTAATATATTATAAATTAATATTTTAATTAAATTCTTGTGTATGTTTTTTTTTTGTTTGTTTTACTATCAATAAATTAAATTATCAAAATAGAAAAAATGTGATATTTTACCTTTTTTAATATATAAGTCATTATTAAATAAAGTTTCTAATGTATATTAAAAATTATTATATTATTTTTTTCTTCTTTTTTTCATATTTATATATATTATTGTCAATTAAAAATATTAATAATATCAATTTTAATATTCTTTTAATTTTTCTATTACAATAATTGAAAATTTCAATTTATTAATATTAATATTAAAATTACGTAAAAATTTAGTATTATCCTATATGCAAATATTATTATTTTATAAAAGTTGATAATAAATATAAAAGCATTTATTTGTATTATGCATTATATAATTTAATGTAAAAGTCTTTACTTAAATATATATAAGAATATAGTCTATAATTTAAATAAGTAATATACTATTTTTATTAAATATATAATATCTGTTAATTAATATATTATATTTAATTAAAGTAATTTAAATATTAATGAAAATCAATTAATTTATAAATTAAACCTTTTAAAAATACATTAACAAAATAAATATGAAAATGGAAAAAAATTATTGTTGATTAGAAAATTTTAATTTAAACTATTATTGAAAAAAATAAAGAATTTTCATTTAAATTATACATTAAAATATCATAATTAGAATATTTTGTCAAAAAAACTATAATTTAATTATAAAAATCTATATTATTTACCATCTTTTTTATTTTATTTTATTTTATTTTATTTTATTTTATTTTATTTTATTTTATTTTATTTTATTTTATTTTATTTTATTTTATTTTATTTTATTTTATTTTATTTTATTTTATTTTATTTTATTTTATTTTATTTTTAATAATTATTATAACACGTCTTATTTTCATAAATTGTTTAAAATTCCTCATTAAAATTCGACTTTATTATACATAATTACATTATAATAACATTCTTTTATTACATCGAGTTACTACTTATTAAGAAATAACAAAATAAAAGTATATTTATCCATCCATTAATTCTAAAAGATTAAGATCATCATTATTATCTTCCTTTTTGTATTCTTTTTTACTTGTTTCTAGTAAATCCGTTAGTTCTTTTTGTTTTGTTGACCTATTTGATACAATTACATTTGTATTAGTTTGATTTTTATTAAATACATCTAAATTAAATGTTGATAATGTTTTCAAAGGAGAAATGTTGAAGATATTTTCAAATAAGTTACTTTTTGTTATATCTAGAAATGACTCTTCCTTAGAATTATTTATAAATGATTCATTATGATTATTATTTGGTTCATTTCCAATAGAGTTATTTTGGGAAATATCATTTAATTTTTTATTACATCCTTGTACGATTTTGTTATTTATCCCACCATTAATACTACCACTTATACTAAATACAGAATTAATAACATTCCTTTTGCCTTCTGTTTCATATAAATAATTATTATGTAATGGACTATGCTCATATGATCTTATAGTATTAACATTTAATATGTTTTTGCTTTCTAAAGAATCTTGACTTTTTAAAAAATTTAAATTATTTGATATAGAAATATCATATGAATTTTTTTCAATATCAGCTAATCTTCTTCTACTATTTTTTTGTACACTAATTAAACTTTTTGATAATTCTTTCTCAATGGTTTTTTTATTTGGTATTTTAACAATAGATCTTAAATAAAAAAAAATAATTACAATAAATATATAAATTATTAAAAGAAAATTAATATAATTAATATATATTTACTTGAACTTAATTAAAAAAGAACGGCAATTAAATTATTAGTATTGAAGCCGTTTTTTTTTTTTTTTTTTTTTTTTTTTTTTTTTTTTTTGAAAATACAATTTAATTTCTTTATTATTATTATTATTACTAGTATTAGTATTAGTATTTACTATTTATTTGTCTGTTTGTCTATTGAATAATTACGGCAATTAAATTATTAATATTGTAGCGTTTTTTTTTTTTTTTTTTTTTTTGAAAATACAATTTAACTTCTTTATTATTATTATTATTATTATTATTATTACTATTATTATTATTATTATTATTATTATTATTATTATTATTATTATTATTATTATTATTATTATTATTATTATTATTATTAGTAGTAGTAGTAGTAGTAGTAGTAGTAGTAGTAGTAGTAGTATTTACTATTTATTTGTTTGTTTGTTTATTGAATAATTTCAATTTTCAAACATGATATTCTTCAATAATATATAAGATTTATATCTAAGCATTTTTCTAAAACAAACCACAATAAAAATTAAAAAAAAAAACTTACTCATCATCAGAATTATTTATTTTCTTTATTATTGTTTCATTTTTCCCTACCTATTTAATTAAAACTTTTTATAATAAATAAGATTAATTATATAGTTTCCCTTATGTTTCATATATTTTTAATATATACTTACATTTTATTAATATTTAAAGTTTTTAATACAAGAAAATATATTGATTGATAATTTTATTAATATATAATATATAATATATTTAGTATGTGTTGTTAATATTATATTATTATATGATTATTAAATTATATAAATATATATAAAACTACATAATATATGAAATTAAAGAATGACAGATGAAATTTTTTTAATTTCACAAATTCTTGTATTTTTTAAATATTATTTTTATTAATATTATATCTACTAAAAGTTTAAATATTATTATTGTTCATAACTATAAAATTGTTTAACATGTATTAAAATACTAATTTAATTGTTGCTAACAAATAATTTAGCCTAATAATAACAATTAGTACTTCAATATTTACAATAATTATCATATTAACCCATATAATTAACCTTTTCATATATAAAGTAATTATTTCTTTATGTTATGTATATTTATTCTAATTACCGCTTTAAATCCTGATTTAGATTGGGCAAGAAAAGAATAATCTTGAGAATTCTGTGAAATTGATTTATTAGATTCAAATTTTGTTTTTAAATCTTTAATATTAACATTATAGTCTTGTAATGTTGATGCTTTATTTATTATTGTTTCCTTTATATAATTATTTGAACTTGTAATTGAATTAAGATTTTCCATTTGTTTTCTATATAGTGGTGATGTTATTAGAATATTATCATTATTATTAGAACATTCATCTATAATTTTTATTTTTGGTGGTTTAGGCTTTTTATTTTTTTTAGAATTACTGTTAAATGGGGATATATTATTACTTGAAATATTTTTTGGAATAATTGTATTATGGTGATCGTTCATATTAATATTATTCTTTTGAAATACTTTATCACCGTTTATTTCTTCTTCTTCTGTAATTATATTTATTTGAGTCTGTTGTTCCTGACAATAATCATCTATTTCTTCAAGCTAATAATTCAAGTATATATAATTAATATAATTTTTTATTAATAAAAAAATTTATAAAAATATTAAAAAAGATTCATTAATATTTTACTATAAGATTATAAGATTATTATATGATAGAACAAATTTTATAAAAATATTAAAATAAAATTGCAGCTTAACAATATTATTACAGATGTAGAACAAATCAAGTCCCTTAATTCGTTTAACTCATTTATTGCAATCCTAGAAGAATAAACTAACTTATTATGTTCCTTTTTATCGTTTTTTTTATTTAATTGTAAATTCTATAATTGAAATAAAATAGTAAAAAAATAACAGTTAATCTAACCCGACAAAATTCTTATTAATAGGTTAAAATTTTTAAATTTCAACATATATATTATTTATTCATTATTTATTACCTTTAATGTAATATTGGAATAGTCGAATCTTTCAAATATTATATATATAATAAATTTTGTTAAAAAAGGAAAATTTTAATTCTATATTTATTTTATATTGATAATAATATAATTCATATTATTGTAATATATTTAAATATTATATATTATATATAATAATATTATTATTATTTGTAATCTATGATTATGACTTTATAATTACATGTTTATTTTATGTTCGGATGTCATAATATAAGGGTTTATTATAATATCTTTACATATGTTATAATTTTTTTTGATTAAATCACCATATTGATTAAAATATCTATTAATTATGTATAAAATATATATTAATTTTACTTTATCATTATTCAAAAATTAACTCTTGATTGCTTTTACCTATAATATATAACATATTTTTCTTTTTTTTTTTTATTTAAAAAGTCATTATTAAATTCGTCTTCATTTTCTTTTATTTGATCATTGTTTAGTAAAATATATTTATTATTTTTATATATATTTCCAGTTTTATCTTGTTTATTTAAATTCATTAGTATTCTAACTTTCTTTTTTTTTCCTGATAATAATTTTAATATATCATGTCTTATAATCAAAAAATACATATTAGGTAGATTAGAATATTCCTATTTTTTTTAATTATATATTAATAATATTAGTAAGCCTTATTAAATGTATAACTTGATTTGCACATATTTATTAAGTATACCATTAATATACGTTGCTTAAGTTGTTTTATTTTTATTCCTGTATATGGATTTTGAACATATCTTATCATTGATTCTAAGTGAATCTGTTATAATATATATATATATATATAATATGAAATGTGAATAGTTTTTATTGTATATATATCAATTATTTATCTATTTTCGTTACTTCAGTTATATTTAATATATCTCTACTATTTCTACAATTTATTAAATGATGTTTCAATGACATTATCATCATATTAAATAGCTATATTATTAATTATAATGATATATTATATTTTTAACATATAAAAAAAATAAAAAAATTATAATTGTTATTAGTTTTGATATTAAAATAATAATATATATAATATATATAAGTACAACGATCAAAGAAAATTAAAAATATATGAAAATTAACTTTTATTTATATTATTCTATGATAATATGAATTATTATATAAAAAATAAAATATTTTTTGTTACTTTATCATATCCACCACCCAATATTTTAAAACTTAACGATTTTAATAATAAATTAAAAGAATCTCGAATGGGTTTTATGTGGTTAGGTAAATTTTGAGGAAATTTATATCTTATTATGTTATTAGGATCAAATATCTCTGTGTATAATTCTTCCATAACTTTTGTTAGATATATATTAATATTCAATATCAATAATTCAAATATAAATATAATTATATTTTTAATATTTAATAAATTACAATCAAATGTTTTTTCGAATGGTATTTCATAAGCTTTGAATCTATTTTGGAGTATATCTTATATATATATGTATATATTCGTTATTTATTAAATAGTAATAATAATAATAATAATAATAATAATAATAATAATAAAATGAATATAAAATTATAGAATAGTATACATGATAATTCTCCTATTAAATTAATAATTAATATTGGTAAAGTATGTTCAGACATATTAATTATATTATTTTTATATTTAAAATATTAGAAAGTAATAATTTTCTTCAACAAATTATTTATGTATAAATATTTTTTCAGTATTTTTTTATAATATTTATTTTTTATATATGCTTAAATAAAATATTTTTAAATATTTATAACATGATATTAGTAAAAAAATTAGTAAAAATAATTATTTCATAAAAATTTTCAAAATTTTGTTAATTAAATTTAAGAATTTAAAGTTTATTATTTTAATATATAATTTTTATTTTTATTATAGAATTAAAAATTATGTAAAATTTATTCCGAAGAATAAATATTTGTAAAAGAATTTACAGGTAATGGAGCTCTGCTTAATACCTGATTACATTTAAATTTATCCATGTTTTCAATTATAATATTATTATCTTTAAGAATTTTAATATATTTCATTATTTCAAATTGTTTCTTTTCAAAAACAAATTTTTTAGTAATTTCATCTATGGAATTTTCATTATTATTTTCATTATATTGTTTCTGAAGAGATTCATAATCATTGCTATTATTTTGTTTGTTTGTGATTAAATTATTTACTGGATTATAATGAGAATCAATATCTGATATTGTTGATGAAGTATAATTTTGATACTCATCTAATACTTTTTTAATTAAATTTTGAATATCATCATTTACAATATGGCAAGAATATTTAGTTATTTCATTATTTATTAGATTACTATTACTTCCAGGGTGATATTGTTTAAATAGTAATTTGGCTATATCCATTATTTGTTCTAATTCATAAACTAAGTTTTTTATCAAAAATTCATTTTTAATATTAGTCATATTTTTAATATTATTAATAGATATAGTAATATTATTAATAAAGGATATAAAATCTGATAATGTTTCTAATTCATTCAGCATTTCAGAAATGGATTCATATGCCTGGTTTTTAAGAGCTTTCTGAGTTTTATTTAATTTTAAACCTGAAAAACTTTTAATATATTTATTGATAGTCCAATTAAATTCGGTTTTATAATTATTAATGTCATTCAAGAATTCTTTTTGTTGTATACTCTCCTGAATAATATTTGGAGTGTAAAACTCTGATAAAGATTCTTTAAAAGATGGTGAAATAATATTATCAATTTTCATACTATTTTTTCTTTTAATATATACTTTTTTATTTACTGAAAAAAGAGACATTATAGAATCATTTAATTGTAAAGAATTTTTTAAAAGATACGATTTTAATTTTGATATATATGTTTTATAGCCCATATTGATTTTATCTTGATTATAATTCCCGAGACAAATACTATTACCTCTTTTATATATTCTACATGGTATTTTCCCTTCATGAAAAGTCTTGAACATTTTTATATTTTCATATTTACTTTGGTGAGTGTCAACATTATTATCATTATTATCTTCTACTTTATCTAAAGTATCTAAAGTTTTTATATCATTCTTTTTCCACCAATTTTTACTATGATAAAATGATGGCATTGTCATACATTTATAAAGTGGAGGGGTCATTAATAAACCTTGTGAAATGTTAATTGGATTCACATTTGAAATACTAATTTCTTTATCATTAGACTGTATTGAATTATGATAATTTTCTATTAGTGGCGATAATTCCTTATCAGAGAAACTTAAAAAGTCATTATCTCCATTAATTGAACTTTTATCATTACTTAATAAATCAGTATCATCACTTTTAGAAGAATTAAGTTGATCGATGTCAGTATCAATAGGACTTTTATCAACATTTAAAAATTCTAATTCCATTTCATTATTACTAAATAAGCTTTTATCTTCTTTTTCTTTTGGGTTATTTTGTTCTTTATTGATATAAGAATCAATCTTGGATATAATATTTATTAATATATTTTCATTCATAAGTAATTGTTTTTGGGAACAAATATGAATCGATAATTTCTTTCTTTTATTAATTATACCAACACCATTTGACCTATAACATGGTAATATATAGTAGTCATAAAATTTTAATAGATCTTCCTTTTCAATTTTTTTTAAATATTCAATATACTTTTCGCCTATATATTATTATTGAAATAAAAATTATTTTTAGATATATTATTTAAATAAAATCAAATAATTCAAATAATTTATTAATGAAAATAATATGAATAGAAACAATATATACGAATATTGAATTCATAAAAACCAGATGAAATTAAATTCCATATCCATGAATGTTCATCTTCTAATGTCTTATGTTTTTCCTGAAACATTTCTATAGTTAGTTTAATATTATTATAAAATTCTTTTTCATCCATATTAACAATTAAATCCTGTTTTTACATTAATATAAATATTTATTGAATATATTAAATATATATATATTAACTTTGTTTATGATTGATATTATTAAATATTTTATTTTATTTTCTATGTAGAAATTTATTAAAGTTCATACTCTAAATTCGTACAAGAATTTTTCAATATAACTTTCAATTTCAAAACAGTTTCTTTCACTCTGAACAAGTATATATATACCAGAAGTAACAGACATATTCCATCTTCCACTTGTTACAATATATCCTGTATATATTTTCATTTTTTTAATTAGTATTAAAAATATTAGTATAATAATAAAATATTTTATTTAGTTTTTATGAAGATTACCTAATTGCTCTTGAGTTCTTAAATAATTAAAACATGGTTCATCTAAAAGATTGACAATTAAAGAAATCATAGCTCTTTTATCAAGTGTTGTTCTTTCTGATATCTTTTAATAATATATATATATATATATATTAATTTTAATAATTTATATTTAAACATATAACAGTATTTATATATATAATATTTATTATTATATATTTACTTCGATATAATATTGAACAGCAGAATTTGGATTGTCATTATCACAATGGAGCTTGTTTAAGATATAATTTTTACCTTTCATTATATATTTTATAATAAATTTAAATATTAATTACAAAATAAATAATAAATATAAATATTTTGAATAAAAAATAAAAACCTTCTGGAAGTTTAATGCATCTATTTTGTAATCTTTTTGATAAAGATAAAGCCTTTGGATTGAAAATTTTTTCAATTGAGTTAATTATTATTTTTGATTCCTTTTATTTAATTCAATTATTATTTTGAAAGATAATAATTATTATTATTCTTAGATTTTTTAATATAGATATATAAATAAAAGTTTATAAATATTATTTTTACTGATTTTGATAGACTTCCATGAATGAATCCTTCAATAAACAAATGTGAAAATATTTGTGGATAAAAATTCATTATATGAATTGGTAAAATATCTATTATTTTATGGATATTAATAATATTGGTTATAATATTTTTTAAAATGATTTGATATTAAATAATTCCACTATACCATCAATTTCTTTTAATAAATCTTCTGTGAGATATGTATTATCTGAAAGAAGATATGATAAATAGGAGTGCGCATGTTGCGTTGAACTTGAATATTTTGCATTTTGATAAGAAACTTTTAACTGTTATTATTAATTTATTGATATAATGATGTTGAAAGTTAATTTATTGAGTAAAAAAAAATTAATATTTCACTTTTCTTTTATAATAGTAATTATCATTAATATATTTACTTGATTTTTCAAATCATAAAATTCTTTATCAGTAAATTTTAATGAAATCATAGCTGTAAAAAATTTTTCTAAATAATATAATAAATGATTATTATATCCACATATTGATAAGGTTAAACCATTTGTTAAATTATAATAAATTCCTGCTAAGCTTGCGTAATATGACATTTCATTAATAGATTCTTCAAGTAATCCAACATATATTCTTTTTTTATTTTTTTTAGTTTATAATAATTTAATAAATATTAGTTATTTTAAGATTATATATAAAGACTAAGTTGATTATCTTTATAGTATTATCAATTTTAATTTTTATTACATTGTCATTAAGTGATTTAGTGGTGATATATCAATTTGTGGACTAATTTACATAAATATTTATACCTATTAATTTATTATATTAAAATTTATTTAATTACTATAAATTTTTGAAATTATACCTAATAAATGAAATTGTTATATTTGTTTTTGGATTATTATATTGATCATCTTTTTTATAAAATATTCGAATGATCTCATTATTTATAATTAATTCAGGTTCCATATTACTCTATAATTTATTAATTTTATAATATCAATAAGTAATTTATAGTTATTGAAAATAAATTATTAATAGATATAAAGAACCAACATTTTTATTTGGTATTTCATATTTAATATTAATTATTTCTGGAATAAATTTATTTTTCTCAGGTAAATGTAATTTATTATTTATTTTAATATCTTTAAAATTATTAAAAATATCTGATGGGATATTTTTAATACTATATTCAGTCCCATACCATTTATCAATTAGTGTTTCGTCTAATTCCAAATCCTGATTAACAACTATATATCTTTAAGGTTTAAATTTTTCCATATATAAATGTCAATATTTATATATAATATATCTGTTTAAAAAAGTAAGTTTGAATAAATATTTATTAATAAATACCTAAAATTTTCACATGAAAAATAACTTAATAGATCCTCAATAAGTTTAGCATTAAAATTCCTAATAATATATGGTCCTGATAAAATCTGATGTCTAGGATAATTCATTTGCATTATTGATGATAATGAGGCTACCAAACAATCATTATGATCTTTATCTTCATATAAGAATGAACATTTTGACATTATTTCCAACTAATACAATAATTAATTTAATATAATAATAATAGTTTAAATAAAATATATATTTTTATTATATTATATATAGTATTTTATTTTTTACTTCATCATATATCCATTCTTGTACTCCTTCTTTTTTTAACATTTCAAAATATTGAAAAACAATTTCTATAATCTCTTCGTAATTTGCTAAATAATTAATTAGCAATTTAGAAATATATAATTGACACAGTTAACTTTCATACTATATTATAAAGTTTTAAATATATTTATTTAATTACATAATCCTTTTTCTGTTAATGAAATTTCTATTTTGAAATTATCATATTCATTTATAATATTTGTTATACCAACTTCAAGTGAATATGCTAAATCTATATAATTTTTTATAATAATGTATTAAAATTTAATAAATGAATTATTATTTAATTATTTGTTATAATTATGCTAATATTCTACCCTTAGATTTCAATAATGATATGATAGAACCTTTTCCTTCATGTCCGATTAGATGAGTAAAGTAATGATAAGGCTATAATTAAATTAAAATATTATATTATTATTTTGATTTACTAACAACTTTTTTTTTATAAATAATAATACCTTTTCTTTGTAATATTCGTCAGTATTGGGAATTGGAAATATTAGTATTAACAATGATATATCCATGATTGGTTTAATATATATTTCTTTCTTTTAATATTATTATCGATAAAATATAAAATTATTGAATATAAAACCTTGATTTTATAATATGTACATATTATTTATACCATTAAATAATTTTTTGTTAAAGGTGGTTCAATAAAATTTTCTAACTTAATATTTTTATTTTTAATTTTTGAAAAGTATATTTTTGCCCATTTATATAATGTTTCAATTGATTCTATATATATATTAAAGGTAGAGGAGTATTATTATTTTAATATATACATATAACATATATATATATACTTAAATATATTAACCATTTCCAAGAATTACCAATTTCATTATATTTGATGAATAGTATTTATTATAAAATTTAATTACGCTATTTCTTATTTCAGGTATATTAAGTGTTTCAAAATTTCCTTTAATTTATTAATAATAAACTTTTATATAACTATAATTATTCTTTAATTATAATATTAATATTATATGATGTCATAATTTTTCCCACCTGTATAAAATTTATGATATGGATGATTTGGATTAGAACAATTTTTTTCAATTTGTGTTATTCTCCAAGAATCCGTTTGAATATTATTCATATGTTCTTTAATATAAGTATTTTATTTTTATAAATTAATATTTTAACATTAAATTAAAATAGTTAAATAGAATCTCAAAACTTACTTACCAGAATTAACTGATAGTATTTCTTTTTCTGTACAACTTTCGTCAAACAATGGTGAAATAAAGAATTGACTAAATCTGTCAAGACATGCTTCCAATGAATCATTATTAATTTCAAAAAAAAAATTTGTTTCTTTAAATGTGGTATAAGCATTTGAATATCCTCCATTTTGAGATAAAAACTTTTTATATTATTAATATATGATAATTATTATAAAAATTTCCTTTATATATATTTCACTTACTTGATTATATTCGTTTTCCTCAGGATACTATAATATTTATTTATGTATAATGATTTATTATTTAACGATATTTCTATATAACTTATATTCTAATAATGATATTATTATAAATATAACTTTATCTCAACCTTTGTTGTTCCCATAAAAAGTAAATGTTCACAGAAATGCGCCAATCCGGGTATATTTTCTGGATCATATGCAGATCCTATACAAATGTTTAATGCTGCTGATGATTGAGTTGTTTCCTATATAATTTGAGAATATAAATAAATGTTACAAAAAACGTAATTTTAAGATATGTTAAAAAAGGTATCTTCAGTCAAATATTACATTATCTGATATTAATAAAACTTCCAATCCATTTTCTAAGGTTGAAATTTTATATTTTTTTTTACAATTAAATGGTTTTTCAATTTCTAAACCATTAAAATAGCTTCTTGATTCCTTTTTTTTCATAATTAATTTAATATTTAAATATAATATATTTTATTAAATTTTTTTTTGTATTTTTTTTATTTTCTTTTTCTTTTTCTTTTTTTTTAAATTATTATAATTTTATAGTTAATAAAGTTAACTAATATAGTATAAAATATATATAATAAAGGTAATTTTGATTATATACAATAAAAAAATATTTATAAATTACAAAATAGGCTTTATTACTATTTTAATACTTAATTTATTACTTTTTAATATTAGATTTTTTTGATATTTTAATATAAAAAACTCATTAAACTCTTATTACTCATTTATATTATATTTTTGATATACAAATAAAGCTATTTTTAACATTTTCAAATAAAATAATAATAAAAATAAAAGTTTTAAGAAAGCATTTCAAGCATTATAGTTACAATATTTTTTTTTTTAATTTTTATGCTAAATTAAAAAGTATTTAGTAGTTAAGATTAGAGATAATATAATTGAGAATATGTTTGGATTCTTTATTACGAAGCTATTAATTTCATCAGAGTTAAACTCTATAGTTGTTTTATTTTTATTATCTAATAATTTATATAAACATATAAATAATAAATATTATATTTTTTAATTAAACTTCATTGTTGAAAAAAGGAAAATAATAATTATAATATTATTAATATATTTACCCTCATTATTATTATTATTGTTACTGTCTTGAATATTATTATTACTATTTGAATTTGTATTCATAACATTAAAGGATGGTAAATCATCCATTGTTATTACATACTTATTATTATAAACATTTTTAATAAAATCATTTTCGTTATATTCTTCTGTTAATATATACTCAAGATTCCATGTCATGAAATAACCCCACCAGACATCTTGCTCTACGCATTTATCAATGTTTGGAATTTTTCCATTTTCTGATAATACAATCATTTTTTTGAAATCAAAGAATTCAAAATATTTTAAATATTGATTTCTAAATATTCCATGAACATTTGAATAAATATCAACTCCAACTAAATCTATATATTCTTTTGGTGTATTTTTATCTATTTTACCATTCCATAGCCATATAAGATTATTTATTTTATGCTCATTAACCAATTTTTTATATAGTAATTTCCATAGCTTTGCACAAGCTTTGGAATGTTTTAAACCACCCCACCAGAACCAATCACCATCATTTTCATGAAGTGGTCGAAATATTACTGGCATATTTACATCTTGAAGTTTTTTTAGTAAGCTTGCAATATAATTTATATCTGCTACTATTTTATTATATTCCCATGTATTTTCAATTACTGCTTGTTCAATATTAAATGTTGTATTTTTAGCATAAAAAGAATAAACATCATCATTTAGTCCTTTCACATTCCAATGCCATTGAATGCTCATAATACCCTTTCCATTATATTTTTCCCACCAACTTAAACCATTTAATATGTAATCATCTGTAGAGAAACTATCTCTAACATCTTTTGATTTAAAAATAAAATCAGTATTCCATAAAGCGGGTTTTTTACCCGTTAATTTATAAATATGATCAATTTCTTGATTGATGTCTTCGTTACCAAATTCTCCTGCTTTTCCTGTTTGACCTGATATTATTCTTTTACCATAATTGCCTAGCAAAAAATTATATAATTTAATTGCTGATGAAGTAGCATTGGGATTTGTTAAATTTTTATCAAGTTTAGAAAAATCTAGTTTCATAATTTCATCCGGTACTTTCTCAATTGCAAAATAATCAACAAACATCCAGCCCCATAATTTTCTAAATTCAATTGTATTTTCTCCTTGATTTAAAAAATATGATCCTATATGCTCTTCTTCAAAATGACTATTTTCTTGAAATTCATATTCAATTGAGTCAATATTATTAATTACAATTTCGTTTGTCTTAGTTCCCATACTGGCTAAATATGATATACTTATATTATAAAATCCTTTACTTGGAGCTATCATTGTAACACATAGAATATCGTCATCATTTTCAAATTTTCCAACATAACCTTTACCAGAATAACCATTAGTGTTTGAAAAAATACTTAATTTGGAATTCAATTTACCGTCTTCCGCTTCTGTAATAATTTTTTCAGATATTATATTTTTTATAAAAATAATAGAAAATAAAAATATATATTTTTGAAGAATCATTTATTTTTTATAAATAATTGATTATAATAAATTTAAATTAATAGATAATATATAATTAATTTATAAAATCTTAAGATGTTGGTAAACATATATAAAGTTTAAATTTTCAATAATAGATTTATAGTTTGTATATCAAGTGAGAAGATAATATATAAATTAACTATTATTGTTATAAATATATATTATAATTTATAGCATAATTATTTATTGATTTTTAATATAAAATTTGTGAAATTAAAATAATTACTTATTTAAATATGTATTTTATGATTTACTTATTTCTTCCATAGTTTTGTAGAAATACTTAATAATTAAAATGTCAAATTTATGTAATAAAGTGTTTTCGGTATTATATATTGTTGATAAAGTATGTATTAATCTATCTAATTCAGATATAGCGTGCTTACGACAAACCAATAAGTTTTTCTATAAAAATATTTCCTATTACGAAAAACACATACAAAATTTTATAGAATATTATATTTTGAAAAAGAAGCAATTATCTGTAATTCCAATTTATGTTCCTATAACATCACTTTTCTCAAATAATAATAATAATAATAATAATAATAATAATAATAATAATAATAATAATAATAATAATAATGACTTATTATTAAAAAAAGATAAAGAATTTCATTTATATAAAATATCTTTATTTAATTTTTCACAATATTTAATAAATAATTGTGGATATATTAAAAATCATTATAATACTCATTATAACTTTAATTATTCATTAGAATTTGTATTAGACTTAATAAATCTTAATCCTAATTGTATTCCAATTTTAATAAAATATAAATGGGTTAAAACTGATATATATGATAATATAATAGTATGTCATTTAGCTCGGTATGGATTTCTTAGCGATATTAAAGATATTATTAATAATCAATGTGATATTGAATTATTAAATAATAATTATAATAATGTTTTTATTGAAGCATGCAAATATGGTCATATTGAAATTGTAAAATATTTAATTGAAATAAATGAAAAATTAAAAAAGAATAATAGGTAAGATACTATATTATAAAACTAAACTTAAATTATAATAAAATTAAAATATTAATATTAATTTTGAAAAATTAGAACATTTCTTGATTTAACAGTTCAACAAAGTAAAGCTTTTATGGTTTCTGTTATTAATGGTCATTTAGAAATCGTTAAATATTTATTAAGATTGCCAGAAGAATATAATATTAAACCAAGTATTCAAGATAACTTACCATTATTATGGGCGTCATATAATGGTCATTTAGAAATTGTAAAGTTTTTACTTTCATTTCCAGATGTTACACCTCATGCTCAAAACAATTGGTGTATAATTTCAGCAGCAGCAAGTGGGAATCTTGAGTTAGTAAAATTTTTATTAACCTATAATGAAGTAGAAGCATATGCTCAGAATAATCAACCTATCATTGATGCGGCATATAATGGCCATTTAGAAATATTAAAGTATTTATTAAAATTTAAAAACGTAGATATTTCTGCTCAAGAAAATGATGCATTTATTTATTCTGCAGCTAATGGTCATCTTCATATTGTTAAATATATAATTGAAGAACTTAACGTTATACCAAATCAACAACAATATAATCAGGCCTGCATATCAGCTGCAATAAATAAGCATTTTTTAGTAGTAAAATATTTATTAAATTTCCAATGTATAAATAAAAATATGGATTTCAATACAATTTTATGTTCAGCAGCATCACATGATTTAGAAACATATAAAATTTTATTAAAATATAAAGACGTTAATAATATGAATAATTATGAGAAACAAATGATTTGGGCTACATATTATGGTCAATTGGAAATTTTAGATTATATTTTTAAATTACAGTACTCAAATATTTCAATTTTAAATAATCTTTTTTTACTAGCAGCGATGAATAATCATTTAGATATATTACAATGGATAATTGAAAAGCTAAATAATAATATAATTAATTTACAATTAGATAATGCATTAATTAAAACAACAAAAAATGGAGGGATAGAATCATTTAAATATATATTATCTCTAAATCCAGAAAACGGATATAATGAAGCAATGATTAATGCATCGTATGGTGGCTATTTTGATATTGTTAATATTCTTTTAAAATCCGGAAAAGCTGATCCTGATTATATGGATGGAGAAATATTAATTTATGCTTGTAAATATGGTCAATTAAAATATGTAAAGTATTTAATTGAGGAAAGGGCTTTAATTCCTTCATTACATAATAATCAACCAATAATAACTTCTTCAGAATATGGTCATTATCATATAGTTAAATATTTATTAACACTTAAAGATGTTGATCCATCAGCTTGTAATAGTAAAGCTTTATATAATGCATCGAAAGAAGGTCATATAGATATTGTTAAACTTTTATTATCATGCAAAAACGTTAAAATTAATGATAATAACAATATGTCCTTTATTTTTGCGTGTCAATATGGTCATTATAATTTAGTAAAATTTTTGATTAATCAAGAATCTGTTAAAGTTAATGATCAAGATAATATGGCTTTTATTTTAGCTTGCAAGTATGACCATATAGAAATTGTAAAATTATTATCAGAAAATAAATGTGTAAACCCAATAGCAAGAAATAATTTAGCTTTGATTTATGCATGTCAAAATAATTGCTTAGATGTAGTGAAATTTTTATTTCATTTAAATGATTATAATTCAATTGATAATATAGATAATGCATTTATATGCGCTGCAGAGAATGGAAATTATGATATAGTAGAATTTTTATTAACGATAGACAAGAAGAATTATAATAAAATAAATATTTTTTCTCAAAATAATAAAGCAATATTGGGGGCCACAAAAAATGGGTATTTAAATATCCTTAAACTTCTGTCATTAAAATTTAATGTTAATATTAAAGACATTAGTGACTCTATATTAAACGTAGCTATTGATAAAGGACAATTGATAATAATTGATTATTGTCTAAAAAACTTTATTAGTAAAATAAATTTAAAAGGCAAATTAGAAAAGTGTTATCAATTATTTTGTAATATTAATTGTTATTCATATTTCAAAATTAAAGAAGGTATTCATATACATAATCCAAATGTTAAATCTATTCTTAGGTTTATTTCTTTAAATAATGAACTTTGCAATTCAACTATACTGTATTAAATTTAGTGATGAATATTTTTTATTTTTTTATCTATTAATTTAATATTTAATATTTAATATATTATTGAATTATTATTTATATACTTATATATGATATATAAAAAATAATATTATTTAATATATTATAAATAAAAAATTTAATTAAATTATTATTATATGTATATTTTTTGTTTTTATAGTAAAAAAAAAAAAAAAAAAAAAAAAAAAAAAAGAAATCTCGAATTATAATCTAAATCTAAATATTTTCATCTATATAATTAAAAGAGCAATTATAATAATATTTAATAATCAAATATTGAAGTTTTTATTTTTCAATGTATATTTTCCCCCTTTCGTCTATATAATTTATATCAAACAATATAATAATAACAACAATAATAATAATAATAATAACAACAGTAAAAATAATAAATAATTACATACATAACATATATATATAATAAATAAACAACAAAAACAATAATAATATAATAATATATAAATAAGATTAAATTAAAGTTTTTATATATAAATTTTAAACATTATTAAACATTATATAAAATTAAATTATTTTCCTTAACAATATTTATATTTCAAATAAGAAATAAGCAATCATATTTATTTTTACATTTATAATAATAAAAAATTAGTTTAAATTATAAATAATAAGTAAACTATTATTTTATTTTTTATTATTATAAAGAAGAATTATTTATATTTTTCAATTAAATAAATACATCTAAAATTTTTTAATATTTAATATAAAATAAAATGTCAGAGAGTTATAATTTTAAAGATAATACAAATGATATAGACAGTCTTATCAATATTGAAAGTAAACATAATACTTCAAATTCTTTTAGTAATTCATATACTAATAATAGTAACATTAATAATGATTTTCAAAATAAAAAATTTTCATTAATATCAAATAATAATAATAATAAAAAATCCAAAGAAACTCAACCATTAGTATTTGGCTTTGGCTTAGCACTTGATACATTAATAAAATTTGCTTATGCCCCGGTTGAGCGTTTGCAAATTTTACAACAAGTTCAACCAATTATACCAGAAATCAACAATAGACCTTCATATTCACATATAGTTTCAGCATTTAATACTATAACTAAGGAACAAGGCATTGATTCTCTTTGGAGAGGTGCAACGGCAGGTTTAATAAGATTTATACCATCTCATGTAGCTAATTATATTGTAGAATGTTATGAAACAAAGCCTCTATTAAATCAAAGATTAAAAAAAAAAGGTTTTAATGAGAAAGAAATCCAAAAATATAAGGAGGAATATAAAAATAATTCAAATATAAAGTTATATATTGTATCTCCATTAATTAAATCATTGAAATGGTTAAATAGTAAATCAAATTTAAGTGTAGCTGTTACAATGGTTTTAGGTTATCCGTTAAATTTAGTTCGTGTTAGATTAGCAGCTGATGTTGGTGTTGGTAAAATGAGAACTTATCATTCAATTAAAGATTGTTTAAATCATATTTATTCTCAAGGTGGCTTATTGTGCATGTATCAAGGATGGATAGAATCATATATAGCATATGTCCTTTATAACTATTCTGCAAAAGCAGCATATAAACAATCGATGAATTATTTATTTGGAAAAAATATTTCAAGACCACCTTTGTGGAAACAATGGTTTATTGGTCAAATTGTAACTAGAACTGCGTATATATTTATTTACCCATTAGAAACTGTAAAATTAAGATTGATGATGCAAGCTGGTAATAAACATATACGATATCATCATGGATGGGAGTGTCTATGGAGAATAATAAAGTAAAAGAAATTATTTTTATAGAAAATTATTATAAATATTAATAATTAATTTATATATCTTTTTTTATAACATTTATAATAAATAAATATAGGGACGAAGGCTTTTTTTCATTATATAAAGGAATAGACGTAGTTTTATTATCCGAGATTTTTGGATGGGGAATTATATTAAGTTCTGGATTAATAATGGATTGGTTGGTTGGTAAATTAATAGGACCTGATAAAAAGAAAATAAAATCAAAAAAACACTGAAAGATTACATTAATATACAATATACAATTATATTATAATAATAATTTGATAAAAAATGTATATGTGCATTATGAGTAATAAACATAATAATAACAGATATATTAAATTTTATTAAGTATGAATATATAGTTAAAGGTTTAGTTGAAAAAAGGAAGCAAGGAAATAATAAACAAAATATGAATTAGATAATAATAATAATATTAATAATAAATATCCTTAATTATAATTAATTAAGATATAAATAAATAATTGAACAAATGAATAAATAAATAAATAAATGAATGAATAAATAAATAAACAAATAATAATAATAAAGAAAAATATGATATTTTATTGTATTACTACTATTATTATAAATAATAAAAATATATTATGGAATTATTTTGTATATTTTAATTTTATAAATTACAATTTTTTTGTTTTTTCATTATTATACTATTTTTTTATTCTTAAAAGATTGAAGTGTAATTTTTGCTATTCTTTCAATCTCCTCAAAGTTAATATTTATATATTTCCCCCATAGTTTATTTTTGTACCTAATTTAAATTAGAAAAATATTTTATTACAATAATGAACAAGATATATCATTTATATTTGATATAACTACTACCATTTAGAAGCCGGATATTGTGGACTAGGTATACCATGGAAAATCCTTGCTACAGATCTTCCTGTTTTTATTTCACTAATATTATCAAAAATGAAAGTTTTTACATCTATATCCATTGCAAGATGACTATCCCAATTATTATTATTATTATTATTATTATTATTATTATTATTATTATTATTATTATTATTAAATTAATATTTTACCATTTTTTTGAATTATTTATTAGCTCTTCATCACAAAATCCCCATTTATCATTTTCTTCATTCTCATCAAAATATTTATTTGAATAATAATCTTTTATATTATTTCTTAATTTATTTTCTAGTTCAATATTTAATTTTATTTTTTCTCTATCATTTTCATTGCTTATTTTATATTCATCTTTACTTTGATTTATTATATTTTCCCAATAAATACAATTCTCGGATATTGATTTAGTAGCTGATTTTTTTAATAATCTATATAACTAGTTTTTTGAAATTAAATTATCAATTATTTAATGTCATAGTAGAATTTTAAATTTATATATAATGAAAATAATAGTCAACCTCATCAACTTTTTTTACTTTCGATTTTTCAATTTTATTTAAATGCTTTAATAATTTATTCGATAATATATTAATCCATTCATTTTCGTTTATATTTAAGGATTTTAGATTTTTTTTTAATATAATTTTATCTATTTCTAAATAAAATGATGTATTTGAATAATTTATATCAAATTTATAAGTTTTTTTCAATCTGTTTAATTCATTAAATATATAGAAAGGGGAACAATCTAAAGTATTACAAATCTCATTAATTTAAAAATTAAAATTATATTATTAATACATTTATATACATATTATAATAATAAATGTATATATATTTTAATTTTACTTTTTCAACACTGATTACATAAGATGATCTTGATTTTTCGGATTTATTAATTATATAATTCAGTACTTCATTGTAACCTTCTTTTTCTTCTATCTCATTTATATTTAATTTGTAAGTCTTAATTATTATCTTTGAATTGATTGCTATTAAATTTATTATTATTGCATAAATGAATTTAAATATATTATTATTATTATTATTATTATATTATGAAAACAAAATACAACTTTACATACGTAAATATGTATTTATTGACTTATCTTCTAAATCTAAGTAATTTAAGATAGTACTAATTGTTTCTTTTTTCATATCAAAATCAATTTCTGATGTATCAACTGAAAGAAATATTCTTTTTGTATCATGAACTGTAATATTATAATCTTCTAATATTATTTTATTTAACATTGTGTTTATGGAAGATGAATCAACACCGTCACAATAAGCTAAACTTCTCATCTTTATGTAATCATTTGAAGATAAAAACAAATGGCAATAAGCTATATTACTATCTCTTCCAGATCTCCCTATTTCCTATTATCCAATTGTTTTTTTAAAAAAAACTTTTCTTATCAGTATTTTATTATTTTAAAAAAAGAAAAAAAAAATTAATATATATTAGAATTTCTAACTTGTGTATAATCTTCTATACTCTTTGGCATATTGAAATGAATTACGCCCCTTACATCAGGCTTGTTTATACCTAATCCAAATGCTATTGTTGCTACAATTATTCTTAAATTATTATTCATGAATCTACTTTGAATAATTTCTCTATCAATTTTACTCTTTCCGGCATGATAACTTTCAGCTTGAAAACCATATGCTCTTAAATGGGATGCCAATGAATCACATTGATTCTTTATTTTAAAAAACATATATTAAATATAAAGTTATATAATCTATACATTATATTTTAAACTATCCTCTCAAAAAAAAAAAAAAAAAAAAATTTCTTTGTAATATTTTTTTTTTTTTTATTTTAAATCATTTACCTGTCTCATACAATAAACAATAATAGAATTCAATTTATGGAAACATGGTGTTCTTAATAATAAGATTATGGTATTTTCCCTATATTTTAGTTATAAATTAAAGCAAAATTAAACTAATCTATTAAAAATATTATTTATTTCATCTTATATATATATATATATCATAATAATAAAAAAATTACTTATTTGAGTCTTCTGAAATTGTTAATCTTATATTATTTCTAATCAGGTTTCCGGATATAACATTTTCTTCATGAATATTTAGCATTTTTATTATATTACTTTGGGTTTCCAGAGTCAGTGAACCGGTCAATCCAATAATACACTTAATATTTAAACTTTTCCTTAATATTTGATTTAAGTAAAGGTACGATGGCCTTAGATATTAATAAAATTTAGTAAATGAATAAAAAAAAATATTAATAACATAATTATTTATAATTAAAAATTCCTGTATATAAATGCAAGAAGTACCTAAAATTATGAGACCATTCAGATAAACAATGAACTTCATCAATGCATGAAAAATTAATAGGTGGAAAACTTCTTAATAACTCCTGAAAGTTTTTTGAATGAAGACGCTCTGGTGTAATAAATAAAATATCTATTTCTCTATCTATAAGCTGTTGAATAGTATGTTTTTGCTTATATATATGTATAAAAAATTGTAATTTTATTATTTATATATATATATATTTATAATATATATTTTCCTATTACTTAAAAAAAAGAAAAAAAAAATAAAAAAAATAGGTAAAAATAATTATTTACTTCCAATTCTGTCAATGAATTTACAAATAAGGCTCCTTTTAATGCTTTTGGAAGACAAAATAACTGATCTTGCATAAGTGAAATAGTAGGCGATATTACTAATGTTAAGTTTGGTACATTTAAAGTTTTATATATGTATGATGGAAGTTGATAACATAATGATTTTCCTCCTCCAGTTTGTAATACTACTAGCGAAGATTTAAAATTTAATACATTCTTAATTGCTTCTAATTGGCCTATATAAAAATAAAAATTAATAAAAATCAATAAAATATTAATGTTAATGAGGTCTTTTCTTTCTTTTCATTTTTTTTTTAAATATTTTCTCAAATATTTAACCTTTTTTAAATTCAGTAAAATCGCACATAGAACTTAATGCTTTCTTTAAATTAATTGTAATGGGTTCGTTTACTATTTTTTTATCTATTAAGCTTAAATTTAGTTGAAATATACTAAAATGAAGTAAAAAAATTATAAAAATTAATAATTATCACATAACTATTATGAATGATACAACCATATTATTAATATTAGTTATATTAACCGTACTAATCATTACAGTCTAATTTATTTTTTTTTTCATTTTCAATGAATTCAGCGTTTAAATTAATATTTGAATCCTTCGAGTCAGTATTATATTTATTATTAATGTCAAAATCATAAATGTTTGTAGGATTCATTATATATGATAAATCTTGGATATATGGGTTTTCATTATTTAAAATGTAATGGTTTGATATTATTGCTGAACTATAGGAATAAGAAACATTCGTATGGCTATAATACGATTTACAAAATATTATATTAATTTCGATATAATATATGTAATAAATAAATTAGAAAAATGAATAATAATAATCATATTTGAAATAATTTATATTTAATATATTTAATTAAATATATTATATTACTTTCTAAATTTCATGTATCTTGGTCCTGAAATATCTTTATTTTTTTTCTTCAATTTTAAAGTTTTATAATTTTTACTAACGTTGTCTCCAAATGAATTATTCTTTTTAACATTCTTTTTCTTAAATAATGTCATATCTATATTATCTTTTTTTTTTTTTTAGTTTCATTTCTTTACTAAAATTGTTATATACATATATAATATACAATATGTTAAATAATTTATTACCTTTAATATTTTCTTTTCTTTTCCTTTTTTTCTGGTTTAAATTAATATTAATATTAATACTTTTTACTATTACTTTTTTTTAATTATTAGTATATATATAATTTCTACCTTTAAATTATTTTTTAATTCTTTTTTAGAATCTTCAGCATCACTTTTTGAATTAACATTTCCTTCAAGCTCCACAGAAATTTTATTTAAAAATCCAGACGATATATCAATTTGATTATCACATATATATTTATTGTCTTTTTCAATCTTATTGTTATTACTTATATCTAAAGGAAAATTACTCATAAAATTTGTTACAGAATTAAATGATAAATTTCTAGATTTTGATTTTGTATGAAAATTTGGTCTAATTATATCTTCATCATTATTAATTGTAGAAGATTCTTATTGATTTTTTAAAATTAAAAATATTTAAAAATGATATTTAGATTGCGATATATTAATTATTTATATTTATTAATTACTTTTTAAAACGAGAAAACAATAATAAAATATAATATAGAAAAATATATTGATTTTTTTTAAAATTACTAATTTAAAAAAATATATATATATATTTTAATATAAAATGAACATTAATGAAATTCTTAATTATATGACTATATAATTATTTATTTGAATTAATAAATAATTATAAAGAATAAATTACCTTCATTTAATTTCATTTCTGCTGTAGTATTGAATGAATTTAACAAAAATTCATTCATTTTAAAATCTTTTTTTTTGAATATATCATCCATTATTATTAATTAAAAAATTAAATTATCACCAAAGTTTATTTAATTTTTATTTAATAAATTATTTTTATAATTTTACAATTTCTTTTTATTACCAATCATAATATTAAAATTTTATTAATATTTTTAAATTTAATAAAAATAATATTTAAATTATTAACTAAATCTAAAAAAAAAAAAAAAAAAAAAATAAAGATGGATTTAAGTAACTCAAAAAATATAAATTATGAAAATAAAAAGGAACAAATAAATAAATGTATGCTTTTATTGCAAAGAGATACAAAAGATGAAGAAAAATTTGTAGCATTATTGATTTTGCCCAAATTATTAGATCCTAATGATGAAGAATTAATGACAATAGTATTTAAGAAAATTGATTTCGTTTTTTTACAAAGATTGTTAATTTCTGGTATAATATACATCTATTTTCATTTTATTATAAAATATTATATGCATTGATTAATTCTTTAGCTAATATACAGTATATTATTAACAAAATATTAATTATCAATTATTATTATTATTTAAATTTATTCTTTTTGAAATTTATAGAGTATCCTGACAATGATTTTGATTCGAAATCTTTATATAAAATGATATCATTAAATATAATATCTTCTTTTTGTTATTATCCTGAATTTATAAATGATAAAAAAATAATAAAAACAATACCATATATGATAACTTTAATAAACGAGTAATTATATTGACTTTTCATAAAAAAATAATTTTTTTAAATTTTATTTATCGATATTTAAATTTTCAAAAACTCTAAATTTATAGGAAAGAAGATGAAGAAGTATTAAATGAAGTATTGGAAATTTTTATATTTTTTACTCAAAATGAAAAGACATTAAAAGAAATATGTGATTTCAAAAATATTGAAATAATTAATCAATTAATTATAAATTCAAATAAAGGTAATTGAAAAATATTAAATAAAAATAAAATAAATATTTAATAAACTTTATTATTAATAATTATATAATTATATAAAAGATGAAATTATAAAAAAAGGAATCAAAATTTTAACATTTATATGTCAATCCAATTACTGTAATAGTGTTATAAGTATTTTAAATGAATTAAGTAGATATTTTGTTATTATAAATTCAGAAGTTAAATTTAAGATTCTTGAATTATTTGTAATACTTTTCACAAATTCAAATTTAATCGATAAAAAATTGGAAGATAATTCATGTTTTATAAATATAAAAAAAGGCTTAAAAATCTTATTAGCAAATAAATTAGGTATATAATAATAATAATTAAAATTATTGTAAATAAATATATTCTATTAACAAAACATTAATTATATTTAATTAAAAAAGGTATTATTGAAAATGATAATTGCATGATATTAATTTCAAGTTTAATTAGAATGAAAGGAATAGAGTTTTTTTTTTCAAAAGAAGAAAATTATGATTATACAGAAGATTATATAGAAAATGGTGATAAAAAAATCAAATTAATGGAAAATATTCAATTTCTAACATTAGTTATGCATTTGGCATGTACCGAAACACGTGTGTTGCTAGACGATTATAAAGATGAAGACGATATAAAAAAAATGGAATTCAAAAATGAAAAAGAGAAATCTAAAATGAAAAATGATCAAAAAAGAATTCAAGAAATACTACCAATTTGTTTCGAAATAATAGAGTTTATGATTAAAATATTAGTACAATATAGTGAATATGATATTAAAGAAAATACAACAAAAAATGATATTGTTTATAATATTTTAAAAAAAAATAATATTAATTCTAAATGGATTCTGTCTTTCCGTGAGGCAATGAGTGAAACAATGTTAGCATTAATAGAATTTATAACAGAAAAAGTTGTAAGTATTTAATATTTCAATATATTTTAATATTACGTTAACTTGTTTAAAATCTATAGATGATATAATAATATGATATATTAAATTTAAAATAGGAAATGTATAAAGAATTACAAGAAATAGAAAAAATTGATAATATGATTGTATTATTAAGTACTAGAATATTATCAAGCTGGCTTTCTGAGAATATTGAAATGTATGAAAAAGAAATAAAGTATATTATACCTGCATTAATAGAAATTGTAAAAATAAGGTAAATTTTATATATTCAATATCTTTTAATATACTAATAAGTGGTTATATAAATAACAAATTTATATTATTATTATTATTATTATTATTATTATTATTATAATTATTAATATTTTATACAAACATTTTGTTAGACCAAAATCTATAGACTTTATTCCAATAAATAATATATCACTAGTATTTTCAGAAATAACATCAAATGAAGATTACCAAGAAATATTTGTTAACAAAGGAGGAATTAAAACATTATTCATGTTTTTGGAAGATAATTTCATTATACTTAATGAAAATACTGTATTAAACATATTAATTACATTAATTAATATTGTAATGTTAAAACCTGATTCTATAAAAACTAATAAAATGCAATGGAAAAAAATAATAAATTGTTATCATAAATATAGTTATACTAAAGGTAACATTTAAATTAAAATTTGACATATTTTATGAAAAATAATAATTCATATTTAATATAATAATTTTCCTTTTTTTTTTTTTTTTTTTTTAAGAATCAAATATTACTTTTTATTCCTATTTAATAGTAATTGAACTCTCTATTATAAGATTAATTGATTCTGAATGCACCAATGAAGACGAAAAAATGATAATAGAAGATTCAATTGATTTTATAATTAACTCTAAAAATATAACCGATGACACTACGAGAAGTTTATGGAATTTATCTTTCTCAAGTAAAGTTTAATTAGTAATTTATTTTTATTTTATTTTTTTGTTTTATTATGATTTATTTATCATATATAAAATAAATTTATTATAGTATTATCAGAATTATCTAAGGTCAATATTAATGTAGGAAATCTTTTATTATTAAATACAGCTAAATTAGTCGCTTTAACTAAAGGTATACTAAAATAAACAACAAAAATATAATATATATTTAAAGTTTATAAATTGTAAATCTAATAAATATATTATTATATTTAAATAAAAATAATATTTTATTTTTTAAATAGATCCATCTTTTTCGGATATGGAGAAACAATATTTAAATATAATATTGAATTCAATAAGGAAAGTTTCTAAAAGTTTAAATTAATATCTACAAATAGAAATCAATTAATAATAACAAATTGTTGATATATATATAATATATAAATTATTTAATAAATAAAAGAGTAAATTAAAAGCTTTTTTTTTTTTTTTTTTAAAGCTAAAATAGATAAAATAACATGGTATTATAATTATAATTGATTATATGTCTAAAGTTAAATCAACGATTTTAAATTTATTCTTTTTGTTTCCATCATTTCTTAGATTAGCCATATACGTAGTAATTTTTGGTACTTTTGTTGATGATTCTCTCATAGTTTGAGTGGCCTTTGTTCTATCAATAATTAATTTTATTAAATTATCAGTTATTAAAGAATATAGATATACTTATATTCGTTATTATTATTGCTATATTGCTATATATATACTATATTTACCTTGGTTCATAATGTTGAGTTTCACTCTCTCTAAGAAAATGACTTAAATGAGTTTGGACGCTATGTGTTTTCTTATTTCTTAAATTAGTCTACATATATGTACATTATTATTATTATTATTATTATTATTATTATTATTATTATTAGTAGTAGTAGTAGTAGTAGTAGTAGTAGTAGTAGTAGTAGTAGTATTAATATTGATATTATTAGTATTTCATATAAGTAAAATGTTATGATTAGTTACCAGCATTATGGCTTTTCTTCGTAGTTCCCATTCATTCCATTCATAATTTGGATCTTTATATGTATCAACAATATGAGTATCGGTTTGAACACCAATTTCTGATATAATTGGCATTTGTCCTAATAATCTTTTTTTTGAAAATGTTTTCGTCTAATAGATATATTTTATTAATTAAACATAAATACTTTAATATATATTTTATACAGAATAGTAGAATATATACATTGAAAAAATTTACATTTTCTAATGCTTCAACAGTTGGGAAGTATGAATATAAATGGAATAATTGAATCAATGATGGGTTTTTACAAGCTATCATTAATATGTTTTGTATATAACTAAATAGGCATATTAAAAAAAATTTTATAAATAATCTAATTATATAGTAATAATAATAAATCCTTTGTTATTTATTTTTTGATATATACAAATCTGGATTTTTAGAAAATTCAATGGCACTTTCAATTGTACTAAAAGAATAAACCTTATCTTTATATTGGAGTAAACCAATATTTCTATCACCTGACTTTAATAATTCGTTTCTTTTTACAAATATATACGGACAAAAACCCTATAGATATATTTAATATTTAAATTCTTTATATTAATATTTATATAATTATGAAAACTTACACTATATTCAGAATGAATTTTATCAAAATATGTTGTATTACTTGGATGAAGAATTTGAATATTTTTATTTATTTGACTAATTGAAGACATTAATATGCTAGCATTATTTATTATTGTATTTTCTATACATAAATTTAAAAAATAAAAATTTAAATATTTATCGTTTTATTGATGAAAATTATAAATTGTAATTTACCATCTAATATTGGGGGATCTATTTCTGTTATATATCTTTCAGAATTTTCTAAATCATTTAAAGGAACTTTTATTGAAAAATTCTTTCATAATTATAAAAATATATATAAAAAATTATATTTAAGAACAATGCTTTTTATTTTTATTTTTATTTTATTTTATTATTATTATTTTTTGAAACCTGAGCAAATGATTTTATTGTTTCAGTAATCCCTCTTCTTATAACCAGGAGATATAATTCATCTTGCCAACTCATCCATAAATTCGATAAAGTCATAAATTGAGGCTAAATTTGAAGATTTTGTATTTTTATAATCAAATTTTAATATATATATATATTATGTTATTATATATTAATATATTATTCATATATTAATAAATTTACATAAACTTGATCAACTGGAACAGCTGTTTTTGATTTACAAACTGTTTTTAATTCTTCTAATGTTGATTCAAATTTTGAATCTACAATGTTTAATACTTTTTTTGATTTATTTAGTTGATCATTTAAAGCATCTAAATACATTAAATATTGCCTTCTGAAAATTAATGCATTTTTTATTTCCTTTCTTGGACAATTTTCAAATTCAACATTATTATCTTCAGAATAATCAATTAATGCTATTGTTTATATTTATAAATATTGTTTACATTACTTTAAATTAATATATATATAAATATTTTCTTTTTTATATAAACAACAATAACCTGAATACTTTTGTATGATTTGCTCTGTTGATTTTATTTGATCTAATAAAATTCTTGTTAAATCATCGACTTCAATTTTACATAATTGGTTCACTAAACATTTTATTTATATTGTATTTTTAAATAAGATAAGAATGTAATATTTTTAAGCATATTATTCATTTTTTTAAGTTAGTGTATTAAAATTAATAATACAAACAATCTTCTATTGATTCCCCTCCTTTTCCTAAGTACTTATTAAATAATCTTATTCCACATACTAACTGAGCTAATCCATTTAATTGAGTTTCTTTATCTTGTCTTGATAATCCAATAAATGATGGTAATTCAATTTGAGGAAAAACTGATTCTAATGCAGCTGTGTTATCAATATAATAAAAATAAAATAAATATACTTTTTATAGTAGTAAAATTAAAATTAAAAAATAATATTAAAAGAACCTGTTGCCTCCCTGATAACTTTAATATCACTAATATTTCCTAATTTAATCTTGATTAATAAATAAGATACAATTTTTCTAAAAAGACCTATATTATATATATAGTTTTAATTTCTTATATATAAATGAAAATAATATTATAAATTCTCAATATATTGTTACTTTCTAAAGAAGATATAGATTTTCCATTAAACTCTATAATTTCCTTTAGTAGTGATGAACAGTTATGAGATCTTGTATTTTTTTCCTTATATAAATAATCAGCTTAATATTAATTAAAATATATAAATTATATATTAAAAATATATATTATATATTAAAAATGCATTTTTAATATTAGATCATGATATGAATTGGGTATGAATACCTAAATAAATAAAATTTTTATCTAATAATATTTTTATTTAAAAATAAATACCTTGTGATGAAAAGTGTGAATCAAAATAAACTTGCATTTTTACTGTTTCCATTACAGGTGAATTCTGTGTAATAATCTCATTCACTGCTATCTGAATTAATCTCTCTACTTCACCTTTATTAAACTCCTTATCAATATTGAAATGGTTTTCAGGATTTAATACAGCTGATCTTACAATAAATGCAGCTAACGTTTCAGATACATTTGTTGAATTGCTTCCATTTGATAATGTTTCAAAAATACCACTATATGATATTAATGAATTAATATATTCTCTTAATTTACTTTTACTAGTAATATCTTGCAGATCATCAATTTCATTAACTTGATTATTATATGTTTCAACTTTATTATATATTATTAGTTTAAGACTTTAATAAAAATATAATATTATTATTTTATTTTCTACCTTTCGCATTATCAAGTTTTCTTCTTTTTAAATAATGAGTTGCTCTTGTAACAATATCATTAATTATATGTTTTAAAATATCCTCTGATGTTGAATCAATCATTTTAATTCATAAAATGTATTTTTAATATTTCCTCTCTTCTTTTCCGTATCAATTAAAATATATATAAAATTAAAAAAAAATTTTTTACAACTTCTATAATTAATTTTCACATAAATTGATTTAATTGTTTACAATAAACAATATAATAAAATAAAATTTTTAAAAACTTAATTTATAATGATTAAAATTTAAAATTTCATTATAATTAAAAATTTATAATTGAAAATAAATTATATATAAATATAATTAAGAAAAAAAATAAGTATATATTGACTTTTTATAAGATTTATTATAAATTAAAATATAAGTAAATAATGGCAACAAAAAGTGCGTATAAAAGATTAACCAAAGAGTATATAAATATAATGAAAAATCCACCACCGTTTATTATTGCTAAACCATTGGAATCAAATATTTTAGAATGGTGTATAATCCTTAAAATAATTGAATTATTATTTATTGATGTGTTAAAAATAATATAAATTAAATGTTTTTAATTTTATTTTATTTTTTAAAGGCATTATGTTATAACTGGACCCCCAGATTCACCATATCATAGTAATATTTTCAATTAAAACTAGTAAAATAATTAATATATTAAAACAGTTTTTAATTTATTATTCTACTTTAAAGATGGAGAATATCATGGAATTCTTAATTTTCCTACGGAATATCCATATAAACCTCCTTCAATAAAAATGATGACCCCAAATGGTATTTATTTAAAAAATAAATAAGGTAAAAACATTCATATAATAAAACTTATTAACTTAATTTAAATATATTTATAGGTCGGTTTAAAACAAATTTTAGGCTTTGTTTATCTATGAGTGACTATCATCGTAAATATTAAATTTTTTATATAAAATATATCTTTAATTATAAAATAATATTTTTATAATTTGAATTTTTTATCATTTAACTTATTCATAGCAAAGACTTGGAATCCAGCTTGGAGTGTTTCTACCATATTAACAGGCCTTTTAAGTTTTATGGTATTCATATTTTATATATATATATATGTATACATATATAAAGAAACATAAAAAAAAATTTTTTATTAATTTTTAATTAAATAAGTTGGAAGAAACACCAACCACTGGAAGCATTATAACTTCAAAGAAGGATAAAATAGAATTTTCAAAAAAATCAAAAGAGTATAATAGAAATGATCTTAAATTTAGAAGTAATATCTCTAAATGTTATATATACATATATTTAAAAAAAAGGTTTTAAAACTAATTAATTATGCTTTTAGACATTTTCCCAGAATTATGTGATAATAATATAGAACAACCTTTTCCACCAGTAAATTCACATGTAATAAATAATAAGCTTAGAGAACGTAAAACTGCAAAAATTTCGCCGACACAAAACAATAAAGATAAAGTTGACAATATACCTTTATCTTCAAACACAATATTATATCTATTAATTATACTTATTGTATTATTAATTTTTTCAGTATTTTATATATTTTTTTAATGATGAAGTAGCCAATCATATTAAAAATATTTTATCCATAAAAATTCAATAAAATATTTAAAATTTTATTACTATAAAATATTAAAGTTTATTCATTATTTTAATCTCTAATGAACCTTCTATTCAAGCTGACATTGAAGAATGGTTGTGAATGATTTGTCCGTCCGAATTTAAATTTGTTGATGGATAAAGATCGAAATCGCCGCCCCATTATTTTTGCACCTTGTTACATTTAAGTGCGATATAAAATGGTCTGAGTCAGTTATGTTAATAGAATTATTATTTTATTTTATGTTAATTTAAAAATTGAAAAGAAAAAAGACAATGTTTATTTTTTTGTAAATATTGATAAAATAATAATGAAAGAAAATAATAATAAATAAGGAATAAAATTATAATTATATAATATATTAAAAAAGTATTATAAAGATAAATTTATTTATTTATTTATAATCTAATCCTAAATAATTATCTTTAACCTTAATTTTCATAAAAAAGGATCTATAAAATGTTTAAAATTATTATAAAATTCGGTTATAACATAAAAATATTAAAACTTTAAAACTAAAATATTAAAAATTTGTTATTATAATTAAACATGTTTATTTTATAAAAGTTAATTTTATATTTTAAAATTTTTTATTTTTTAAAATTTTTTATTTTTTAAAGATTAAGATGGTTAAGTTTTATTTAATAATTTCTTATATGAATGAATAGAAAATTATAGTTCAATTTATTATATATAGAAAGTTTTACTTTAATAAATAAATATATGAAAAAAAATATATAGCATAATGATGATCATTCAAAACATTATTCTAATATACATATTATTATTTATATTATATAATGTAAGTTCAACTTTAACTAAAAATATCTATGTATATAATAACAGTACTTACTTTGAGAATTTGGGTGAAAATGTAACAAAAGACCTATTGATATCAAATGAAGATATTAATATATATTTTGTAGATGAATGTTATGATTTAACAATATTATATAATTTTGATTTTAATATTGAAAGAAATGTTAAATTTATTGGAATGAATAAAAACGGGACTATTTTTGATTATAAAAATACAAATAAAGGAATATTTCATATTGAATTTGATTCAAATTGTATAAATACGGGATGTAATTTCTCTTTTGAAAATATTATATTTCAAAACTATAACCATAATGGAAATACATTACTTTCAATATTTCAAATTATATCAGAATCAATGAATTTTATATTGAAGTTTCAAAATTGCATATTTAGAAATAATAAAAGTATTATATTGAAATATTTGAGATATTATGATTGTAATCCCAATATTAGTTTAGATAAACAACCTTCAATAATCGTTAAAAAATGTCAATTTTAGTAGGTGTTAATTATATACATACATAAATAAATGAATATTATATATTATATATTATATTAATATTGATTTTTTTTTTTTTCAATTGAAAAAGTGAAAATTCTGAAAATTTATTTTACATTGTTTTAAAATATTTTACTACGAATATAAAAAATAATGTCTGTCAAAACATAATAATAACAGAAAGCACCTTTTCAAGTAATGAAAATATAGTTATACTTCAATCTGGAAGGTTAACTATAGATAATTGTAATTATTTTTATATTATTTAATTATTTAATATGAAATGAAAAAAAGAATACCTATATTAATGATTATAAAAAATTTGATTAATAAAGGTATATTTAATAGCAATAAAGGTATACGTAATGAAGCAAGTGCCAACTTAATTGAATCATTTGGAATTGGAAACCAAGTATATATTAAAAATACAAAAATCTTTAATAATTATATAAATGATGATATGCCATTAATATTGAATAGATTATCCAGTTTAAAGTAACAGAAGATATACTTTTTTTTCTAATATTATTATATATATAGTAAAACTATACAAATATAATTAATTATTTAATCAATAATATATATACATAATACAATTATCATAAGGATAGAAAATTGTAGTATTATTAATAATTACTCCAGAGCAAATCATTTATTCACAATTGAATATTCAGATTCAACTGTCATTAGTAATACTACTTTTGAAAGTACGTATTAATATTATATAGTTTACATTCTTAAATCTAAAAAAATTATAATAATTACTTTTATTAAAAAAAGATACAAGTACTATTTTCCAGGTATTAAATAGTTATATTACTATTGAAGATTCAGTATTCAAAAATTATAACATAAAGAACTCACTTCCTTTGATAGATTATGGGAAAATGTCAAATATTATTATTTCTAATACTTGCTTTCAAAATATAACGTATATATAAAAATATATTATTGTTAATATATATATCATAAATAAATTGTTATAATTTTAGTAAATTAAATTAATAATATATTATATTAAAAGAATTCAAGGGAACGGAATTTTTGGAGAAGAAACTCAGTATAAATTATCAAATATTAATGTAAGTCATTCAAAAATTAATTCCGAAGCTTTTATAAATTTTAATTATAATAATAGGATAGAATTATCCAATATTGAAATTAATGACGTTCAATGTTTAGGGGATAATTCGTCACTGATAAAGATAAATACAAATGAACTTGAGAATTCAAAAATAAATATAGAACAATTAAAAATATATTCATGTCAATCAAATGGTCCATTAATAAAATTTAAGGGAAATATGAATCAAATTTTTTTAAAAGATATAACAATTCAAAATAATTACGCTTATGGTTCATTAATAGAAAATACTTCAAAAAAAGTAATATTATTAATTTTTTAATTTAATCAATAAATAATAAATAATTCTTTTTTAATATATTAATATTCTTAAAATAGTCAACAATGAATATAGATGATTTAATAATGTTGAATAATACAAATTTAAATAAAAATAATTGTGGAATATTTCAAATATCAAATGGCAATCAAGAGTTAGAAATTTTAAATTCAGAATTCAATAATAATATTGCAAATGGTAATGGAGGAGCATTGTATGTTTAAATGAGTAATATAATTATAATATATATATAAATATTAAAAATAATTTTTATATTAATATATTTTAAAAAAAATCTATTTATTTAATATAAATTATAAGATGCTTAAATGATTTATTGTCAAGATCTATAAAATTGTATAATAATAAGTTTAATAATAATGTCTCTGATAAAAATGGTGGTGCTATTTATATTGATAATTATATTGAAGGGGAAATAATACTTATAAATAATACTTTCAAAGAAAATGAATCAACGTATTTTGGTGGTGCAATTTACTTAAATAAGTTTAATAAGATTTCTATAGAAGATTCAAAATTTACTGGAAACTATGCTGGTGTATCTGGAGGTGCTATTTATACAGTTAATGACTCAATCTCATATATTTCTAATATAAAAGGAAATTTTAAAGGAAACAAAGCTAGTTCATATGGATCAGATTATTCTTCTCAACCATATTATATTGCATTAAATAATTATAATGATTTTATATATCAGAAATATCAAAGTGGAGACTATATTCCTTTAGAATTCTCTTTATATGATAAGTATAATCAATTAGTAGTTGATAGACTGAAATATTTTTCTGATATTACATTAAAAGTTGAAGTAGAATTAAATGATGATGACGAAATGTTAGATTCCTTAATAATAAATAAATCAGGAAATATTGGATCTTTTGTACAAGGTAAAAAAAACAATGAATTAATAAATAAAAAATTAGTAAATTAATATAATTAACATTAATATTTAATAATAATACTAATAAATAAATAAATAAAGGGAAATGTGATTTAAAATATTTTAGAATACTTAGTAATAAAAGTCTTAATATAACGTTGAAATTTGTATCAGACAATAATGATTATCATCTAATATTTAATACAACAAGCATTAATTTAAAATTAAATGGTTGTGATAGTAGAAATCAAGTAACTATTATTGATAACAATAGATGTTTCCATTGTGAACAGCCAATATGTCATTCTTGGTGTAATTCAACAGTATCATATTGTTTACCAAGTACAATAAATCCTAATGTAAATAGTCCAGAATATAATGAATGCGTATGCAAAGATGGATATACGGGAGAAGACTGTCAAGAATATATATATGAAGATTTATTGTAAGAAGAATAAAAATAAAGACAATTGATGTTAATCAATTATCTTTACTTAAATATAAGTTTATTTATGTTAAATACAATGTATTCTTATTTTAATTTATATTAATATATTTTATAATGTAGTACATTAAAATTTACAACAAAAATAGTTTCATCCATAATAATATCAATTTTTATAGTCACTATATTAATATTGCTAGTAAATAAAAATGCTGGAATTGTTTCTGATGTAGGTTTAACAAAGCATTTAATTCTATTAATAGGTCTAATATGTAATATTTTCAGCACTTATTTTATTTGTAAGGAAAATTGGATTGAAAGTTGCTATAATTTTTTATTTAAGTATTTAGGGATTACTATAATGTATATAATTTTTAGTATTTCTATTTTCTTAGCAGAGATTTCCGGAATTGGTAATAAGGAATATGAAACTAATAAATCTATTTCAATAAATATCAAACAAAATGATGATTTATTTTCGATTGATTCTAATATAGAATATAATGATGCAAGAAAGTATGAAGGGAAAACAATAGATATATCAACAATATCAAATATAGATAATAATACAGTAAAATCAGAATTAAGAATAAAAAAATATATTAATAATATAAACAAAAGTTATAGCTTTTATAAAATGTGTTTGTTTTACTACATAATGATAATATTCATATTAATATTTATAATTATATATAAAGGATATATAAAGCATAATAAAGGAGAAATAATTCTAACAAACAATAAATATAAATTTAAATCCTCATTAGAAACAAGCGAAAAAATATTTGATGCATTGGAATTTTTTTTTTTTATTATATTACTGTTAAAACTCAAAGTATTAACAAATTATGAAATGATCTTCTATCATGTAAAATTAATTTTTATTTCAGTTATTGTTATTGTGTCATTAAGACTAATTACAAATGTAAATAGAATAAATACTATTTTATATTTTTATTATAAGTATTAAATAAATTAGTTAATATTAATATTATATATCAAACTATTAATCCCTTTATATATAAATTTTTAAATATTTAGATTATAGGTTATTTTAAATTAACAAATATAAAATACAACATATACTTTAATTATCTAATGAATATATTATGTGATTTTTCAGTATATATAATATATTTTGGAATAATATTTAAATATATATTCATCAAAAAAGATTTATGCAATGATTCAAGATCATATTTTATATATCCAACAAATGAGTTCTGTTATCAACATTTTTCTTATTTATGTGGGTGTGATAGAAAATTATCAAATGTTGAAATTGCTCATAATAATAAACAATTCATTAAATCTTATAAATATTGTTCAAAAATAATTGAAATATCAGATGGGCATATAAAGTTTATCACAAATGCTGAAAAACTTGCACATATCCATGAATATGGATAAGGAAATATTAATTAATTAATATTTTTTTTTTAATTTTATTACAATGTCCTTTATGTCTTTAATTAATATTATAAAAAAGGGAAAATATTAATTTATATATTACAACAACTATAATATAGTAATATTGTAAATATTATATATAATGTAATATTCTTATTAAATTCATTCTCTAAGTAAAATATATATATTTAATATTAGTTATGTAACATAAAGGAAAAATTATTAATAAAATAGGAAAATTTTTGAAACAAACATGTAAAATTTTAATTTTATTTCATATGATTTTTAAATATATAGAAGAAAGCAAAAATATAATAAATATTTATTATTTTTTTTTAATAATATAATTTTAAAAATGGTAAAAGTAATATATTATTATAAATACTATATATATATTTATATAGTACTCTTTAAAATATTTTATTCAAGGGGCTACAATATAACAATTGAAAATATTGAGTCACTTAAACTAATTTCTAATACATATGAAGTTATAAATATTATTTTTGAAAATAACTATTATGACATGACAAATAGTTATTATAATAATATTGCTGTAGATGGAGAAATTAATTTAATAGGAAAAGGTAAAAATGGGACTATTTTCGATTTTAAAAATACTAAAAAGGGAGGATTTAATGTTTCCTTTAATAATGAAAATGGTAGCAAGCTTACCTTTCAAAATATTATATTTCAAGATTTTACAAATGCCGGTGACGAAAATATTTCCTTGATTCAGATTGATGAAACTAATTTAAATCAAAAAATATATTTTCAAAACTGTATTTTTAAAAATATTAAAAGTGTTATAATAAAGCTATTTAGAGATAATGAATGTCCACCTAATTTAGATATTGAAAAGTTTTTATCTATTAATATTGAAAACTGTGATTTTTAGTGAGAATTATATTTTTTTATATTATATATATATTCTATGTTTTTATTATTTAATAACAAACTTTTTTTCTTCCAATTCAGTGATAACCATGAGAAATTAATATTTTCATATGTAAAATATAATACTAAGTTTATGAAATATAGTATTTGTCAAAATATTACTATCAAAAATAGTACCTTTATAAACAATGGAAATTTAGTAACTCTTCAATCAGGAATACTCCTAATGGAAAATTGTAAAATATTATAAATTAACAATACTATAATAGCTATATAACATATTATTATTAATAAATATATTCATAATTCTAATAGGTAAAATAAATGGTATTATATCAGAACAAAGTTCAAATTCTTTTTTTTCAAAACTTATTGAAACATATGGAATTAATAATAGTATCACTTTAAAAGATTGTGAAATCATAAATGGTGATATTCAAGATTATTATCCTTATTTTTATATTACAAAGGGAACTTTATTGTAATACATTTATTTTATAATAATTATTAAGAGATTAAAAAAAAATTAAAATATTATATTTTTAATTAATCCATTATATATCTTGGATATATTTTAAGAATTGAGAATTGTAAATTTAGTAATTTATTTACAAGATTTTATTATTTATTTCAAATTGAAGACACAAATTCAATATTTATTAAAAATTCATATTTTGAAAGTAATTATACATTTCAATAAAGTATAAAATAGACATAATAAATAATATTTTATAATATATAATTCATTTATTGAAAATTAAAATTACTACATATTTTA
The DNA here is from genome assembly GCA_002104945.1 of Piromyces finnis. Lineage (NCBI taxonomy): Eukaryota > Fungi > Neocallimastigomycota > Neocallimastigomycetes > Neocallimastigales > Neocallimastigaceae > Piromyces > Piromyces finnis. The sequence continues at coordinate 195,037 of MCFH01000005.1, read as the reverse complement.
TTATTATATAAATATTATATATATATATATACAAAGAAACTAGCAATCTATTTTATATTTTAAATACTGGTGTTACCTTAAAAAATATTGTAATGTCTAATTACTCTGTAATTGAATCATTGCCACTATTGGATTCTGGAACTTTATCTAACGTTACAATTAGTGATTCCAAATTTAACAACATTGCGTAATTAAATATAATAATTTAATAATATAATATAAATAATGAAACTGGTAATTTTTTAATTTAATTTGTTAAAAAAAAAAAAAAAAAAAACTAAAAATATAATAGAATTCAAGGAAATAGCCTTTTTGGAGAAGAAACATTATATTTTTTAAGCAATGTTACTATGAATGATATTTCAATCAACTCTAATGCATTAATAAATTTTAATTATAATAAAAAATTAGAATTTAATAACATTGAAATTTTTAATGTACTATGTGTAGGAGATAATTCTTCATTGTTAAATATAAATACAAATGATCATGACAATGCGTTTATTAATTTAAGAGAACTAAAAATACATTCATGTAAATCTAATGGGGCATTAATAAAATTAAATGGTAAAAAGAATATAATAAGCATTAGTAATTCAGAAATTTATAACAATACATGCTATGGTTCAGTAATTGAGAATATCTCGAAAGAAGTAAATAAATTTATATTCTTTATTACTATTTAGTAATCCAAGAACATATTTATTATATTTAACAAAAATTAAAAAAAGAACATTGGTACTAAAATATATAATATATAGTCTAATATTAATATTGAAAATTTAAAAGTTTATAAAAACTCAAATATAAATAGGTATAATTGTGGTATTTTAAGATTTTCTAATTGTCAACATTCAATACAAATAAGTAATTCAAGTTTTTATGAAAATAAAGTATATAAAAATGGGGGTGCACTGTATGATATAAAATTATGTTATTTATAATATTTAAAAAAAAAATAATGAAAAAATTATTTATAAATATATATTTTATTATATTTAAGTTGCTTTGATGAATTATTATCAAGTTCTATTAATATAACAAATAATTTATTTTCTAATAATGATGCTGATATGAATGGCGGTGCAATATACATTTCTTATCAAGAAATATTTAATAACAGCAAAATTAATATATTAAATAATACATTTTTTAATAATCATTCAAAATATTTCGGAGGCGCTTTATACCTTGATAAAATTTATGATATATTTTTAAATGACTCGATCTTTGAAAATAATTTAGCTGAAATATCAGGTAGTTCTTTGTATTCACCAAATGAAGCAATCAGTAAATCTAATTTATATTATATTAATCATAAAAACAATACTACTAATATGAATGAGTCTATATATTCAACTTTTCCATCAAATATTATATTAGATAATTTTGATTCATTTAATTATTTAAATGAATCAAAATTTCATATTGGAGACTATATAAATTTAAAATTCTCTCTACGTGATAAATATGGAAATAAAATAATCGAGTTTTTAAAATACAATAATATATCTCTAAAAGTTGTAGTAATTTCGAATGATAAAATCAAAATTAAAGGAAATGTTTGCACTTTTACTCAGAGTAATAATAATAATAATAATAATAATAATAATAATAATAATAATAATAATAATAATAATAATAATAATAATAATAATAATAATAATAATAATAATAATAATAATAATAATAATAATAATAATAATAATAATAATAATATTAATAATAATAATAACAGATACAGGAATATGTCAATTACAATATTTTCAAATATTTTCTGAATCAAAAGTGAAATTAACTTTAAAATTTGAAATCGAAAATAACATATATAATATAAAAAGCATTGACAATCTCAATATTACTATATATGATTGTGAAGAAAACCAAATTAAGATATTAGATGGAAAACACTATAAATGTGAATATCCTGTATGTGAATCATGGTGTATGAATAATAATAAAACTAAATGCGTACCATCATCAACTATAATAAATGTAAATAAATTAGAATTAAATGTTTGTGAATGTAGACCCGGGTATATTGGATACCATTGTGAGGATTTGCTTTTTGAGAATTTTAAGTAATCTCTAAAACTATTTCCTTATAAATTTTAATATGTAATAACAAAGTTTATGTTTTGATTACTAATTATTATATTCTTCTTCAAATATAAAAATATAGTAACATCAAAATAGCCATCAATATAATAACATCTTTGATTATATTTATTATGATTATAAGTTTAATATTAATTTTAATAAAAAGAAACCAACCTATTTTATCTGATACTGGTTGGATTAAACAGTTAATAATACTAATAGGATTAATCCAATATTTTTCAAGCAAATATTTTATAATTAATGAAAATTGGACTCAAAGCTATTTATCTTTTTTATTTAAACATTCAGGAATATTTCTTACATATTTAATTTTTTGGATTTATGTAAGTTCTGCACAAGATTTTGGTGTTGGCAATAGAGATTATGAATTAAAAATAGCAATTAAAAAGTCAAGATCAAGATCTCTTTTTACTCCATCATATATAATGGAAGGCGAAAAGCTTATTTCTGATGATAAATCAAAAGAATTGAGTTTTATAAGATCTGAATTGAAAACTCAAAAAATATATGAAAAAGTTAGAAAAAATCATTTTTTATATATTAAATGTTTATTTTATTTTCCAATTATAATCTTTATATTGATTTCTTGTGTCATATATCAAAATAAAGCAAGAAAGATTAAGGGGGATAGTTTTTATTATGTCCAAGGACAAAATGAAAAATGGTACTATGAATCTCCATTAAAATCTAATGACATTGTATTCAATATTATTGAATTTATTATATCTATCATATTAGCATTAAAATTAAAAAAAATTTCGAAATATGAATGTATCTTTAAAACAATAAAATATATATACATTGTAGTTATAATAATAATAACTATAGGACCACTAATAGACGTATATTTATTTTTTTATTTAAAATATATATTCTAAATATCATGATACTTAATAATCTGCTTTTTTTTTTTATTTATTTATAAAAAATAATATAATAGGTAATTGGTTTCTATGTTCTGAAAAATATTATATATCAAGTATTATTTAATTATATCACGAATTTGATTTGTTATACGTCAGTTTATGGATTTTTCTTTGGAAAATTAATACTTTATCTATTACTGAAAAAAGAAAAATGCTGTAATATAGAAGCTTATTTTGTTTATCCAACTAAAAGTTTTTGTTATGAGCATTGGTCGTATTTGTGTGAATGTGAAAAGTCTTTAACACCTTTGGAAATTAATTTTAAGATGAAGCGTTTTATTGAAGTCTATATACAATGTTCAAAAATAATTGAAATATATGATGGGAATATTAAATTACTTAATAGTTCATTTGGACTTAATTTAAATCAAGATTTTTAATAATAAAACCAATAATTTAAACAGAAAAACCATAAATAATAAAGATAAAAATAAATATTAAAATATTTACACTCAATAATAATATTCAATTGTATTCATAATAGAACATTTTATTTTTTATATTAAATTTATTTATAATTTTAATAAAAGAAGCTATTATAAATGAAATAATTTTTTTTTCTATGGTAACTTTTTTTTATAATTAAAAATAAAATTTGATTTTTTAATGGTTAAGTTGTGTAAATTTTCAAATTAACCCATTAAAATATTAATAATTTTATAATTTTATAGATTATATATATTTTAAATTAATTATTACTTTAATGTATGTGATTTAGTTTTAGTCAAAAAATGTAGTATAAATATAAATTTATAATAGTTGCGAAATTAACATTAAAATACAAAATACACATAATTCCTACATATGTAAATAATGGATACATTAAAATAATATATAAATAGAAAATAAAAAACTTAGCTCATATAAGTTATATATCAATATATCAAAATAGAAAATAAATAAATATAAGATAATATGCTTATATTTATTTATTTATTTTTCTAATTTTTTCTAGTTTGTTATTTATTTATTTAATATATTAATTACTCATGATACTCATGATAGAGTTTTCTTTTTCTTAAAGTTATTAAATTTAAAAATTTTTTACATTTTATTTAATTTTTTTTTATCATTAAATATTAACAAAATTTTGAAGTAGTATAATAGAATTAATTGAAAGTGTTAAATCTATATTAATAAAAATCTATAAGGATTATTTATTTTAATATATATATATTTTAATTTGGTATCAAGTACTAATTATCATATATTTCATTTCACTATAAATATATCTATATAAAAATATTCTGAATTTAATTTTATTTTCTATATTTAAATTTTATATAATAATTTAATTATTAGAGGTCGGATCACGACTATGCATAATTAATGTTTGTTCATCTTCATTTACAAATATTGCTCTTCTGTCATTAACTTCTTCAATATTAAATTCAGTAATAATATGTTTTCCCCCCTTTTCAGTTTTATCGTCTTCTCCTATAGAAATAGTTTTTATAGTATCACAGGATTCTTCAATAATTCTTATAGTATTTTCAATGGTTTTATCTAATGAATTTTGGGGATGAATGCCATTTTCTTCATTTCTATAATTTTTATAATAACCTTCTTTTAATATATTGATATTTGTTTGAAGGATTTTCATAGCATTATTAATTTTAACAGTATTATTTAATATATTTTCAAAAGATTCCGTAGCATCTTCCCAATTATCTAAATCATTTTGAATAACTGTACGATGTCTTATTTCATTGTCTTTATTAACTATGTTCATTTGGATACTTTCTTCGTTTTTATTATTTTTTTTTTCACCAAACGATATTCTCTTTTTCGAATTGCCACGAATAATATCTAATGCATCTTCTAATTCGTTATTTTCGTCTTTTGAATCAATACTATCTTGCCATTTAAGTTCAATATAATTAGTTGCTGAAGAAGCTAAATATGTCATTGTTGCAATTTCTAAAATAATCCAAATATTAAATACTGTAATATTTGATATCATTATCGTAAAGCAATAGAACAGGACAAAACATAAAAATAAATATAAAAAATTTTTAATATTTTTTTCTTAAAAAATATCAGTTTTTTTATAATAAAATTTTTTACTTACTGGATAAACTACTTGATGTTGTTGGGACTAAATCACCGAAACCTATTGTTGAAAATGATATAAAACAGAAATAAAAAGCCTCTATGAAAGTCCAACCTTCGGTATAATAAAAAGTTAGAGCACCACCAGCCCAAGATGAAATCATTAATAGAATTGCAAATGTAAATTGCTTTTTAGTCATTTGTTTTTGATCATTTAAAACTATTTTTCTTTCTTCTTCTTCTTCATCAAAATCATTTAAATTAAGTACTGCGTCACTATTTGTGTTTATTTTGTCATCATTACTGCATAAAATTCTCTCATAACGTTTTTCTCTAAACATAGTTAATTGGGTTTGAAAACTAACCATTACATTTTCTTTTAACACTTCACTTATGACTGAAATTGTGTAAGCGAGTATTGCCATACCACCAATAGAATAAACAATAATGAATAATCTACTATGATCATTCTTTGGTGCACGATTACCAAAACCTTTTTTTCATTGTAAATTAATTAAAAAATTTTTTTCTTTAATAATGATGTATATATGTATTATTATATATTATTTATATTTAAAAGTATTTGCTATATCTATCATTATTTTTATTAAATAATTTCATTTCTTTATTTATTGGCACAATATATTTAAGCTTTTTTCTTATATACCTATAGTTGTTAAAGTAGTAATAATAAAGAACATGCTTTCTTTCGAGGACCATGGTTCCATTCGCGAAAATATATATGTACCAAAAGAAACATAGAGAATGGCGACTGATACTAAAATAACTAATTTTCGTTGAACACGAGAAAAACCACTACCTTTAGTTTCAAAGTCAACAGTGGTAACTTTATCAAAGAATAAAAATGATGCTGTAAGAAAGCATATGCATGATGCTTGAATTGCACTGAAAAAGCCTATTAGGAATATATAAAATATTAGTTAAAAATATATTTCTAATGTTGACATATTTTAATCACTAATAATGTTTTACCTTCTGAATATTCCAATTCTTCTTTTAATGGGTTAAATAATGCAAACAACAATACAATTATAACTAATATTGATCCTTATTTTGATTTAAATGTATTATTAGAATATATTATTAATTAACATATATGATATATAAAAATATAATAAATATATATAAAATTATTTTACAGCCATAATTACCTTGAGATAAACTTAACATAATACAAAGATTTGTTACTCTAATAAGAGATTTTTCAAATAGTCTCATGAATAAACATATTGTACTACCAATAGCAAGAAATAAAGTTATCCATAATAATAATTGCATTACTATTTTAATTAGTTTTAGTTTATTTAAATATTAAAATTGAAATTGAATTAAATTATATTAAACATAAAATTAGTATATAAATAAATTTTTGTTATATTAAAAATTTTTTACAATATAATTTATTTGCGAAATTTTACATATATTGTTTTTGTATTCATCTATAGGAGGATAAGTTTTAAGTAACCATGTATTGTTTGTAGTAGCAAAGAAATTTAAAAATAATGAAAAGGCTATTAATAAGCCTGATATTAAAGGTAGATGTCTATAATCCATTATTAATTTTAAATTATATAATATTTTTACTCTATTATTATTATTATTATTATTATTATTATTTTATTTATATTTTTTATTTTATTTTATTTTATTTATTTATTTATTTTTTTTTTGATTTATAAAAGTACTGAATAATTATTTTATTTTTTGTTTTTTATTTTATTTTTTTTTTTTTTTTTTTTTTTAAAATTATATAATTATAATTGACTATATATAATTATTATTATTATTATTGTTTTTTTTTTTTAATGATATAGTAACATATAGTAATAGTAATATTATCAAGTTTACTGTTCAAATGTTTTATATAAGATTTAGAAATATAATCTTATATTCTATATAAATGATAGAAAGTATTTTCTTTAGTAATTTATATAATTTTCAACAATTTATAAGAATTATTCTTACTTTTTTCTTTTTTTTTATTATTAATATGCTCTTAAAAATTAAATAGCATATAATAAACAAATATTGTTTATTTAATTTTCATTTAATTATATTTTTAAGATAATAAAGCGGTTTTGCTATTTTATGAAACAATGTATTTATATATAATAATTATTTATTTTTTTTTTAATAAAATAATTTTATTTGTTTATGAACAAATAAATAATCTTATTATTTATATCTTTTATGCTTTATATAGATATTTGTATATATATATATATAATAAAAAAATAATGAATATATTTATGGATAAAATATTAGTACTGTAGATATAATAAAAAGCAATTATTTTTGAAATTAGTATGCATCAAATATAAAAATTTTATTTATTAAACAACAATTTTTTTTTTTTTTAATTCTATGTATAAATGTATATTAACATTAAAATTTCATCTACTTTTTACTTGTATTTCTTTATATTTTTATTATTTTAATTATTTTTTTTTTTATTTTTTATACCCAATTTATCTTTTAATTACAGCAATTAATTATTTTTTATTAATATAATTAAAAGATAATATAAAATCTATTTTAATTGTAAAATATAATAGAATAAAATAAAATGTATAAATAGCTTTAAATATTCAATTATAAAATTATTATATGAATAAAAAAACTACAAAAAAAAATATGGAAGTGTTAAAAATTAATTATAATAAGGTTTCATAAATTTATCACAAATTAATACTAATTCAATATATTATAATTATATTAACATATTTTATTCATAATTAATTTCTATTTATTAAATTTCTAATACATATATGTGGAGTACATTATAATATATTGTATATAAATTAAAATTATGTTGAATTAATATTAACAATTAATATAAAATTAACCTATCCTCTTAATATAAGATAGTAGAAAAAAATTTTAATAATGGTTTATTTATGGCTGAAAATATCAAAATTATCCCTACGATAGGTAGCAAAAACCTTTTTTAGGATTAAAAAATTATAGCTATTTTAATTATTATTATAATTTATTTTAAATGTTTCCTAATTCATGTTAAATTTTTTTTTATTTCTTCTTTATTAATATAATATAGCATTATTAATGATAAATTACTTTAACAAAAATAAAATGTATATATAATAAATTATATATATTATTTAATATTAAGATTTAATTTGAAAATAAATTTTTTGTTTTTTTGTCATACACTCAAGATATTAATTTTAAAATGTAGTACAATTTTATATATATATATTTTTATTTTAGCCATTTGTAACATGCAATTTTATTTATTAATATTATAATTTAATAAAAGTTAAATATAAAAAGATAAAATAATCTGTATTAAAACTTCTTCTTTACTTTATCCTTTCTAATTTGCTACTCTCTTTTATACCAGCTTTATTGGGTTCAAAGAGAACTGTACTAAGAACAGGTAATATTAAGATACACCTTTTGATATAGATATAGATATATATACTACAATTACATAAAAATAAAAAGAATGATTTAATTTTGGAGTTATTTTATCATAGAGATAATTGATTTTAATTAAATGGTTTCATTGATGTATTAATATATTAATTGGTTTCTGAAAAGGTATGAATACTAAATAGAGGATGTAATATAGTTAGATGGTGGTATAACAAAATTAATTATATTAAGAGTTAATGTAATAAATATAATATATTAATATCAAAGGTCCTTTGATTCTTAACTCTCTATTTACAGACTCTCACCTTAATAATTTATTGAGGAGTGATAAGCATAATATCATCAGTAAAGAATCGACCACAATTTTTTTTTCTTTAGCATTAACACTATATTTTTCGAATTTATCAAGAATATCATTGACAAATTTAAAAAGTATAATTGATAACAAAGTCTAATAATATTAATGTCAATAAATATTATAATAATCTGAGAACTTTTTTTTGAAAGTTTATCATTGAAAGTTTTACGTATCTTTGAAGAAAGATACATATTAGTAAAGAATCGAAACTAATACAAATTTTAAAAATATTGCTTATATTAATTATTAATATATTATAAAAATATAAAAAATATATAGAATATATAAACCCTAAAATTTTATATTGAAACTTTACAAAGTAAGAAAAAAATAAAATTAACAAAAAAGAAGCAATTAAATAATCACTATAATAAAAATTTCATATTTAAAATGATAAGAAAATAGTTTTCATTGATTTTTGTAAAATCGTGAAATTAAACCATAGTAGTTTTTTTTTTAATTTTTTTTCTATTTATATATTTGCTTATACAACAACACCATTAAATAATAGTAAAAATAATATAGATTTTATTTTATTTTATTTATTTATTATTTATTTATTATAAGCATTAAATATATTGTATATATATATATATATATAAAGGATATTGAGAATTATGATAATAAATAATTATTTATAGTATATATTAAAATATATTTTGTATATTAAAATTTTATAATTAAAAAAAAAAAAAAAAAGATGGAATTTATGATTTTAATAACAAAAATAATAATTATTATTTCTATTATTAATTTTTATATTTATGTTTTAATAAGACATATAATTATTTTGTCCATACATATTTGAATTCATGTTCTTATTATTATTGCCAGGTTTTGAGTTATGATAAGTAGAGTCATGATAATTTATTGAATTGGGCATGCTCTCATAATTAGAATTAATTGAATTTAGATGGCTCATGCTATTAGTCTTACTTGAAGAACTGTTGTTATTGTTGTTATTAGTAGAATTATGATGAATAGAATTATTCATTGGAGTACCCAAGGATGGTAAAGAATTTATAACACCATTGGAATTGAGATTATTTTGAGGAATAGACTTTAATTTTTGTAATATATCAGAAAGTGAATTAGAATTAGAATGATTATTACCATTGCTATTATTTACTGAATTTCTTATAGGTGACTTTTGATTCATTATGGACTTATTCTTATTTAAATTATTTTGCATATTATAATTATTATTCTTATTAGAATAGCTATTATTAGATGAAGAGTTATTAAAGGAGGAGTTATTATTTAAATTTGGAAGAAGAGAGGATTTAGTAGAGTTATTATCATTAAAAGTGGAAAGAATATTGGTTAGAGTATTGTAACTTGGGTTAGAAGAAGTAGGAATGGTCGACGATGAAGAATTAGAAGATGGTAGATTAATATTACCAGTAGGACGGTAGGGATTATACATTACATTTCTATTATTATTGATATTACTATTTCCATTGTTGTTGTTACTATTGTTACTATTATTAGAAGTATTATTTGAGGAAGGAGAGGAGGTCATTGGAACACCGTTATTAGAAAAATTCATATTTGATAAGTGTGTCATATTATTCATCATCATATTTTGATTCATGTTATTTGATATATTAGAATTTTGTTGGAAGGAAGACATCATGGAAAAATTATTATTATTGTTATTATTATTACTATTATTATTACTATTCATATTCATCATATTCTTATTCATATTATTATTATTCATATTATGTGTCATATTCATTATATTCATGTTATTCATGTTATTCATATTATTTATATTATTTATATTATTTATATTATTCATATTATTCATATTATTCATATTATTAATATTATTCATCATTCCATAAATATTATTCATGTAATTCATTGAATTAATCCCCATATTATTCATACTATTATAATTATTTGGATATATAAAGCCGTGAATAGCGCTCTTAATAACGGGACTTTCATTTAATATTCTTACACATTCTATTGGATTAATATTATTATATTCTATATATAAACAAAAATTATGATATGTAATAATTAAAATAAAAATAGCAACAAAAAAATTAATACATAAATGATAATAAATATATTAAAAGTATAAAGTTATTCAAAATATTTATTTTAATAAGTTTTATATAGTATTTTTACCATTTTCGTTGCCATTACTATCAAATATACGTAATATAATTGTTTTTGTTTCACGTTCAATTACAATAACAGCTTTAACACCTTCAAGTTTAAATTGCTCAATAACAACTGGGATAGAATACTTTGGACTGATGTATAATGTTTCCATTCTAATATTACCTTTTTTTGCTCCATTTTCAATTTCATTAATAATATCCCTTATTAATTATATTAGAAAGTATTTTAAGTTATAATCATTTTTATTAAATTAAAACCTTAATGTAATAAAAATATAATATAAATATTATTTTAAATTCCTTACTTTTCAACATCACCAATGACTACCATTTGACAAATTGGAATTGGCCCATTTCTTTTTGGAGGTGTAAAGTCGGTATTTGAATGCTTTTCAACATGAACTCTTTTATTATTATTATTATTTCTTCTATTTCTTTGATATCTATCTTCTCTATTTCTATTGATGCTACTACTTCTTCTGGAATTACTTCTTGAACGCGATCTTCTTTGACGTTCATCTTTTCTATTTCTACTTGATGATCTGTTACGACGATGATGGTCTCTACTATATGGATGATAATCATGATCATGGCGATGATGATCTCTGCTGGATCTTGAATTTTTATCATGTCTACTTGAATCGCGATTATCTGAATTTGATTCAGTAGAACCACTCTCTTCTGAATTATCATTATCAGTTTTACTTTTTTTGTTATTACTATTATTACTTTTATTTTTTTCTCTTTTTGATGATTTCTTGCTATTAGATTTGTTTTTATCATTTTTATGATCGCGATCATTTCTATTGCTTTTTTCTTTTTTGTCTTTATCTTTTTTAGAATCAAGAGATTCTTTTGAATTTTCATTTTTGGATTTGTCTTTAGATATTGATGTTTCTTCCTTTACATTATTATCCTTCTTATTATCAATTTCATTATTTTTCTTACATTCATCATCGTCTTTTTTAATGTTTTTAATTTCAATTTCACTATCATCTTTTTTATTTTCATTATTATCTCTTTTATTATCATTTTCATTATCATCATTCTTAATATCAATATCTTCCCTATCACTTTCAATTTCTCTATTATCCTCTTTTTTTGAATTGATAATATCTTTTTCTTTATTATTAAATGATGTTATTTCAGCTCCATCATTTTTTTTATCTTTCTTTTTATTTTCCTTATTTTTTATATCATCATTTTTAATCTCATCATTTTTAATTTCATCGTTTTTAATTTCATCATTTTTAATTTCATCATTTTTAATTTCATCATTTTTAATTTCATCATTTTTATTTTCATCATTTTCTTTATCATCATTTTTAATTTCATCATTTTTAGCTTCATCATTTTTATTTATTTCTTTGTCAATTTCCATTTGATTACTCGATTGTTCCTTTTCCTTCTCGTTAATATCTTCTTTTGTTTTATATTCATCATCATTTTCTTTTTTAACTTCATCTTTACTTTCTTCTTCATCTCGTGTTTCACTCTTATTGCTATTTTTAGCATTTTTTTCTATTTTTTTGCTTTCATCATTTTTTGTTTCCTTTTCTTTTAATGACAATCTATCCTTTCCTTTATCTTTATTTTTAGTGCTTCTATCTCTATCCCTACTACGACTTTTATTTCTATCTCTATTTCTACTACGGCTACGATCTCTTCTTCTTTCTCTATTTTTATCTCTTTCTCTTTCTCTGCTTCTGCTTCTGCTTCTGCTTCTATCTCTATTTCTATCTCTGTTTCTGTCACGGTCTCTTATTCTACTTCTACTTCTACTTCTGCTTCTGCTTCTTCTACTTCTTTCTCTATCACGATCACGACTTCTACTACGACTTCTGTCTCTCATTCTATTTCTATCTCTTTCATTATTTCTATTATTTCTTTGATTATTTTGACGACTTTTTGAAACTTTTAAATCTTTATTATTTAATGAATATTTATATAAATATTATATAATATATAATATTTTATTTTTATATAATTAGAAAACATATAATTTTATATAGTGTTTTTATAATAATATAATTCATATTAAAAACTAGAAACATAAAATTACCAATTGGTAAACCACCAATATTTCTTCTGTTTTCATTGTTAATAGCTTTTTGACAACTATCACGATTATCAAACTGGATAAAACCATAACTATTTTTAATAACAATTTCATAAATATTACCATAACGGCTGAAAATCTGTGCTAAACCAGCTTTTGTTGTTTTCTCACTAGCAAGATTACCAATAAATAAACGTGAATCTCTTGGAAGACCATTAATTACAGATGAATTAGAATTATAAAATACTTTGTTTTTAATACCCATCATTGAATTTACATTCATATTTTGCATATTAGGCATCATATTCATTTTCATATTTGGTATGTTCATATTTATATTATTCATTGACATTCCATTCATTGGCATCATACCATTTATATTGTTTATGTTCTGATTATTATTTATCATGTTCATCATCATAGAATTCATCGAATTCATCATATTCATTGAATTAATTCCCAAAGGATTTATACCATTACCAGTATTACTGCCGCCATTACTTTCATTATTATTATTATTGTTGTTGTTGTTGTTAGAATTTCCACTATTATTATTTCCATGGCCTAACATTCCAATATTCATTGGAATGCCATGGTTCATGTTCATGTTCATGTTCATATTCACATTATTTAACATTCCAGTCATTCCACCTAAACTTTGGTACATATTTAAATTATTATTTGAGTTATTTCTCATAGCTGGATTTGAAGAACTATGTGAGTTTATATAATTGGAATTTTGTGAATTATTTATATTAGAGATTGACGATTGGTTTCTTAAATAAGAACTTTTATTATTTATCAAACCATGTCCATTATTAGTATTGTTATTAGAGTTATTAGAACTTGCACTACCTCCATTTGAATTGGCATTGCTAATATTAGCACCTGCCGAATTGTTGTAATACATATTTTTACCTTTAAGTATATATGATAAATTTAATATATATGAGATGTATGGACAAAAATATTGTTCAAGAACTTTAGAGAATACTTGAGCTATGGAAATGAAGTAATTAATAAAATAAATGATTTTTATTAATATTTAATAATAAATCTTTATATAAAAATAAAATAAATATATATTATTTAATTTCATTGAAATTTTATTGAAATTTTATATAAAAACAGAATAAATATCTTCTTTTTTTTTTTTTTTTTTTTTTTTTTATTATTTTCTTTAAGAAAATATATTATATTAATATATATCATAAGTATATTAAAATACAACAATAATACTATATAATTTTTAATTTTTAAAATATAATGCTTTAAGTTTCTTCATATTTAAGGATTTTTTTTTTTTTTATTTTAGTAATTATAAGATGGATTTAATAAAACATAAGAAACTATTATAAAAATAATTTTCTATTCCTTTGATAGGAAAAAAAGAATTTACCTTTAAAGATATTTTTATCTTGATATTTACAGAGTTATTATCTATCTTCTTCTTATGTGGAATAAATATAAATACAGAAAAAAAAAAGGTAGGCGAAAAATTCAATCTTAATTTTAATAAACTAAATTGAATAAAGTGGATTAAATATATATATGAATATTTAGGAAAATTTTTTCTTTATTCCTTAGAATAAAATTAATTCTTTAAAAAAAAAAAAAAAAAAAAAAAAAAAAAAAAAAAAATCAATAGTTAAATAATCTTGTGGCTTTTTTTTTTTTTATTTTTTTTTATTTTTTGATCAATTATTCTGATTATTAATGTCACCACTGAATATTTTTTCTCATACAAATTTTGTAAATATTTTTTTTTTTTTTTTTTGATTTTTATTCTTATATATATATTATTTAAATAGTGTATAACAAATTAATTCTTAGAAAAAAAAAAGATTAAAATTTATTTAATTAGTTTTTTTAAAACTAATTGATGTATTCTTTTATATAAAATTTACACCAAAATAATAGAAAACTTTATATAATAATAGTACTTGTATAATATAATAAAATATAATATAAATTTATTATGAATATTATTATTTTTTCTTTCTTTTAGAATTGATCGTAATAAATTATATACTCTTTTTTACAATCTTATTCTTTTTTATATTGATGCTAATTTTTAAAGGAAATAAAAATTTAAATTTTTATAAATTTTTAAAATTGAAAAGCTCAAATATTTATTATTTATTTAATATTATTGAAAATAAATAAAATTAATTAATGTGAAGATAATAAAAATTAATATATGATAAAATGATTTATTAACTACAAAAATGTATATTTAAACTTTTAAATTAAAATTTTATATTTGTTTAAAAAGAAAATGTAAAGCTTTAACAATTATAATTAATTTTTTATTAAATGTAGTATTGATCATTTTTAATTTAGATAATACAAATTCTTAATGATGTATACACTTTTACAAATTTGTGTAATGTATTTTTTTTTGTTCATAATATGTAATATAAAATATTAATTTTTAGATAATATTATATTAAAAAATAAATATATTAAACATAAATATCGTCTTAATAGTAATACCATTATACCAATTAATATTTCTTTTTAATAAATAATATTACTAATTAATGAATTTATGATATAAATTAATATATTATAATTAATGAACAATTTCAAAAAAATAAACATCAATTATAGTAAATATTAGCAAATAAAAAACATTAATAATTGAATATTTAAAATAAAATAAATGTTTATATATAATTTCTCTTTTTAAAATGATTTTTTTTTAAAAAGAAAAATTTATTTATTTATATATATTAAAGTTTATATTACAATTATTTATATTAATCTAATATTACGTAATGGCCTCGGTATTCTACATTTAAGAGAAATATTTGATTTTTAAATCGTATTTATTTAATTTTACCTATCATCTCTAAAATTAATATATATATTTTTATTATTATTATTATTATTATTATATATAATATAAAATTAAAAACATTTTGACTGTTAAATATATAAAAATTCTACTATAATATGAAATAATTCAATACATTGGATTTAAATTTAAATAATCATTGAAGAAAAAATACACAACATATTATTACTAACAATTTTTAATTTATGAAAATAATATTGTTAATTAAGAAATTAATCTAAAATTATATTTGATTAAATTTAAATTTTATTAATTACTTTGAAATATAATTGTTATAAATATTACATAAATATTATTATTAATACTTTTATTTTCAAAGAAAAAAAAAAAAAAAATAGAATCTTAATATGTCATTATATATTCAAACCTTTTTAAGTAAAGGCACAAATTATACTAGTAATTTATTATCAAATGTTATTTCTCCTATTTCCTTAACAAAAATTAATTCTTTTAGAAATAATAATATATCACATAATGAAGAAAGAAGTTATACTACTTCTAGTAGCTTATTATTCCTAAATTCCAAAAAAGTAAGGGAACAGCGTATAAAAAATTCGAATTGTTTATTTGAAAAACAGTTATTTAGTTATAAAACAGTATCTCCATCCCAAATAGTACCAAAATTTATAAATACTAAAATAAATTTATCAAAAAGATACTTCAGTAATAGTAGTTATAAGAAAAAACCTATAAAATGTAAATATCCTGATTCTATATTATTTACTTCAGAATCAGTTGGAGAAGGTCATCCAGGTATAATGTAATTTCTATATTATTAAAAAATATAAATTTAAATGTTTAGATTTAGGGATATTATATTATTAATTGATGTATATAAAAGTATAAAAATAATTTTTAAAGTTAAAAGTGTTGATATAATACAAAAATATTTTTAGAAATAAAAATATAATATATATTAATGAATTTTATAATTTACATAGATAAAATTGCAGATCAAATCTCAGATGCTATTCTTGATGAATGTCTTAGTCAAGATCCATTTTCAAAGGTTGCATGTGAAACTGCAACAAAAACTGGAATGATTCTTGTATTTGGAGAAATTTCATCAAAGGCAAAGCTTGACTATCAATCAATTGTTCGTAGAACTATTAAAAGAATTGGATATGATGATTCATCAAAAGGTATGTTAGAATTAATTATTTATTAAATTATTATATTACAAATTATTTATATAAAACTATTTTTTATAATATAGGATTTGATTATAAAACATGTAATGTATTAGTAGCTATTGAACAACAGTCTTCAGATATCTCTCAAGGTTTAGTTCAAAATGGCGGTAATATTGAAAATATTGGTGCAGGAGATCAGGTATGTTATATTTTCATTTTTGTAATATAAAAATAAATTAACAAAATATTAACATTTATTATCATTAATATTAATATATTTTTCAATTATTACAGGGTATTATGTTTGGTTATGCAACAAATGAAACCAAAGAGTGTATGCCATTATCAATACTTTTAGCTCATAAATTAAATTATAGAATGAGCAAATTAAGAAGAAATGGTGAATTATCGTGGTTAAGACCTGACACTAAAACTCAAGTATGTTATATATATATATATTTACAATATATTTAATTTTTTACTTGATAAAAATTATGTTTATTATTAATAATATTATTTATTAAATAACTTTTTAAGGTAACTATTGAATATAAAATTAAAGACGGTGTCACTATTCCAAGACGTGTTCATACTGTTGTTATTTCAGCTCAACACTCTGAATCAATAAAGTTAAATGAAATAAAAAAACAATTACTTGAAAATGTTATAAAGGTATAAGCTTATTTAAAAAAATATATAAAAGTAATTTTTATTGAATATTAATAAATGATAACAATAATTTATAAATAATAATTAATAATGCATATTAATTCATAAAAAAATTTTTTTTTCTTAATTAAAAAAAAAAAAAAAAAAATAACAATTAGCCTGTAATCCCAGAAAAATATTTAGATGAAGAAACAATTTATCATTTACAACCATCCGGAAAATTTGTTATTGGTGGTCCACAAGGAGATGCCGGTTTAACTGGAAGAAAAATAATAGTTGACACGTATGTTATTAAAACAAAAAAAAAAAAAAAAAAAATACTGTTTTTTTAAGATATTAATATATACAATAATATTTTTATATATAGTTATGGTGGTTGGGGTGCACATGGTGGTGGTGCCTTTTCAGGTAAAGATTGGTCAAAAGTCGATCGTTCTGGTGCATATGCAGCTCGTTGGATAGCTAAGTCATTAGTTAATGAAGGATTATGTAAACGAGCTCTAGTACAGCTATCGTATGCAATTGGTATATCTGAGCCATTATCTATATTTATTGACACATACGGAACCTGCATGAAAGGTAAAACTGAAGCAGATCTTTTAAATATTATAGAATCTAATTTCGATTTAAGACCAGGTATTATCGTAAAAGAACTAGATTTAATGAATCCTATTTATGAAAAAACTGCTTGTTATGGTCACTTCGGTAGAAGTTCATTCCCATGGGAAAAACCAAAGAAATTAATATATTAGATTCACGTGAAATATATTTAATAAATTTTATAATATTTAAAGATAAAATTGTATTAAAATAAAATAAAAAAAATAAAAAAAAAAGCATATATATAGAAATATTGTATAAATAATTGAAGTTTTAATAAAAAATTCTAGAAATAAAAATGGAATTATAAAAAATAAAAATTATTATAGAACAATAAATTTTAAAATTAGTAAATAAATAAATAAATAAATAAATAAATAAATAAATAAATAAATAAATAAATAAATAAACAAATAAATAAATAAATAAATAAATATATATATATATAAATAAATAAATACATGAATTAGTAAATTAGTAGCTTAATAATTTAATTCTTAATAACATACTTATTAATAAAGCTGTAATAATCATTAACCCTAGTCAAGGTTATATCTAACAGATTAAAAGCCTCAAATGACTCTAAATCGATTCTCTAAAAAAATAGTCATCTTAAGGACATTAAATTATATTAAAGGAGAAAACTATTGGGAATTCTTATCATTATATATATAGATTATTTAATTTAATATTATCTAATGATGAATAAAAAATTTTTATTAAGTCCTAGAACTCGAGTTTTAAAAAATCATAGAAATATTAACTTCTTCATAAATAAATAATAGAAATAAAAGAGGATATTATATAGTAATATTCACTTTGAAAATATGATACATGAAATCTGAATAAATTAGCTCTTTTATCATTAAAATAACAATTTATCAAATTTGCCATATCAATCAACCTTAATTAAGCTATTTATTATTTATCAAAATGTATACAATATATGAAATATTGTAATTAATTAAATACATAAGCCACATTGTAAAAGTATTTTATTTTATACTAATAATAAATAAATAAATAAATAAATAAATAAATAAATAAATAAATAAATAAATTTGTTAATTTATTAAAACTTTTTTATTTATTTTGAAGTAGTAATAAAATACAATATAATTATAATAATAATAGCAATAATTAGGATAACTAAATTAAATTCATATATATATTTTTTATCATTTTCATTATAATTAAAAAAAAGTGAAAGATGTCAGATAATGAGTATTTGTTTGAAGAAATTGATTTTGAATTTCCAGAGGATAAGAAAAGGTCTTTTAGGTATAAAAGAATAAAAATAAAAGTATTTGAATTTAAATTATTAAAATAATAAATACATTTTTTTTTTTTTTTTATTAATTTGAAATAATTTTCATATTATTTACTTATATAGCCAAATTAATGAACAAAGTGATACAACAAAAAAACAAAATGAACCAACATTTCCGATTCAAAAGAAAATTAATTATAGAACAAATAGAATTTTAGTAAATCGATGTCAGGTTGATTATTATTCATTTTAATTATTTTTGAATATACATTTTTTTTAGAAAAAATAAAATAAACTTAATTTAACCTTCATATTTTTAATATGTATTTAAAAAACAATTTTTAAAAATTTAAAAAAAAAAAAAGAAAGGAAATCCCGTATTACTTAATATTAGAAATATAGCTTGGGAATATAGTAATATTATACCAGATTTTCAAGTTGGAGAAACAAGTTGTGTTCTTTATCTTAGGTATTTTTTAAAATATAATAATAATAATAAAAATTATAACTAAATATAGTAGTAATATAATTAATAATTAAATTAAATATAACCTAATATAGTTTAAAGTATCATAGACTACATCCGGAGTATATTTTTAGAAGAATAGAAGAATTAGGGAATCGTTACTTATTGAGGATTCTTCTAATATTCGTTGATGTTGTTAGTGTTTTGCTTTAGTAAAATTAAAAAAAAAAAAATAATAAACATTAATTTTTCTATATTATGTATTATAGACAGATAATCAATTATTTATAAGAGAATTAACAAAATTAACTATGGATAATAATATAACAATTGTTATTTCTTGGAGGTAATTGAATAATTAAATATATATTAATATTTATAATGAAAATATAAATTAATTTTCCAATATTTATTTTTTAAAATATTGGAAAATTAAAATATATTAAAATTAGTATTGAAGAATCCGGTAGATATTTAGAAACATTTAAATCATATGAAAATAAACCACCAGATTTAATTAAGGAAAAAGTTGATAATGATTATTATTCAAAGGTATATTATATATTATCATAAAAAAATTTTTTTTATAATATTAATTATTGTAATCTAAAGTTATCAGATTTTCTTACACAAGTCAAATCTGTTAACAAGACTGATGTTTTAACTTTAATATCTAATTATGGAGTAAGTATTGCAAAAAAAAAACAAAGCTTTCAATATTTATTATTTTTAGCATATAATTTTGATATGATATTGCATTTATTTATTTGTTTATAACTATTTATCTATTTTTATGTATATGAAATATAATAAGACTGTTAAACGCATAGTTCAAGCTGCACCTACATCTATTGTAAGCTGTTCTGGATTTGGTGATCAGAAAGCAAATCGTCTAGTTAATGCTTTTCATGAGCCATTTATTGTCAAAGAAAAAAAGTAATTTATATATTACCCATTTCATTTCATATTTATAATTGTATCATATTATGTCTTAAATGGAAATAAAAATTTACATGATATGTATTATATAATTAAAATTAACAAAAACTTATATTATTTAAAACAATGCATTTTTTTTGGTATATTTATTTATTTCTTCGTTTGGAAATATTATTCAATAAAAACAGTGAGTTTCAAAATTATTCAAAAATTTATTTCAATATAATATTTCAATATTTCAATATAATTTATTTTATTTTATATTTTAATTATATTTAAAAAAATTTAAATATATACACGTGATAGTCATAAATAAATATAGAATTTAAAAAAGGACAAGAAAAAAAATTTTTTATTTCAAATGTTATGTTTATCTATAAGAATATTTATATAATTTTTTTTTTTTTTTTTTTTAAAAAAAACAAATAATTTATGGTTTATGATATATTTTATAAAAAAGAAATTTAAAAAAATATATATATATTTTAAAGTGAAAATAACGTAGTATCAATATTTTTATATTTTATGCATTTATATATAAATGAATATTAATAATGGAATATAAAAGAAAACCTTTAACTTTATATAATCAAATACCCCAACAAAAAATAAAAAAACATGACTCTGACCTTTTTGTTAAAGACAATGAATATAAAATTACAAAAGTTAAGGAGATAAATGAAAAAAAGGAAGTAAATAAGGTGAATTATTTATTTATTTTTTATATTACAATTTTTTTTTTTTTTTTTTGCTTTTATTTTCCTTCCAATATTAATTATTATTAATTATATTAAAATAAATTGAAATTTAAACTATTTATAAAGAATATTGAAAATGATAAAATAAATGCACAATCCGAAAAGATAATATATTCTAATGAGGATAAAGATAAAAACAGTAGAATTATTACATATAATTGTCAACCACCAACCAACGAAAAGGATATTTTTCGTTCAACTTGGATAAATTCAAAGTCAATTAGTATAAAAAAAATAAATCGTTTTATACCAAACAAACCAGAACGTGTGTTAGATGCACCAAAAATAGGCGATGATTATTATAGTGAACTTTTTGATTGGTCTTTGAATAATCAAATTGCAATATCATTAGATTCTATCATTTATATATGGGATGCAACTTATGGAACTATTAATACAATTGGCAATAGTAAAGAAATTGGTAGTATATGCTCATTAAAATGGAGTAATGATGGAAGTTATTTAGGAATAGGAACATCAGAGGGTGAAACTCAAATATGGGATACTGTAAATAATAGGAAATTAAGAACAATAAAAAGAAAGCAAGACAATACTTCTAAACTTGATTATAAGATAAAATCAAAAAATGAAGAGGAAGAAAATTTAAAAAGTAAAAATATAAATAATATTGAACCGCGTGTAGGTTGTTTATCATGGAATAAAAATATATTGACATCAGCTTATAATGATGGTTTTATACACCATAATGATGTTCGTATTAAAAATTCATTTATAAGCATATTTCAAGCTCATAATTCAAATATATGTGGTTTAAAATGGAGAAGTGATGGTGAATATTTAGCAAGTGGAGGAAATGATAATTTAGTAAAATTGTGGGATCTTAAATCTTCAAAACCTTATATGGAAAAAGCAGATCATAATGCTGCTGTAAAAGTAAAAAAATTAATATTGATTATACATATAGTGTTTTAATATAATTAAATAATTAGTATTAATATAATTTAATA
This sequence comes from Piromyces finnis, assembly GCA_002104945.1. Lineage (NCBI taxonomy): Eukaryota > Fungi > Neocallimastigomycota > Neocallimastigomycetes > Neocallimastigales > Neocallimastigaceae > Piromyces > Piromyces finnis. The sequence continues at coordinate 172,303 of MCFH01000005.1, read as the reverse complement.
TGATAGGCAATGGCATGGTGTCCATGGCAATTAAATCTTTTAGCAACTGGCGGTGGTATATCAGATAAAACATTGCGTTTATGGAATATTACTACACAAGCAAATTTAAAAAATATTAAAACGGAATCTCAAATTACTTCGATTATATGGTCAAATCATTATACGGAATTGTTAACAACACATGGTTATTCAACTAATGACATTAATATTTGGAAATTTCCAACAATGGATCGAATATCTAATATTAAAGGTCATGATTCACGTATATTATATTCTGGTAAATTATATTTATTAATTAATATTTTAAAAAATTTAAATATTATATTAATTTTTCATTTAATGAAAATAGCATTAAGTCCTGATGGTCAAACAGTAGCAACAGTAGCAAGTGATGAAACCTTAAAGTTTTGGTCTGTATTTAATCAACAATCAAAAAGATCATTTAGTTCTGCTTTTAATTCAGAATCATCTAATAATGCTATTTATAAAACAATTAAAAATAAAAAGAATCATTTTCGTTAATAATATAAATATAAGAAAATTTTATAAGATAATTATTAATTTTATTGACATTTATTTATTGTACATAAAAACATGTAATTTTCAACTTAATGTGTAATAATATTTTTTTATTTTTTAATTATATAATCTATTTATAATTTAATATTAATATAGTAATTTAATTAAAAAGTAAATTAAATAATATATTTAATAAATGTAATTAAAATATATTAAAAATTGAAATAAATTTTTTTAAAAAAAAAACACTTGTTAATGGGAAAGTGATATAAAGCAAATGAAGTAAATTTGAAGGTTAAATTATAAAAATATATTAAAAGATAAAAATTAAAAATTTTAAAATAAATAAAAACCTTTTTTTTATATTAAAATATTGAAAAATTAAAAGAAAAAAGATTATTAACTAAAAATCTAATAAGAAATAATAATATTAGCCAAAATGAAAGTAAATTATGATATAATACAGTATTCAACATTTATTCTTTCGTTTATAGTTGGATTATCAGGATTTATTATTTATAAGTTACAAAATAAAATAATTTATGCTGCAAATTGTCCTATTGATTCACGAAAAGTAACTTATACACCAAAAGATTTCGAAATGGACGATTATGAAGATTTAGAAATTAATACGAAAGATGGAGTAAAAATTAAAGCCTTTTTAGTTAAAAAATATTTAGATATGGAAAAAACAAAATTAGCAAAATCGATGTTAGTTTATTTCCATGCAAATGCTGGAAATATGGTAAATTTGGAATTTGAATATACTTATCCGTATATTTATGCAATATATATATATATCTAGATTTAAATAATATATAAAAAATATTTTAATTTTTATTTGAAAAGATAAAAATATAAATTCTTTTTTTTTTTTTTTGTTTTGATTTAATTATTAATTTCAATATTTTATTTATTAACTTATTATATATATTTATATTTAATAAATATTAAATGAATAAGGGCCATCGTTTACCTATCGTAAAATCTTTTGTTGAAGAATGTGGTTGTAATGTTTTAATTATTTCATATCGAGGGTAATTAAATATAATATATTTTGTAATAAATATTTAAGTGGCAATAAAAAAAAAGTTTTAATTTGACTAAAAAAATATAGGTTTAAAAATTCATATTTTAGATAGTTAATTAGTATTATTTATTAATTTATTTCTTTTTATTTTATTTTATATATTATCAATAATTATATTAGTTATGGTTTTAGTGAAGGGGAAGCTACAGAAGAAGGAATTAAAATTGATGCACAGGTATAAATAATTCTATTTATCATTAATATTGATGATAATATATTAATGTGCTTAACATATTTATCATTGATATAAAAGAGCACTCTCGAATATATTTTACAACGTCCAGATTTGAAAGATTCAAAGCTTGTATTTTTTGGTCAATCAATTGGAGGAGCTGTTGCCACATTTTTAGCAGCAGAAAATCAGGATAGTGTCCAAGGTGTTATTTTAGAGAATACTTTTTTAACAATGGTAATAAGAAATTATATAATATTAATGAATATAATAAAACAAGAATTTAATAATAAAATATGATGTAAAAATTAATGTAAAAGCTAATATTTTTATGAATAATATTTATAATAGAGAAAATTAATCCCAAATCTTCTTCCATGGTTAGGTCCTTTGTCATTTCTTTGTCATGAGAAATGGGAATCAGAAAAAGAATTACTTAAATTTACGTATAAAAAAAAAATTAATGGAACTGAAAAATTTATTCCTGTATTAATGTTAAATAGTGAATTAGATGAAATTGTTCCAAATAAACAGTTTGAAGAGTTTTGTAAAATTTTAAGAAACGTAAGACGTGAAGCAAGTACTCAAAAAGAAAGAGAAATAGAAGAAAACAGTAATATTGAACCAGATACACCTGAACAAGTATTACCTCATGAACAATATAATGTTTATTGGTATCGATTCGATGGTGTTCATCATAATGATACATGTATTCATCCGGAATATTATCCATGTATTAAAAGTTGGTGGAGAAAAAATATTGACGAAAATTATTAAACTGTAAAGTTTCTTATGTAATAGAAAAAGTTAATTTAATATTAGTTATTTCTTTTGTATTCCACTTAATGTCATTAAAAAATAATCACAAACTTTAGATAAACAAATGTTTATTTTTTAACAGTATATATTAAAAAGAAGTAATAAAAAAAAAGTATTTTATCTCTCTTTAATACATATATAAAATACAGTGATAGTAATAAACCATTTGTAATTTTTAATATCATAATTTTTAATTTTAGATAATTTATTAAACATAATAAAAAAGAAAAACTATAAAAATAAAAATTCTAATCATCAATTATAATAAACTTGTATTATAGTGTATGTTTCTGGTAATTTATAATTGTATTTAATCATCTATATTGTTATTTTATTATATTAATTTATTAATATAAATAGTATTATCTATTAAATTTAAAATCGATTATTTATATTTAAAATAACTATTGTAAAATTATTGATATTATTTTAAAAAAAAAAAAAAAAAGATTTTTAAACTTTAATAATAGATGTTATACATTGATTTAATTTTTTGTATATGCATATTAATAAGTTTGGTTAAATAGCAAGATTTTTTTTTTTATGATGTATTTTCCACAGATATCGTTTGCTGAACTGTTGGTAAACATTTAGGTAATGTAACTTTTAAAAAATGTGTATTAATGTAGAAAAAAGTATATTAATAAAAAATTGTATATTAATAATTATTTAAAATATTGATTACTAACTATTATTTTTATTATTATTCATAAATTGGTTTTTCTTGGCTGCACGTCTAAGATAATTAATTTCTCTAAATAGAGTTTATTAGTATAATATTTTTAAACATTGGAATTTTAAATATATATGTATTAAATAATTACCTAACTAATGTAATATTTTCTTTCATAAAGTTATAATTACTTGTTCTATTAAATTCTTTATCTTTTTTAACCTTTTTCCGTAGAGATGATATAGTTTTTTCAAGATAATCACGTTGTCTAAAGTATTCTTGTTGAATATCAGCTTGAATTGTTTCAATTTTTTCAGATTCAGTACAATATTTATGATATAATCTTTTTATATGTTGCTAATTATTAATGTTAAAGAGAATGTTTTTATTAATTCTTTTTTGATTTCTTGGCTATATAAAATATATTATTAAATATTTAATTTTACTTTTAATAATTTTGGCTCCATAATATATTGCATACATTCACTTAATTCTATTTTAAATCTTTTTATAGTTGAGGCAATAGCTAGGACATTTTCCTTTTCTAAATTAACTTCTTTTTCCGATGCATTTAATTTTAATTTATAATCGTCAATTACTAATTCCAAATTAGAATTTATCTTATTATAATGTTCTAATTCATTATCCATTTCCTATATAAATTATAATAAAACTTTAATAATAATACAAATTTTATTTATTAATAATTTAATTAATAGTAATTAAATTTACTTTAATTTGATCAGTCATAGACTCAATTTCTCTTTCTCTTGGTTCGATTTGATTTTTTAATTCTCTGATTTTATAATCCAATACGAACTTAAATTTTTCTAATTCTTGATTTTTCTTTTTTAGATCATATATTCTTTTTTCTTTATCCCTAATAGTCTCATCTCTTTCTTGAATCTTTATTTAATAATAATTATTATTATTTTACTAATTTTTTTTGAAAATTAAAAAATAAAACATAACAAAATAATAATTACTTCTTTTTTAAAACTAGATATATCCTTTTCTAAATTTTTAATTATATTATGCAATTTTGTTTCTTCTACATTCATTTTAGAAATATCAATTTTGTGGGAATCTATCTCATTTTGAAGGGAATTGAACATTTTCTTCATAATTCCATTTTCACTTTTCAATTTCAAACCAATTTCTTTTTCATCTTTCAAACGCTTTTCATACATATGCTTCAATTCAAGGATTTCTATATCAGCGTCCTCTTCTGTTTCTTTTATTGTTTCTTCAAATTCATCATGCAATTTTTTTATATCTGATTGTAGCTTTGTTTTTATAATAATAGTTATTTAAATATATATATATATATTTATATTTTGTTATTATTTATTATATTTTAAATGAATATAAAATATAAATACTTTTAATATTTCGTCCTGTTTTGATTTCAACTTTATATCATATTGTGTTGTTAATTCTTTCAGGGTATTATTCTTTTCTTCATTCAATAATGAAATTTGATTTTTCCATCCTTCTTGTAATTCAGATGTTTTCAATTCTAACGCTTTATATTTATCAAATTCAGCAACAATTTTTTCTCTATGAATATTTTCTAATTCCTAAAATTAATTTATTTTGAGTATTTTATAATTATAATGAATAAAAACTATTAATATATTTTGGAAATTTATTAAATATTTGAGGAGGATTACATTTATTTCATTCAAGTGTTTTATTTTTTCCTGATTAATATCCTCAGTAAATTTATTTTCTTCTTTTTCTTTTTCACTTTTAATAAGAGCAGTAGCCATTTTTAATGAATCAATTTCTTGCAATAGTTTCCCTGTAACTTCTTTAATTTTTTCATTACAATTCATATCTTTTAAACGTAATTGATATTCATTTTCCATTTTTAAATCCTCAACTTTTTTACGTAAATCTGAGAGCATAATAACTTGCTCTTCGGCATCTGTTCTTGAAACCAATATCTTTTTATTTTATATATATAATTTTAATATAATATTAATTTTAATCCATAATAATTTATTTTTATAAAAATAAAATATACTTCATCTGATAATATTTCTTCTTTTTTTCTTTGGGTAATTTTTGTTTCTCTATCATAAACTTTATACATATAAATTGATCCATCCATCCCAGCCGAAAATAAATATTTATCATCTGCCGATGTACATAATGCTGTTATTGCATCTGAATGAGCTTTATGTTCTTGATATTCACATACTTTTGTTTCCATTAACGGGAATTTAACAACACGTAAAGCACCTGTTATTGTACCTATAATGTAATATATTATAGTAAATAAGCTGATGATTTAATAAAATAACGATATAAGCAACTACTACTAATAAATAAAAGTTATATGATTTTATCATACCAACAAATAACATTGTTCCTGAATTTGATATTGCTAACTGTTATTTATAATATAAATTTATAAATTAATAATAAAGTTATTTCTTTATTACAATCATATTTTATTTTATATTATTACTTTTGTATAGACAACATCTGATATTAATTCTTTTGTAATCTGTGAATCTTGAATTTCCTAAAAGAATGTTTAACAGTTTACAATATTTTATTTAATATATATTAAAATATATATATATATATATTTTAAACATTTTATCACCTTCAAAGTTTTATCTGATCCAACTGCATAATTCTTTTTACAATCATTTGAGCATATAGCTGAGGTATATAAACATGATTTTAAAAAGCTTTCAGAACCTCTTTTACATTCACCTCTAATCATATCTTTTAGAGACCATTGATAAACTGCACCATCAATACCTGAGGTAATGATATAATTATCATCTAATGACCAATATATAGATTGAATTTTTGATGAATGACCTTTCAAACTACATAAGTTCTCAAAACTCCATGTTGAAAATATATGAACACAATTTCTATACGCTGCTGCAAAATATTGTCCTCCGTTACTAAATTTACACTGTTTTTATAATTTATTAGTATTTTCTTTTAATATAATATTTATATATTTATATATATTATCATACTTCTTTACATCCACGAATATTAAATTCTTTGTATGGCTTCAAATCATCAATTAAAATATTCATTAACCTTAATTTATCACTAAATCCAGCTAAAATATTTAAACCACTAGGATGTAAGGAAACACTATATATATCATCATTGAAGAATTTTGTAATTTCATTTGTATTTTCTAAATAATTCCAAATACGAATACTTTTATCTGAACCACATGTTACCAATAATGGCTTCCTTATACATGTATCTAAACTAATTTTTAGATAAATGAAAATATTATTAGTAAATTTCATTTTTTTTGTTGCGTTAAATGCATATATATATATATATAACCTTTCTTAAAAGATATATACCTATATATTTTTCCATAATGAAATGGTTGAGATAATAATTCAAATCTGGTTTCATCGCTTTTAAATTCAGAATTTACTGACATGACAGAAAATATTTGATTATTACTTGTTGCACATACTATAGTATCTTCACTTGGATTAATAGATAAACTGATAACACTTGTTGGTATCTCTGTATTCAATGTAAATTCTTTAACCTTTTCAAATTGTTCACAATTTTGTAGATTTATATTTTTATTATTTATATTTGTTGTAATAGAAGTTCTTTCATATAATACAATTGATGAATTTGTACAACCAGCCATTAATGAATTTTTAAATAGCATTAATGATGAAACGCCTACTACTGTATTTTCGGGACCAACTGTATTATTAATATCTTGTTTTAAATCGCCATTATTTTCAAATATTAATATATGTCCATCATCTGTACCAACAATAATTTGACCATGACATGTCCATACATGACTTAAATAATTCTAAAACACAAATTGTATGTAAAATTATAATTATATATGATAAATTAATTTACAAAATTCTTGAAAAATTATTTAAAGTTCAATTTTAATTTTTTAAAATAAAAAATCTTATTTTTATATACCCTATTTTCAATTTTAGGTAAAGGAACTTGTTTTAAGGTACCTTCAAGATATTTATATAGTCTAAAAATTTGATTTCCTATAACTAATATCTGAAATTGATCTATCGGGTTAATACTTATTTCATTTATTTGAGCATTTAATATATTTTGATTATAATCTGATTTGGATTTCTCATATGTACTTTTGGATGATTTAAATTTATTATCATTCAAAGAACTATTATTTATATATGATGCTGATGATATTGAATGCATATTATTTGCTATTAAAACTTTACTATCTTGAGATACTGTAGTTTGGGCATTAGTATTTGTTAGATCTTTTTTTAACTTCATTTGTGTTGGAATATTAATTATACATTTAACCGATGCCACTATTTTTGTTTTATCCCATATCCAAAGATATGCTGTCCAATCTGGAGTTCCAGTTAAAGTTGCAATCATCTTAGCATCATAAGAAAATCCCATAGATATAAATTCCTAAAAAATTAAATATCAAATTAATTAGTTCCGATTTCTAACTATTTTTCTTTATTCATTCATTTATTAAAAATACATATAACTATTCTTTCATTAATAATTATATATTAATTATGATCATAATATATTATTATTATTATTATTATTTTATACTTTTGATTCAGTATCAGGTAATGTAATAACTTTTTTTCTTCTTAATGAAAACATATCAAATATTGTTGCTACAGGTTTTTCGGATCGTTCAGATATAGCAAAATATTTATGATTATTTGATATAGCGTAACATATTATTTCTTCACTTTTTGAACTTGATGATATAAATTTTTGTATTTTTGTTTCAATATTATATAAAATAGTATTAGATCCAACAGGATATATTAAATTTGAATCATCCACAAAAATTAAGCAATTTTTTGTACTTGATTTTAAACCAAATGAATGACTATGATTATAATATTATTAATTTATAGTTTAGTTTAAAGAAATATTATATATACAATATATTATTTATTGTTAAAACATAATTTACCAATATGATATTGCTGCAATTGACATTTTAATATTTGTATTATTTTTTATTTATTATTAAATTTAATTTATTTTTAAAAATAATTTCATAAATAACCTCTTTCTATTTTACTGATAGTTATAGTTATATTCTAATTAATATTCATGTTATTGAAGTATATTATTACTCGAAATTTAAAAAAAAAAAATTAAAATTTGAGAAACAAATTTTTTATAATTATTCTTAATAAAATATATATATTATTTTCAATATTTATATTTTTTTTATATTCAATATGAATAAAAATATCTATTTAAATAACAAACAAATAAATAAGTAAACTAAAAAAAAAAAACAAAACAAAAAAAAAAATAAAAATTAATAATTATTAAAATTTTGATTAATATTTTTTAATAAATTATTTGAGAGTATTAGAATAATATTTCAATATTTTTTAATATTTAACTTTATAATTCTTAAAAAATAAACAAAAAAAGCAAAATTAAATTTTTCATCACAGCAATTTTATTCGCATTAAATTAAAAATTTAAAAATTTATTTTTTTAAAATTTTTTTAGTTCTCGAGTTATATATATTTTTTAATTTATTTGTAATAAATATTATTCATCATCCATATATATTTCATAAATTTTGTAAAAGTATAATAATTATAATTATTATAGAATTTCATTATTAATTTTTAAACTTATTTTATTAATAGTATATATTATGTATATAGATTAAAAAATAATAATTTTGTATTACCTTTAAAAATTTATTTTTTGCTGAAGCACATTTTAAAAAATACTAATATTTATTTAAATAATAAAAAAAAAAGAAAGAAATGCTTTTTACATAAATATTGGAATAAAAAGAAAATAAGTAAGTAAAAAATTAATTTTTATAAAATATAGTAGAAGCAAATTAATGAAAAACATTAAAACATTATTCTTTTAATTTATAAATATTTTATATTACTTATATAGAAAATCTTTTTTTTTTTTTTTCATTCATATTAATTTTATAAAAGATAACTATTAATAATTGGATTAATAAATAGCAAAGATGAATTCATTAAATACATTCAATTTTTTTTTAAAAACAAAGTCAAATGAATGGTAAATTAAATAAATATATATTATATTTGATATTTATACTTTATTCTATAATTAATAAATAATTAAATTTAACTATAAACTTTTCTTATAATTATTATCTAATAAAAATCAATAGTATAATAACAAATTTAGCTGGATTGTTTAAAAATGCATTGAATATAAAAATAAATAAAATTAATTACCATAGTATATCAAATGTAAAATTTCAAGGAGTTTCAGCGTAAGTAATTATAGATTTTCTTTTATATATATATATAATTAAAAAAAAATATTTGATTTTAATAAATTATTTATATATATTATAGAAATTTATATTTAAAGAAAGAAAGTTTACCTAATTCAACTCTAAAATTAAGTTTATCAAATAATAATAAGAATACTGGATATTTTAATAATGAAATACATTGTAAAAATATTTTCATTTTAGATAATAAAAGTATTATACAGAAAAGAATAGAGGAAAGAAAATTTTTTCATTCTCTTATTGATAAAAAAGGCAATTCAGATGAAATTTTACAAAATCTTGAAGAAAGCAATGCTAATGTAATTAAAACTAGCGTTCATTGTAATAAAGAAAATTTTTTAGAATTGCAAAAAAATGAAACAATAATCAAAACAAATGAAAAAGAAAATAATGAATTAAATAAATTGAAACAAAAAACTTTTTCAAAAAGTAATTCTGAGGTATATAAATTTATAATAAAATACATATATTCGAATTAACAAAGAAATTAACAAAATAAATTGTTAGTGTCTATTGAAACATTTACCAAATATACTATGTATAAGTAGAATATTAACTTCACCAATAATTGGTTATTTGATTGTAAACCATAAAATGAAAAAAGCTTGCTTTTTATATGCTATTTCAGGGATTACGGATTTTGTATATAAATTATTTAATATTAACATATTATTTATTATTTGGTTATTTTGAAAATTAATATTAATAATATTATTATTTCATTTTTAATAATTCTCTAGTTCGACGGTTATTTAGCTAGAAAATTTAATTGGACAAGTAAATTGGGCTCTGTTATTGACCCTTTAGCAGATAAAATATTAATGATGATTTCAACAATATCACTTTCAATTGGAAAATTATTGCCAAGTAACACAAAATTATATTTAATAATTAATAATAATAAAAAGAATAAATATTGATTAACTTTTTTTTTTTTTTATTTATATTTATATTAATTTTTAGAATACATTGCTATTGCTATATTAGGAAGAGATATTTTTTTATTATTAGGGTCTATCTATTTAGTTGTAAAAAAATTTATTGATACTGTAAATATTACATAATAATAATAATAATTTAATAAAAATAATATATAAATATAGCTAATATTCAAACTTATATCTTATATAGAGAAGTACGCTTTCACAAATAAAGCATTTTAAAATGAGAGTTAAACCATCTTACATAAGTAAGGTATAAACACTAACTTTAATTTTTTTTTATTAAAAATAGGTTAATAATAGAAATTTTAAACTTTTATAATTATAGATCAACACAACTTTACAAATTATTTTATTAGCTTTGACTATCTTATCACCGGGATTAAGTATAATTAAATATTTACAAGGTGTTGTATTCTCAACAACGATGTTTTCTGGTATGGAATATATTATTAATAGAAACGCAATTGATATTTCATTTGATAATATCAATAAAAACGAAAAGTAAAATACTAATCCAAGATTATAAGAAATTGATTTAATATTATATAAAAATAATAATAATAATAATAATAATAATAATAATAATAATAATAATAATAATAATAATAATAATAATAATATAATTAGATATATTTAAAAATTAAATAAAAATAGTGAAAAATAAATAAATATTGTTTTATATATTTATAAATTTTTTTTTTTTAAAAAAAAAAAATTAAAAATAAAAATTTATTAGATAAAAAAAATATATTAAATGTAATACAATAATACATTATTCGAAGTTACTGTTAATGATAAAAAATGAAATAAAGATTCATAATAAAGATTTATTATAAATAAGTATAACATCAATAATTATTTAATTCGGAGTTAATTAAATTTTTATGATATATTGTTTTAATTTATTTTTTTTTTTTTTTTAAAAAAAAAAAAAAACTTAATTCTTAATAAATATATTTCTACTATAATAATTGAAAAAGGATTCTTTATTTTTTTTTAAAAAAAAAAATTCTATTATTATAATAATAAATAAGATATAAAATGCCGAAGTTAGATGTAATTCCATCAAATTGGAATATTAATCCAACAGTAATAGGAGTAAAGCAAAATGAACCCCAAATTTATATTGAATATAACATTAAAGATAATCAGAAAGGTTTTAAATAATTATATTAATATATATTGTATACATATTTTATTAATTAATAATGAATTTTAATAATAAAGTTAAGCATCGTAGAGTTCGTATACCAATAAGAGCTTTAAAGAATAATGAAAATAATCTCTCGCCACATGAAATAGCCATACAACTTAATAAACAGTATAATCGTTACCTTGAAAAAATAGCTATAAATCAAGTAAAGTTTTATTAGTTAATTACTGTAAATTTTAAAAACAAAATTTCTTTAAAGATTAAATGAATAATAATGTTTATTAATGTATGCTTATAGATCGAAAGAATTGTGAAATTAATTAAAAATAAGGAAGTTATTACAAAAAAGTATATGAGAATTGAAAATGATAATAATAAAGGAAGGTCGCTTGATTTTAATAATAATCAAAGTTTTGTATTAAATGACGATGAAGATAATATTTACAATTTTTCAACACCGACTCGAAGTTTATTATCGCTTAATTCATTACAACCACCATCGTTTCTTCGTGATAATATGTCTAAATCAGAACCAAATATATCTAAAATATCATCTCAAAGTAATAATAAACTTTTAGGATCATCATTATCTCTAAATGATATATTAGATGATGATAATAATGAAAATCAAATTTTAAGTATGTTAAATAATAATGAGGATAAAAAGGAAATAGATCATGTTAATTTACTGAAAGATGATAAATTATATGATGGAAACTCAAATACTGAAATAGAAGATAATATTGAGAATCATGGAGAAAATGATTATAGTATGAATAGTTTTGAAAATGATAGCATAAGTAAGAAGGAAGAATTAAGTAATAATAATTCAAAAGGATATTTAATAGATAATGATAATTATGAAAAATCATTTGAGCAAGACTTTGAAAGTATTGAAGAGGATTTTGAAGAAATATCTGAAAGTGAATTAAATACTGAAAATAGTGATCCTAGTGAAGATCAAAAAGAAGAAATCTTAATTGAAAGTAATGACGAAATACCAAAAGCAATTACACCAAATGAAAGTGAAGATGAAGATGATGAATATATAAATGAAGTTAATGAAGTAGTTGAGGAAGTGAAAAAAGAAGAAAATGAAAACGATTCAAAAATAAAAAAGAAAGAAGAATCAGGAAAAGAAGATGATTTCGATGATATTTTAATTAGTGACATATCTAAAAATGATTTTATTATAAATGAACATAAAAATATAAGTGAAAGTATATGTGACAATTTAAGTATAGAAAATAATAAAATTATAAATGAAGATTTAAATAAAGTGAGGTAATAATCGTATTAACAAATAATATTCTTTATTACTAATACTGAACGACTCTAATTGAAAACTTCCATTAAATTAATTAATAGTGAATCTGAGTTAATAGCTAGGAAAAAGCATATGGATATCTTATTCATGAAAAACCAAATCAAACCTGGAGATCCTAATTATCAATATGATGTCCAAGTAAATATGTAACTTTATATTTAATATAATTTATTATATTATAATATTACGTTACTCTTATATTGATTATTTTATATATAATATTAGAAATCGTTTTCAATAGATGAAGATGCAGAGGCTGATTGGGATGAAAGCTCTGAGTCAATTAGTGATAAATTGACTAATAATATAAAAGAAGAAAGAGAAGATGATAGTTCTGGAATTAATGATAATAATAGTATTCTTGAATTAGTTGATAGAGATACCGAAATGAAAAAATGGAATAAAGTAGATATTGATAACCCAATTAATAAAACTGCATTAACTTCTATTAACCAGATTATAAATAATAAAATTGTAAATAATTATGATGATGATGATGATGTTGATGATAATGAAGATGATGATGATGATGAGAGTGAAAGTGATAGTATATCAGAAGATATTTCATTAAAAAGTTCAAATGAAGATTATTCTGATTTTAAAGTAGATCCCCCGAAGTTTATAAATAATCAAAGAAATACAATAAATATTATTAAAAAGTCTCAAGAAAATATATCAAAATTTGATAATTATAATAATGAAAGTGGGTTAAAAGAAATAAATGACAAGGAAATTATTGATAATAGTTATGAAAGTGAAATAGATGAAAATTTATCTTTAAATAAAAAATTAGAGCAAATTGAAGAAAAAGAATATTTTAATAATGAACCTAATTACAATAAAATATTTATTCATCCTCAGAAAAAAACATTACAGGATGACTCTTTTTCATTTTTAAAAATGGAAAATTTATCTGGAAGTAATGTTGCTTTAAACATTGATAAATCTAAAAAATCTGAAAGTATAAATTGGATAAAGCAATTATCTCTTAATAAAGAAAATGGAAACGACAATGATGGTGATGATGATGATGATGATGATGATAATGATGATGATGTTTTTGTTGATGATAATGATATCGTTGTTGAGGAAGAAGATGATGATGATGGTAATAATAATAACTATAATAATAATAATAATAATACAAATAATAATTATAATAATATCAAAAATTCTTTAAATGAAAATATATTAGAGCAACATAAATTTAGCAGTATAGATAAAATAGAAGAAGATGTTGATATTGAAATTAAGAATATAAATATAGGTAGTTCAATTGAATATCAATCAATGAATGAAGGAATAGATTCAATTATTCCAAACCTTAATAATTTAGTTACTAGTAATAAATTCAATAACATTGATGATACTAATAATATAAATAATAATAATTCCAGTTTATTTCAAAAAAAAAGTATTAATAATATACCAACTACAAATAAATTTAGTAATGACGATGACAGTGAAAATATCTTAGATCTCATTGGAGATACAGAATCATTAGACTCTTTTAATAATGATGATTTTGAATTTAGAGACCAAGATTATAGTGAAGATTTCGAAGCAGGATTCACTGATGAAAATATGGAATAATCTAGTTTTAATTAATATATAAAATAATAAACCATTAAATATTATTTATCATATATATATATATGATAATGTCTTATAAAATAATATAAAAATTTATATTATACAAAAATTAAAATTCATATATCATTATTTTAAGAGTTATTAAAAATTTTTATTATTATTTTTGTTATTATTATTATTAAAATAACTATTATAATTAAACTTCCAATGTTTTAATAGGTTTTAATTAGAGAATATTTATTATAAATTAAATCATATTTATTATCTTAATTATCAAATAATAAATAAAATAATAAATATTTATAATATAGTTTTCATCTTCTAAGTCTTAATAAAAAAGCATTTTTACATTCCATACTATCTGCTGGAAGATACTTTTCATAGAAATTCATATTAAATTCCTCAGCTTTGAAGCCAAATTTTTGATACATCAACTATTTTATTGTTTATAAAAATATTACTATTAATATAATTTATATAAAAAATACTTTATTTTCCACATTTATGTAATAGAATAATAAATTTACCATTGCTTTATTATTTGCTGAGACATGTAATGTAATATCTTTTCCTACACATGTCTTTAATTATAAGAGAATAAAAATTCAATGCAATATAATTAATTAGATAATATTTATAAATATATAAAGGAGTAATTGAAAATTATTCTTAATTTTAATTATTTTTTATAACTTTTTTTTTTTAAATATTATTATTATATAATTATTATTTCACCTGAATTAAATAATAGAGCATAAATCTTTGGAATTAGAAATATTAAATAATAATTAAATATAATTTTTTAGATATAATATTTAAATATTTATAAATTATTATATAATATAATCATTTACTTTCCAATTCCACAATTTCCCCATTCTGGTCTTACATATATGTATGTTATATAAGCTTCAGGAGTGATAAATGCACATCCGATAATTAAACGCTTGTACATGGCAATAATTGAAAAGTCCGGAAACATTAATTGTTCAGTTACTAATTAATTTTTTTAAATGGTTTATTTTTTTAATAAAAATTATATATATATATATTATTATTATTATTATTATTATTATTATTATTATAGCCTACCATTGATTCCGGGCCAAAAAGCTTGGCAAAGCATTTCATTAACAGTATTGACATGTTCTTCTTGTAAATGAACAAAGTCTATTGGTGCAGATTTTGTTTTTTTCCATTTTGGATTATTTCTTTTATTAATAAAAATTTATTAGTTTTACTAAAAATAAACATTCAACAATAAATAAAATAAAATAAAATAAAATAAAATATATGATTAAAACCTATTATAATAGGTAACAATATCTTCTAATAATCTCAGTTTAACTGGTCTCATATCATAATTCCTATATATATAGGGCATAAGTTTAATACCAGTGTATTTACTAATTACGGGTAGATCTAATGTATGCTTATAATCTAAGCTTTTTCCAAACAAACGATATTTGAATGAATTTTTATATAATATTTTCTTTACAGAAACAATATTATTCTTTCATAAAAATAATTAATGTTAAAAATAAAAACAACTTAATTATTAAAATATATAATAAATATAATTATAAATATTTTTGTAAAATTCTTTAAGTTTATTACTCTTTTAAATTTTATGCCACTGATGGGTGTAAGTTCCGCATTAGAAGATAAATAATTTTTCATATATTTATCAATATCAAAAATTGGTTTTTTCGAGGAGCGTTTAATCTTTATCAAATAGAAAATTTTATTTTATTCTCATCAATATAACATTATATTACTTCTTTTATTGCATGGCAGTTTTTACTTGTAATTTTTAAAAAAAAACATATTTATAATATTATTTACCTTTCTTAATTGAAATCTTCTATAAAGTCTTCTAGCTTCCTTTGAAGAATTAATATAATTCTTTAATTGTTTCACTACAAAAGATTCTTTTTCCGGTGTTAAAAGAGGAATATCTTTATCTTTTATCTTATATTTTAAAGAATATATATATATTATCAAAATATTTTTTTGTTAATAATTATTAAATATAAAATTTACCTTTTTTGTATTAATTTTAACTTTCGAGTTTATATGATAATCATCAGTGTACGAATCATCATCTGAAATTGATTCATAATCTGATTGATATTCATTTGCTTGTATATTAATTTTTGGTCTTATTGATTTTGAACCAGTATATATTCCTTTTCCTTTTCCTTTTCTTGGCTGTTTTCCTTTTCCACCATGAATTGGTCGTAATGATTTCTCATTACTAGTATTTTTTATATAGTCATTATCAGAATTACTACTACTTTCTGAATATGATTCAAATATATCATCAAATGAACGTTTACTATGTTTTGTTATACTTAAAGATAATTCAGATGAATTATCTTCACTAGAAGAAATCACATCTTTACTTTTATTATCATCATCGACATCACTTATTATTAAATCGTTATCTTTATTATTATCATTAATATTTTTTACTTTTATATTTTTAAAGGATTGCGTTTTTCCTTCTGTTTTATTAATGTTTTCCTTTTTTTCATTTTCCTCTATCCTTTTCTTTTGTAAGGAATAATAAATTTTATTATTTATCTCATTTTTTATTGTATCATTATTGTTTTTATATTCTGAGTTTTGATTTAACAAATTAAATAATGTAGCTTGACTATCATTAGTTACTTCATTTAATAATATTTTTTGTTTATCATCTATTTTTTTTTTAATTAAATTATTTTTCAAATTATGAAAATTCCCGTTTTCTTTATTATTATCTTTATTATTATCTTTATTATTATATTTATAATTACTATCATCATCATCATCATCATCATCATCATCATTATTATTATTATTATTATTATTATTATTATTATTATTATTATTATTATTATTATTATTATTATTATTATTATTATTATTATTATTATTATTATTATTATTATTATTATTATTATTATTATTATTATTATTATTATTATTATTATTATTATTATTATTATTATATTATTATTATTATTATTATTATTATTATTATTATTATTATTATTATTATTATTATTATTATTATTATTATTATTATTATTATCATCATTATCATTATTATTATTATTATTATTATTATTATTATTATTATTATTATTATTATTATTATTATTATTATTATTATTATTGTTGTTGTTGTTGTTATTAACAATAATATTACTGTTACTAATATTTATTATATCACTATTACTAAATAATATTTTCAAATTATTTTTGTTTATCATATCTTTTTCTTTATTATTTTTTGTATTATCATTCCTTTTCTCTTGTTCTACATATAAAGTAGTTTTATTTGAAAATAATCCTTTCAAATCATTGTCATTCAACTTGCTTTCATACTGGTATAACGAATTTTTCTCAGTTAATGTAGTTTTTTCTTCAACTTTATTATCATGATCTTTTTTTATTATATTACTATCTTTGTTAATTGATTTATTATTTGATAATTTTTGATTTTGTATTACTTCCTTATCGATTTTATAATCATTTAAATTATTTTTTTTTTCTAATTCCCCTTCATTTTTTAAAACATTATCCATTATTGTCGTTTCTTTTAAAATATTATTATTCTCAAAATTTACTATGTTTTTATCTTTCTGAATTTCAAAGTTTTTATCTTTTGTATATTCAATTTTTCTTTTTTCTAAATCATTTTTTATTTTATTATATTTTTTTGTACTCATATCTTCTATATTTTTTTTATTATTAATGTAAAAATGTTTAGATATTTCTTCTTCTTCATCTTCTTTCCCATTAATTCTTGGTATAATTAATTCAATTTCATTATTAATTTTATTTTTACTTTTTGTTGTATCATTATTTTCATCATTCTTGTTGATTACACTAAATTCATTTTTTATATTATAATCATCTGGCATTACAAAGTCTTTATTGATTTTTTCATTATTTATTGCTTCATTATTTTCATTATTATTATTATTATAAATATCTTCTTTTTTTAATATATTATCATTAAAAACATTTTCTTTAGTATCCTTATTATTATCCAATATTATGTTAGCATCGTTTTTGCTATATAATTTATTTTTAGTAGTAACATTTATTTTATTTGTTATTTCATTCTTAATTTTGTTACTGTTAACAAAATTTTCACTTTCTTTTTTAAAATTTTCATTACTAATTAATTGAATTGGTAATTCTATCTCATTTTTATTTATTATCATTTGTTCTTCATTATTTCTTTGATTTATCGATTTTACATTGTCTTTATTTATAGGTCTTGTTAATTTATTCAATTTATCTATTTCATTATTTTTCCTAATTTTTTTATTAACTGCTTCTTCTTTTTCTAATATTATTTTTTCTTCCTTTAAAAATTCTTTATTGATCAATTCCATATATTCGCTATCACTATTACTTAATAATGTCTCTATTTCAGATAAACTAGTTAATTCTGAAGATGAAATGGTATATGCTGAATTACTAAATTGATCTTCACTTATAGAATTTGAAACATATTTATTCTTTATATTCTTTATATTATTTAATTTTTGAGCCTCGATTGATATTTCCTTGTCATTTTTTTTATACAAATTACTGTATATTTCCATATCATTATTTTTCTATATTAAAATATAATTATTTTTAAAAATCGTTAATGAAATAATTATATAAAATATAATATAATAATAAACAATGTAATTTATTTATTTCCATTATGATATTATAATTTTAATTTTTTTTTTTTTTTTTTTACTTTTTTTGACTTTAATGGCATAAAAATGTCATTCTCATTATCCAATGCAATCTGATTCTTAAGTAAATAATTTATTTGGATATTAAAATATATCAGTATATAATATATGTTTATATAGAGAGTAATTATCATGTATTTGTTTATAAAAATATAATAATATATTTATGTACTCTTTTTTTCGACAGTATTATTTGGTCTTTATTTGTATAAATTTGAGATTTATCCTTTTATTATTAAAAGTTTAAATATATTATTGAAATTAATAAATATTTTATTGATTAAAAAAAAAAAACTTTTAATAATTATATCTACCTTTAATAATTTTTTTTGCTTATCTTTGAATAATATTTTTAATTTTTATTAAATATTTTCATATTTGAAACAAAATAATATTACACTTAATATTTATTTATTACCTAAACCAAATCTTGGTATTCTAAAGTACTTTAATGACCACCACCCTATACATGTCATTTTAAATTTTTAATAAAAATCATGATATCGATTAAGAAATAAAAGGTTTATAAAATAGTTTATAAATTATAATTATTAATTTGAAAAAATACCTTCTTGTCGAAATTTTACATATCCCGATTTAAATATGGATGAATTTAAATTAAGAATATTAGATATAATATCGATCCACGAATATGAATCTATTAATATAAAAGTTTTATAAACTATTTTAATATTGAGCTTTATTATCGAATAGATTTTAATACTTTATTTTTATTTTACGAGGTTTATTTGGATAAAAATATTCCCAATTATCATCAATAAATTTGCATATGTCTTCTTTAAATTTACAATATTCAATACTATCATTATTCTCTTCCTTCCTTTTACTTATAATGATGTTATATATTACTATTTGAAGACAATTTATCCTTATATACAAAGTATAATATTTTTTTTAATTATGATATTAGTAGTTGTTTTATTTAAATATATTTATATATTTATATTATATTTATATTAAATATATACCATGTTAATTCGGTTCTAGTATAAATTTCTTTGCCTTTACAACATACAGAACATTTAAAATCATAAAATATATCACCGATAAGTTGTGGTCGCTTTAACGATTTTATACATTCTAAAAATATTTTGGTATTATCCCGAAATTTTTTATTTAAAATAATGCTGATATTAATTGATTAAATAGAAAAATATATATTGTATAATATTACTTGAATGAAATAATTGACCACATTCATGACATTTAATTGTTGATTCGTTTCTTAAATATTAAAAATATATATTAAAACATGTTTTTATATTTATTGTTGATATTCAATATTATAATTGTAAAATCATTTTATCATTTACTCATTTATGTTATTTCCACAATAGCAATATTTATTTTCTTTATTTCTTATATGATTTTTATCCCAAGTTAATTCTTTGAGCTACATTTAAATTTTGATTTAAATTTATTTTATTTATTTTTTTTAAATATTAAATATTAATATATATTTGAATATATTATTAATTTTTATTTTATTAATGATAAAAATGTAATGTTAATATTCATTTGACATAAATATATATTTTACATTATATGGAAATTCTAAGAGAGGTGTATATGATTCTGACTCTGACATTAGAAAAAGATTTTTAATGATAATTCAATCCTTTAATTTTTGTTAATATTAATTAAAATATTAATAAATTTAGTTAGACTATATAATTTAAATATTATAAATATAATTATTAAACATTTTATTTAATTTATAGAAATAAATGTAATTTTCCTACCTAAAATTTGAATTTCATTCTTTTAAATAAAAAATTGAAACTAATTTTTAAACTTTATAAATTTTAATTACATACAAAATATAAAATGTATTGTAATAACAATGTAACTATTAATACATTAATTTATATTCACCATTATTATGATTGGTTTTAACTAACATCATATTAATATTTAAAAAAAAAAATAAAATATATTTATGAAGCATTTTAAAAGATTAATATTACTATAAATCTATTAAAAATGAAAGCTCCATATCACTTAATTAAAAGTACAAATGGTTGCATAGCAGCTGCATATAAAAACAAAATTAAAATAAAAAATTTAAAGTAATTATATTTATTTTTTAAATATGTTTTTAAGAAAATTAAATTAATAATTAAATATTAATATTATGGTTTTTATTTAATTAATAGTACTGATAAAACTATAGAAATAAACCAAGATGAGGTTAAGAAAACAAGTATAAGATCAATTAATTTTAATAACGATGCCTCAATTTTAGCAGTAGCATCGGATGATAAAAATTTGAAATTTTGGGATGTAAATACTGGAAAATGTTTATTAGCAAAGTACATAAGAAATATCTTTTTTACTCTTGTTGTTATAATTTAATGTAATAAATAATATTTAATAATTATATTTAATATTTAATTTTCATAAAAGAAATACACCAAAAAAAGTTAATTCACTTGTTTTTGAAAACAATGGAAAAAATGTTTTGGTTGCCGATGGTTTTGGAGATGTATATCGGTAAATTTTAAAAATGAATACCATAATTTTCCTTTATATAAAAGTAAATATTAATTTAAAATAATAAATAAATGATATAAATATATATATAGTTATTCCATTATTGATTCCGAAGAAAATGGTAAATTAATGATGGGACATGTATCAATGTTAACTGATATTTTATTGTCAAGAGATGAAAAATATATTTTAACTTCGGATAGAGATGAAAAGATTAGAGTTACTAAATATCCTAAAACTTACATTATTAAAAATTTCTGTTTTGGCCATAAAGAGTAAATTTGATATTATAAATATTATACTTTATAACATAAATTTATATAATAAAATAAAAATATTATAAAAATTTAATTAGATACATTTCAAAAATGTGTTTTATACCAAATAATGAATCCTTATTATTATCTGGTGGAGGTGATGATTATTTATTTTTATGGGATTATGTTAATGCTAAAGTTATTCAAAAAATTGATATTAAAACTTTAATAGAAGATACAATAAAGGTAAAAAAAAGTAAAAATTTTAAAAATTATAATTAATAATTTTAATAATTGATAAATTTCTCTTATATATTCATTATTATAGAATAATAATTTAAATTCAATTGAAACTTATAATGTAAAAGAAATTACTAGTTATTCAGAAGAAAATCTAATAGCTGTTTGTTTTGAAAAGTATAAAAAAATTAATAACTAAATTTAAAATGATAAAATAAATTTATATTAATATGTATAATTATATACATAATATAATTTTAAAATAGATTACCAGCAGTTTTTTTCTTTGATATTAAAGATAATAAACTAAATATTAAAAGTACAATTATTACTGAAAACTTGATATTAGATATTGCTTTCGATAATAAAGGAAGATTATGGATTACTAACTTTGTTGATGAAAATACAAAAGATTTAATTACAATTATTTCAAGAGTAAATATTATATATACATAAAGAAATATTAATACTATTATAATTCCCATTCTAATATATATATATATTTATAATATAAATAATTAGTTATCACCAATTGAATACGTTGATAAAGAAGAATTGAAATTCTTTGAAAATACTGAAGATTGTAAATATAATTATAATTCAAATATATTAACAAAATGAAATAAAGCATTAATAAGCGTATAATAAATATATTTAATAAATAGGTGAAAATGTCGATATTAGTAAATATATGACAAATGAAAATTTAAGAAAAGATGTTTTAGATGCAAAAAAAGCTCAACAAGAAGAAGGAAATACAGCAAAAAAACAAAAAACAAAATAAAATTAATAAGTTTTTTATTTTAGTTTTTAAAAATTTAAGAATATATATTTTTCTTTTTAATACAAATATCAAAAATAATATATATTTTGTTAATTTAAAAATAGTATATTAATAAAGTATAAATATTTAAGATAAATATAATAAAAATAATATTAATAAAAGCAGCATGGAATAATAGTAGTAATAATATTTAACTAATATATAAAAATCTTATTATTTTTTATTTATTAAAGTTAATTAACAATAATTTTAAAATTTTAATAGAATTAATAATTATATATAAAATTAATATTAATATAAAAATAAATTATATTTTATCTGTTGTAATATGGAAATCAGCAAGTCGTCTTTGATTAATTTCAGATAAATGAATATCGTCTTTCCATTTACTTGTTACTATTTCTAATTTATTGGTCATTCTTGTAACAGTTTCCTTTAAAAATAAATAAATAAAATATTGAAAAATTTAGAATTTTTTATAAAAATTAAAATATATATATTTTTATATTATTCACTAATTAAGCATAAAATAAATATTTAATTTATTACATTTAACATTGTTTCAAATTCAGAAGATAAATATGTCATTTTTACATTTTGATCTTCAATAAGACTATCTTTTTCAGCAATAATTCTTGCATGTTCTTTTGCTGATTCTTGTAAAGCCAGCTTTGTAATATCTAATATAATATAATATTAGTGATTATTATTATAATACA
The DNA here is from genome assembly GCA_002104945.1 of Piromyces finnis. Lineage (NCBI taxonomy): Eukaryota > Fungi > Neocallimastigomycota > Neocallimastigomycetes > Neocallimastigales > Neocallimastigaceae > Piromyces > Piromyces finnis. The sequence goes on along the minus strand of MCFH01000005.1, from coordinate 148,441 downwards.
TTTAATTTGTTTAATGAAATTAATTTTAATATATACTTAATTGGTTTTGTAATTCACAAACTTTGGCTTCAAGCATTTTTATTTTCAAAATCATATCATTTTGTAATTGCCTATATTGTTTGTTCATATCTTTAATGATTATAAGATTATTATTTTTATTATTATTAATTTGGTTTCATATCAGCAATTTTAAATAGAGAAATAAACATAAAGAAATTAACATTGTTTGGATAGTTGAATAAATAAAATTAATACCTGAAGTAATGGAATACTTATCAATATCATTATTAATAAGTTGTTGTTTTAATTCATTCATTTCAGCATCTTGAAGTTTGCATTTATCAATCAATTTTACATTTTGGTTTTTTTTATCACCTAATTTATACAGTGTTAAAATTTTTAAATAAATTAAATATTATAAAATTAAAAAAAAAATTACCAAGCTCGAGTAATAAAGTTTTATTTGTCACATTGGCTTTAGTTAATTGTTCAAAGCAATCTAATTCTTCTGGTGATTTTTGTTTTAGGCTTTTTTTTTTCTTCGAGCCCTTTTTTTTTTTGGTTGTTTTTGTTTTCGCAATTTTTGGTGGCATTGTGCTTTTTTTCTTTCTTTTCTTTTATATATATATATATTAATCCTTTTTGCTTTTAAAATTTAAGAAAGATAAATATCAATATTAACCTTTTATACTTTGAAAAATTTTTTATTTTTTATATTTTACTCCGATAAACTAAAATTAAAGGTTAGTTTTAATTAGAATTATAAAATCTCTTTTCAAAGATTTTAATAAAATATTAAATAATATTCAATAATGTAAAACAATATAATTAAAAGAATTTATTCATTGGTAATTAAATATATTTAATATTTAAACTTCTAAACATAAAAAATATTGAATAAAATTATATTATCAACAGTTTTAAATTTTAAATATATTATTTTAAAGTAGTATGGTTTCAGAAATAATTATATTCATATTTTAATATAAAGCAAAACTTATTAATTACAATTAATCCACATTTATTATTCATTCATTTTTAAATAATTTGGTGAAGCATAAATCAAAGATATATATTATTAAATAATTCATTTAATAATATATGTACTAATTAAAAAACTATCACATTTATAATTTCAAAAATTTTATGTATTCAAATTAAAAATATTAAATATAGAGAAAGATATTATAACTTAATAAATTACTTCTTTATAAATTTAATTAAATTACTTTCTCTCTCTCTCTCTTTTTTTTTATTTTTTTTTTTTTTTTTATAATTAAAAACTATTAATTACTTTCATCGCATATTTTATAATCTTAGAAATTAATGTCAAATATATATATTTTATCATATTAATGGTTAATATATATAATAATTACATTAAAATTATATATTAGTAACTTCAATATTTAAAATTTGTATAAAAATTGATTTAATGTTTGAGGGAATAGTTATTTCATTATTAAATAAATTACTCGGAAAATATGTCGATAATCTTGATACAAATCAATTATCAATATCAGTTTGGAAAGGTTTCTTTTTAAAATTATTTAATACAGAATAAATGTAATTTAAAAGGATATTAAATTAAATTAAATCTATTAATATTATTATTTTTATGAATATCAATTTAATGTTTATATTATTAAAACAATAAGGTGACGTCGTTTTACAAAATTTAAAATTAAGGAAGGATGCATTAAGGCAATTGAATTTACCAATAGATGTTCTTGAAGGTTGTATTGTTATATATTAACATTTAATATATAGTAAATAAATTAACAATAGTAATAATTAATATTGAAATTATTATTTAATAAAGGATATCTTGGTGAATTAGTACTTAATTTTTCATGGTCTGATTTCAAGAATACCCCAGTAAATCTAAATATTAAGAATGTCTTACTATTAGCAATTCCAAAGGCAGAAAATGATGTAAATTATTTTAAAACAAATAATTTATAACTTAACTTTATAAGTATTAATAATATTTTTATATAGTATAATAAGGAATTAGAAGAAAAAGAACTCATTCATAATAAATTGCAAAAAATACAAAAAATGGAATTGGAAGAAATAGAATTAAATGATAATGGTAAAGATAAACTTAAATTTAGATTTGCTTAATATTTCATTTCATAAATTAAGCAAAATTTAAATTGTAAAATGATGTTAATTAACTAGATAAACAAGAAACATATATGACACAATTAATGGCAAAGATTATTGATAATTTACAAATCTCTATAAATAATATACACATTAGATATGAAGATCAAAAAAGCAATCCAAAAGTAAAAGAATTTAATTATAAAGATTATATATTTTAATTATATATAAAATAGTAATAATATTAATATCATTTTTAATTAGTCACCATTTTCTATTGGTGTAACAATTTCCCAACTTACAGCTTGTTCAAGTAATGAAGAATGGGAGAAAGAGTTTGTTAAAGAGAGTAATACAACATATAAAGTAAGTTTTAAAATATAACTATTTTTTATTAATAAACTGAAAAAAAAAAAAAAAAAAAAAAAAAATCTTTTTTCAATTTTTTATTTTTAAGTGATAATAAAGTATTAATTCTTATAAAATATTTCAATATATAAAGTTATTAAACTTAGAGGGATTATCTATCTATTGGAATACAAATTCAGAATTGTTTTCAAATAAATCCTCATACGATTTCTTTGAAATGATGGTAACTATATATATTTATTTTAGAATATAGATTTAAACAATTAATAAATATCATTGTTATAATATATTTGTTTGTAAAAGAAAATCGATTTAAGTTCTCCAATTCAATTTATCTTAAAACCGGTTTCTGGAACAGGAAAGGTATTTCATTATTTATATTCAAACATAATATTAGATATTTATTTATTATTATTATAATTATTAATTTTTATGTCTATATAATATAAAGCTTATTATGAATAAAAATACAAATGTAAAACGATTAATGACAAAAATTGACATTGTTCTTGATGAATTTGGTTTGATTATTGACGAAGAACAGTATCAAAATATTTGGCTATTGATTGATAATTTTTCAAATTTTAAAAAGTCTGAAAAAGTATATATATATATATTATTGTAATAAATTTATTATAATCATTTATTTACTATTTATTATATTTATAAAATGTAGTATCGTAAATTTAGACCTCCACAATCAATGACCCCTAAAACACATCCTCGTCAATGGTTTCAATATTTTGGTATAGTCTTTTTAAAAATATCTTTATTTATATTTAATAAAATAATTAATAATTATATAATTTTAAACCATTTTATTTAAAATTAAAAGGAAAGTGTGTACTTTATGAAATACATGAAAAAAATTATAAATCATCTTGGGAGTTTTTTAAAAAAAGAAGAGATAATAGACATTTATATATAAAATTATATCAGCAAATATTATTAGGGACTACAAACCAAAATGTAAATATAGTATAATATATATGACAAAAACATTATGTATATATATTTCTATGATTAAACATTAATATATTAAAACAATAAAAAGATACAAGATGAATTAAAAGAATTAGAAAAAAAATTGCCATTTGAAGATATTAAATATTATAGAAATCTGACCAAAAGTATCCTCAAAACAAATAATATAGGTATACATATTTTTGAAAGTTTTTTTCTTATATATTCAATGATAAAAAAAGTAAAAAATTTAACTTCAATAATAATATAAAATATAATAATCATAATAATAATAATTATCTAGTTAAGCCAAAGTCACAACAAGAGAATATACAAAGAAAAAGCTGGTTAAAAAGCTGGTGGAATAAAGAAGAGAATGGTTCTCATGAGGTAAGTGAAATATTTTTATTTTATATTTTTATATAAAATATACATAAATTTATGTTTTTATTATTGTTGTTAAATAATAGGAAAATCAAATTGTTACTGATGAAGATCTTAGAATGATATATAAAGCTATTGATTTTGATCCAAATTTTGAGTTAAGAAAAGAAGACTTGCCATTAGATGTAAATCCATTATATATATTTATTATTAATAGTAATATAAATTTTTTTTTAAAAAAAACTTAAATATATTAATTATTAAATTTATTATTTTTAAATAAAATAGTTTATTATGTTCAATCTTATATTTAACCTAAAAAGAGGTTCATTAACATTTATTCAGCAACCACATAGCAAAAATCCTATTTCAATTTTATATTCAAATATTGATAATTGCATATTAGATTTTATTAAAAGACCAACATCTTTAAAAGCTAATATTAAAATTAGTGATTTTATATTAAAAGATGAAATTGATAATAATTCAAAATTCTCGGAATTAATAAAGGCTCAAAATACAAAAAATATTATTGAAGAGTAATATTAAAATTATCATATAGTATATATATGTGATAATTAAGTTATTAATTTATTAAATTATATATATTGTCATTTATTATAGAAATAAAAACGATGAAATTATAAAGCCATTCTTAAATGTTACTTTTGAAAACAACCCAATTGATAAAAATATAGATTATTCATTAGATATTCAGATGAAACCATTAGAAGTAAATTATAATTATGAAATAATTGATAATCTTATTAAATTTGTTACAAGACCAACAATTCAACCAGAAACGTTGATTTCAGTTAAGGTAAGTAATAAAAATTAATAATTGATTGATTGATTACTTATTATTATTGGTATATAATAGAATGCTGCAGAAACCACATTTGAAAAAATCAAATCTCAAACAAGAGCCGGTTTAGATTATTTATTAATGACACGAAAAATATTTGATCTAAAAATTGATGCTGAAGCTCCTATTTTTTTATTTAGGCAAAGGTATGACATTTATTATTTATTTTATTATTTATAATAATAATAATAGTAATAATAATAATTTATCCTTATTTAATTTAAATTATTTAAATATAATTAATAGAAATACTACAGAATTTTTAATTGTTGATGCTGGTAAATTAATTATTAAAAGCGAAATGATAGATAAAGAAAAAAAGGAATATTTACAAAATAAAATAGGTCAAAGATTAACTATTGAAGAGGAAAGAACGTTGAATTCATTGTTATATGATAAATTTTCAATAGATTTAAATTCTGTTCAAGTAAACTTTAAATATATATATTTATATAATTGTAAAAAAGTAATAAATTATAAATGATTTAATTAATTATAGATTCTTGCAGGTAGTTCTCTTGATAACTATGAACAAGATATTTTATCAAATTCTACATTATCAAAATATGATATCATTGAAAAAACAAATATTTCTTTACTTTTTGAAAATTGTATTTTACCAAAAAACAATACAGATTCTCCTCAATGTAAAATCAATGGAACATTACCTAAATTAGTATTAAATTTTACTGATGAAAAGTATTTAATTTTTATGGTAATTATTTTATTTTATAATCAAATTAATTATATAAAATTAATAAAAATTAACAATAAATATTTTATAATGTAAATAAATTAAAATAGAATACAATATCGAATGTAATATCATTATTTAGTAGAGATGATATTACAACTATAGAAAATCATTCATTAGTAAAACCATCTTTTCTTGATATTCTTTCAGACGATATATATTCAAAAATAACTGATGATGATGAATTTTTTGATGCAAAAGAAGAAAACAATGAAAATTTAAAAAATGAAATAGAACTTTTTTCAATATCTGATTTAGAATTTAATTTTAATATAAAAGAAATTATTGCAAAAGTTGGGAAATACGAAAAAAATACAAATATGGATAAAATTATAGCAAATATGGTCCTTTTAAATACAAACTTTGTTTTAATAAAACGTTTATTTGATACAAAAATTATTACTAAAATAGAAAATATTTTTGTTGAAGATAATGCTCAAGAATTAAATTCTGAATTTAGAAAAATTTTAGTGGCATCTGAACCTAAAAGTAATTCACCAAAAAGTAGAGAAAAGTCATTAATATTAATTGAATATTTCGATGTAAATAAAAATTCTCCAGAATACCGTGGTATTGGAAGAAGAATTGACTTTAATTTAGCTGCATTAGATTTATTTATATCAAATAGTAATGTAATGGAAATATATGATTTTATAATGAAAACTTTTGTTAATAATAATAATGATGATAATAATAATCAAAGTGAAATTGTTTTTAATTCAAATACTAATTCAAAGGATGATGATATCAATACAATTCTTATTGGAATAAATATGAAAGGTGTTAATTTAATTGCTAATAATGGGAAATTTAGAATATTAACATGTAATATACATACAGGAGAAATTATGATATATACTCAACAAAGGAAATTATATGTTACTGGTCAATTAGAAGATATATTAATAGTAGATAATGTTAAAAGAGTTGAAAATGGTAGACACTATTATCAATTATTAAGTACAAAAGGTAATAAAGCTTTAGATTTTAAATATATAAAATACGACCCATATGATAAAGAAAATTATCCAGGATATGATATGAGCTTGTATTTAAGAGCTGATTCTGTTCATTATACTCATTTAAATCCTTTAATTAATGATATTTGTGAATTTTTTAATGAAATGAGGGAACTTTATGAAGCTGCTAAAGATAAAGCAATACAATCGGCATCTCAAATTAAAGAAAATACAAGTAAAATAGTAGTAGATATTGACATTCAAACACCAATAATTGAATTTCCAAAGGGTTCATTACAATCAAAAGATCATTTAATTGTATATTTAGGTGAAATAAATATGAGGAATGAATCACTAGATTCTTCAACTCAAAACATTGATAATAGTAAAAATATGGAAAATCTGAAATTAATACCTAATAAATTCACAGTTGATATTAATTCAATGAAAGCAGTTTCTTATTATTATTTTGGTGATAAAGAGCAAGTATTACAGATATTAAAAGATTTCAATATTAATTTGAATTTCACTCTTGGAGATTTGATTAGAGATGATGATATTCCTAGAATCATGGTACGCATTTTGATTATTATATAGATCTTAATTATTAAATAATAATTATTATAAAATTAATAATTTTTATTATATAATTTAAAATTGATAATAAATAGATTATAAGTAATTTAACAGATATCAAAATCCAATTAACAGAAAAACAATATTTACACATACTTGAAATCTATCATACAATATTCAAATCAGACGAAAATACTACCAAAGTTAATGGTTTAAATACAAATAATTCATATATTAAAAATGAAGATAATTTAATTAGATCAATTTCTCATAGTAATTTAAATTTAAATCCAACAATAAATTGCGAAATATTAAAGACCAAAAGTTCGGATTTTTCTAATAGTAATTTTGATTTATCATATAAAAAAACGTTTCATATGGAGTTAAATGTCCCATTAATTAAACTAGAAATATTTTTAGGTGATGGTAATGGAATTGAAGATTTAAAAAATATTGGTCATACATCATTACAAATTTGTGAATCTCAAGTTAATGTAGTTATGTCAAGTAATGATAATATAGATATTAAAATTGGTATAACTTCCTTTACAATGAATGATATATGTTTAAGCCATAAATGCGTATTTCGTGAGATAATACCAGATCGATCATCAGATGAACCTTTTGCAAATGTTTATTTCAAAAGAGATAGCAGTAAAAACTCATATTTGAATGTTGAAATCAATAATCCAAAAATTATATTTGCTTTAAACACATTATTTGAATTAAAAAGCTTCTTTTTTAATCCATTAGGTGTTTCAATTGATAGTATTCATGAAAATGTATTGAATGAAATCCCATTTGGAATTAAAAATAAAATTAATGATTCTGATAAAAATACTTTTGAAGATGATTTTATTTTTTGTAATGTTAAGACAAAAGATAAATTAAAATTAATAGTTTCAATAAATAATCCAGAAATAACATTATTAGAAAATCACGAGTTACGAGATACTGAAGCTGTTGTTTTATCTGCAAAAAAAATTATTATTGATGATAGTGAAATTACAAAATTATATGTTGAAGAAATAGGTAATAATAATAATAATAATAATAATAATAATAATAATAATAATAATAATAATAATAATAATAATAATAATAATAATAATAATAATATACTTATTTTTTCTTATTTATTATTATACTAAAGGCGCCTTTTTATGTATATTTGAAGAAAAAGAATCTACATCGTTAAGATTAATATCAAATTTCAATATTAATGTTACTATTGATATTCAAAATCCATCACCTGATCATTTATTTAAAAAGCTAATATTGGATTTTAGTTTTTTAGAATTAAGAATATCTTATTGGGATTTCCTTTTGTTTAATAAAATATACGAAAAAACAAAAACATATTTAAACGATTCTTCAGTGAATGATAATATTTTAATGATTAATGCAAAAAAAATAGAAAACAATAATATATCATCAAATCTAATAATGAAACATGAAGAATTAGAACTATATTGTAAGGGTATTCATATTATTTTAATTGATGATTTAAAAGGTCTTCACATACAAACAATAGATGGGAAAATTGATGAATTTAAATTAAATGTCCAAAATTGGTCAACATCATTAATTGCTAAAACGTGCTTACCCATTGAATTAAATTTTTTTAATATAAAAAGTTCGCATTGGGAACCTTTAGTTGAACCATGGAAATTTAATGTTAATATATATAAAGAAGATTCTAACTCAGAGCTAAATTGTGATTTAAATGCTAAAGATAAATTAAATATTAATTTATGCCATGATACAATTAATAGTTTAATTAATACATATTCAAAATTAAATAATCAAAAGAACCGTGATCTTCAAAGTCGTAGGATAGAAACTTATCCATATATTTTAAGAAATAGAACAGGTAGTAATATTGTAGTTTGGACAGAAAGTAAAGAGGCGGATTTGGATATATCATTAAATGAAATTCCAAATAATGGTGAATTGAAATTGAAATTTACTGATTGGAGAAATATGCGTGAAAGAGAAAAAGTGATAGAAAATAAATTAAATATTCAAATTAATACAAGTATGTGGGAAACAATAAAATCAATACCAGTTGATCAAGAAAAAACGATATCTTATTTATTAAGACCTATGGTTAATGATATTATATATATACTTGTAGTTGATATAAAAGTAATTGACAATGTTAAATATGTAACTTTTAGATCATCATCAATTTTAAAAAATAGAACAAATTTGCATTTAGATATATTGATTATGGGTAATAAAATAACCCAATATAGTATTGGACCAATGGAAGATTTCTATATTCCAATTATGGATACATACAATGGAAAAATTAAAATTAAACCAAAGGACGAAAAAGATAAACTATATAGTTGGAGTGATGAAGCATTTATTTGGAATGATTTTAGAACATCAAATACTGTATATCTAAATTGTAGTAGCACTAAAAATTTGTTTTATTTCAAAATATATAACGAAACTAGTAAAAATAAATTACAAGAGCATTTAAATATGACTTATTCAATTGTTCCTCCACTAGAAATTGAAAATTTATTACCATATTCAATAAAATTTTGTGTTTTAGAAGATAAGAGTAAAAATGATATTTGTAAATCATATATATATCCAGGAAAATCATATTCTATATATGAATTAAATACAAATAGTATTCTTGGATTAAGTATAAATATCTTTGATATTGATTTTCAACAAAAGGAAATAAGTATAATTAATGATAGTAAATTTGGATCAATAGATAAATATATAACATTATATAATTCGGATGGTTTTGAATTGAAACTTCAAATTTGCTATTCAAAGCTTACAACAGGAACTAAGAAAGTTTCAATAATGTGCCCATATATTATTTATAATAAAACAGATTTGGATATTATTGTTAATACAAGAAAAATAATTAATACCAATAATCTTGTTTTAAAAAAATCAATAAAAAAATTAATTCCAAATCTATTTTCATTTAATAATCAATTTAATCCTTTATCTAATAGAGTACTTTTAAAAGTTCCAGATTCAGAATTGAGTAAGCCAATAAGTTTTGAAGCAGTTGGAAGTTCTTACGATATTAATATTCCAATGAATAACAATAGAAAAATTGAATTAGGAATTAATGTTACTGAAGGTCAAGGAAAATACCATAATATTAAAGTGGTTACTATATCACCTCGATATATTATTATAAATAAACTAGATGAAAAATTAAGAATAAAACAAGTAGAAAGTGAAATTGAAAGTGAACTTAATCAAAATTCTATTATCAGTTTAGATAAATTTAAAGATGTTTCAGAAAAGAATATTTGTTTCCGTTTAACTAATTCAGATAATGATGAATGGACAGCTCCTATAAATATTGACAATATAGGAACATTTTATTTAAAATTAACAAAAAAGAATAGCAATCATGAAGATCTGATAAAAGTAAGTATTGTTTTGAATAATGCTACAGTTTATATATCATTAATAAAATCTGTAATATGGCCAATAAGAATCATTAATGAATCAAAAAATGATATAATTATATATCAAAAGGTAAATAATAATAATAATAATAATAATAATAATAATAATAATAATAATAATAATAATAATAATGATAATAATAATAATAATAATAATAATATAATAATAATAATAATAATAATAATAATAATAATAATAATATATAATATATAATATATAATATAATAGAATCCTAAGAGAAAATATAAAGTATTGCCAAGCTATTCTATATCTTATGCTTTAGATAATCCATGTGATCCATCAAAAATTATAATTATGGAGATATTTAATTCTAAATTTGAAATTAATGTGTTGGATATTAGGCAAATAACACCTCTTGAAGTAAATGCTGGTAATAGATCTTATAATATTATTGTTCAAAAAAATTATGAAGGTCCAATTTTAATAATCAAGATTCAGGAATTAAATACTTTAAATAGAAAATCAACTAGAATTGAAAATGCTAAAAATAATCAAAAATTCAATTTTTCTATTGATTTTCCTGATATTGGTATATCTGTTATAAATAAAGATGTTAAAGAGTTTCTATATATAACACTAAAACAAATAACAATTAATTTTAATGAAGATGAAAAAGTACAAAAAGTAAAATTACAAGTCAAATATTTACAAATTGATAACCAACTGTATAATGCTTTAGAAGAAGTAATTCTTTATCCAACAACAATATCTCACTTTGAAAATAAAAATGAAACTCAGCCTATTATTCAAATATCTTTCTCAAAAAATAAAAGTTTAAAGTATGGTGTAAATTATTTTGAATATTTTGATTCTCTAATTCAGGAGTTTTCATTGAAGCTTGATGAGGAGTTGCTTCACTCATTAATTGAATTTATGAATTTCAGTTCATTGCAAAATAATAACGAAGATAATGATTTATTGATAAAAGAAAATTATAATATTAATGAAACAATTCTTGAAAGTAATAAGCTATATTTTGAAGTTTTTCAACTACAACCTATAAAGGCAAATATTTCATTTGCAAGAATTGAACATATTGATTCAGAGGTAGAAAACTCTGAATATAGTAGAAATAGTAATAATATTTTCACATATATTGCTGATGTTTTAACAATGACTCTTGGAAACATTCACAATGCTCCACTAGATTTACATGCTTTAATTTTAGAACACCCAACTGTAGATTCTAATCTTTTATTTGAATTAATTAAAACGCATTATTCTCAAGAAGTTATGGGTCAATTACATAAAATTCTTGGTTCTGCAGATTTAATTGGTAATCCAGTAAGTTTATTTAATAGTATCAGTTCAGGAGTATATGATATTTTTTATGAACCAATTCAAGGATTTATAAGTGATCGTCCTCAAGATATAGGAATAGGATTAGCAACGGTAAATAAAATTATAATTATAGTAATAACAATAACAAAAATAATAATATATATTGATTTATAAAATATTTTATAAATAATTATTACTTAAAAAATAGGGTACAGGGAAGTTTGTATTGAAAACCATTTCAGGATTTAGTTCATCAGTTTCTCAAATATCGGGAAGTATAGGAAAAGGTTTGTCGTTGGCTTCAATGGATCAAAAGGTAAAATTAAATGAATAAAATATTATATAAAGTTATAAAATATTAATTTTAATAATTAAATAAAAACTTAGTTTTATTATCAAAGGCAAATGTCTGTGAGGTATAGATAAAATATTAATGTAATTTTCAAAAAAAGCAATTAATTATTAATTGTTGATTATTAATAAATTAGAAATAAACCAAAACATGCACTTGGGGGCATTTCTAATGGAGTAACACAGCTTGGAAAAAGTGTAGGAAGTGCAATTAGTGGAGTAGTTGTAAGTAACGAAGTGCTAAAAATAAATTAATTAATAAATGAATAATTGAAAATGATTAATGAATATATCGAATATATATATAATAAAAAGGAACAACCAGTCAATGGACTTCAAAAAGATGGCTTAGGCGGTTTTATTAAAGGTGTTGGAAAAGGATTAGTAGGGTAAATATTTTATATGAATAATGAAAATAATAATTAAATTTTTAAGTTAAAATAATAAAATTTTAATAATTTAAAATAAAATAGAGCATTTACAAAGCCAGTGGCAGGAGTATTTGATTTAGCGTCCAATGTAACAGAGGGTTTAAAGAATACAACTAGTATTGATGAGCTAGAATTTTCTAGAATAAGATATCCAAGACATATTGCAAATAATAAAATATTAAAGGTAGAATAAAATATATAAATGTTAAAACGAAGTTTAAATTAAATATAAATAATTGTATACAATAGGCTTATAATGAAAAAGAAGCAAAAGGTCAATATATAAAGAATCATTTATATAACGGGAAATATGCTAATGAAGATTATGTGACTCATATTGGTAATTTATTTAAATTTATATTATATAAATTATATTAATTAATTAATCAAATAATAATAATAATGTCATAAATGCTATTAAATAGAACTAAGCGAAAGTAGTCAAATATTACTTCAAACTGAACAAAGATTACTTTATATTAATACCGATTATAATAAATTACTTTGTGAAATTTCATTAGATGGTAATTTTTTAATAATTAATAAATATTTGAATTTATAATTATAATTACTAAATATTTATATTTATATATTTTAGAATTGATTTCTGCTGAACTTACCATTAATATAATAATTATAAAATATCATAAAAAGAACAATCCACAATTATTTGATAGAAAAGATTATATTAAAGATTACAAGAATGCTTTAGTAAGTAAATTGATAATAATATATAAAATATATTTAAAAATACTAATGAAGAATCTTAAAAATATAATTATTAAAAAATAGGAATTTGTGGATAAAGTTAATGAAGTACTATCATTATATAAATATGAAAAATTACGCTTAATTAAATAGTTTTTTTAAGTATATGTTAATAATTATTACTTTTAATATTTCATATTATTATTATTATTATTATTATTATTTGTTTTATTTGTTTTATTTGTTTTATTTGTTTTTATAGTTCATTCAATTTTTTTTTCTTTTATTATTATTACATTATTTACAATTATTAGTTTAGTAATTAAATGTTTTATTTAGTATAAATATATAAATAAATAAATAAATAAATTAGTGTCAAAATTTACTAAAACATATTGTAATAAATTAAACATATAAGCCACATTTTAAACATAATAATTCTTTTATATTTATGAATCCTTTTAGAATTCATGATGAAATTATTTGTGAATAGATATGTTTGTATTTATGTTATCTTTTGATAATATGTGGATTACTAATCCAAGAATTACTTTAACTACTATTTACTAGTGTAAAATAAATACATATTACATACATTATTAAAAAACATTATGCCAAATTAATTTAGTACCTATTTTTAAATCATTACAGTGTAAAATCTAAAAGAATAGCTGTAAATTTGAATTAAATATAGAATATTAGTTAATAAAAGGATAAAAATAAACCAGACGAGTTTTTACTCCTAAATTATTATATAATTGGATGGCATTGAGCCAAATATATATCCAATTCATTATACAATAAATATTTATTTTAAATTATTAATCATGAAAAATATGTAATAACATAAATATAAAATGAGATAACATACCAATAATCAAAAATATATATTTGAATTAATAGTTAAAAATGTAAATTAAATTTAAAAAATTATTTAAAATATAGTTATATTTAATAGCTTATATATTTAATATTTATATTCATATTCATATTCAATACCAAATCAAGTATTTCTCAGAATAATTAGGTTAGGGTGAATGTCAAAATATATAAAATGTATAGTGTAAAATATATTGAAACATATAATAAATTGAATATATACGCCACATTATAAATATAAATTTATACAATAATGTATTTATTTAACTATAATTAGTAATTATAATCATACATCAAGGTTATACATCTAATAAATATTTTTCCATTTCATAAATATTTATGTATTTATGAAAAATAGAAATATTTATGAATTTTTAAAATACTATTTGTGAAATAATTATAATACTATAATAATTTTTAAGTATATTTTGAATATAATACAATTAATTTTAATACTGAAATAATTAAATTTACATATATACATATATACATATATTTAAAGTAGTTATATATTAATTTATTTCAATATAATTAAAATATTCACAATTTAGACTTTTTTTAAAAAAAAACTTTAAAAACTAAATTACTTTGGTATTTCTATTAAAAATTATTGGAAAATTTAAATAATTATCATTTAAAAATATTCAATAAGTAATTATATATATGTTTACTTTTTTTTACAATTATTATAAAATAAATATTGAATTTTATTAAAAGTTAGAAAATAAAAAAAAAAAAAAAAATAAGGAGTAGATAAAACGAGTAACTGAAATTTTATCAAAGGTTAGTATTAAAGCTATTTTTATTTATTTTTTAATTAATATTATTTAAGTTTTTAAATTAAATTTTTAAAGTTTTAATTTTAATTGTTTATGTGTTTGAAATAAACAGTATTTAGAAAATGTAAATAAATATTTTATCAAATATAATAAAAATAATTTATTATAAAGTTTAGAGCTATTATAACTTAATATTTTAAAATTAATAGTATATTAATTTATCTTTTCAAGAATTTTTAATTCTGTATTAGTTTTGAACTAATATATCAATTAAGAATTAAGAATTAAGATAAAAATTAATATTGTAAATAAAAAGAGAATTGAAAATAGAGAAATAGAAAAAGGTAATATTATATAAATTATATGGTATATTTTTTAATTGAAAAATATATATAATGGTATAATCACATATTTTCGATACTAATAGATATTAGATTATAAAATAGCATTTTTTTTTTCATTTCATTTTTTTTTTTTCATTCAATAGTTATATATATATATTCAATAATTTTTTATTTTAGTTGTTAAATTTATTTTATTATTTTTTATTATTCCTTATACTTTATCATTTGTATTTGTATATAAATCATCATTTTATTTCATTTTCTCTTTAATATTTTATATCATTAGTTTAGTATATTTTAAATTGCAATTTGTTATACATAAAGAAAACATTTATTATAAATATTAATAAATTAACATAAAGAAATAAATATTAGCTATTATGCATTTATTATAGTGAAAATAATCATAATATAAAATTATAAAAACCATATTAGGAAGTTATATTAGAAAATTATTGTATTTAATATTAGTGAGTTTTTTTTTTTAATATATCCAATATAATTGAAAATGACTGAAGAAGTAAAAATTAATAATTCAAAAAATATCAATAAAGATGTTCAAAAAAAAAGTGAGATAATAGACAAAAAACTAAACAATTTAATAGAGTTCTATTATAATAAAGTAAAAGAAAATATCTACTATGAAAATCAAGGATTTGATTCAGGAAATATAAATAGTATGGAAGAATGTATTAAAGAATTTTATAATAGTTTTATTGATGAAAAATATAAAAAAGATGAAAATACATTATCATTTATTAACCTAAAGAATAATGAATATCATAGTGATATTATTTTTTTAAAAGAAATAATTGATGGTTGGAAATTTATGAGTAGGAAAATATATGATATAAATGAAAAAATACAAGATTTAAAAAAGAAATGTAATGAAAATATTGGTTTTAATTCTTATGAGGAATTTAAAATATTTATTATTAAAGTTATTGAAACTATTTTATTTTCAAATGATGAGTTAGAAGATATAAAAAAGCAATTAATATTTGAAGATAATGGAAATAAAAGTTTAAAATATTTTACAAATAAATTCTCAAATAATAAGAAATTAAAGGAATTAAAATATTTATTAGAAAGCAAATATTTAAGATTAAATGAAAATTTAATCAATGAAATATATATTATTGAAAAAGATATACCTGATCGTATAAATTTATTTAGAAAGCATTTAAAAGAAAATGAATGGAATAATGATTTAAAAGAATCATTTAGATATACCATTCAAAATGAAGAAAAATTACAAAAACAATTAAATTTTGAAGTAAAATTAGATAATTTACAAGAAATAGAAAAAGATTATAAATTAATTGCTAATAAATGTAAATATATTGATATTTTGATTAAGGCAGACAATGAAGGAATATATAAAAAACGTTTTAGTACAGATATTGATTTAATGAATACAATATTAAACAATATTAAAGAAAAGATAAACAATTTAAAGGATATTTCTAATGAATTTAAATTATATAAAGAAAGTTACATGGAACATATTGATCTTATAAAATCAAAAAACAATAAATTAAAAGACTTATTTAAGTATTCATTAAATTATATTGAAGATACGATTGGTTCAACAGAACACCTTAAGAATGTTAATAAAAATATTAATAATTTCCAGAAAGAAATGTATTTAAAATATAATTTATATTATCAAGAATATCAGCAAGATGTTGTATTATTAAATCAATGGTGTGAATATTATCGTGACATAAATCAAAATTTTGATAAAGAAAATCTAAAACTTGAATATAATAATATTATAGAGTGGAAAAATGTTATTGAAAATTATAAGAAAGAGTACGAAAATAATATTAAAAAACTTGAATATATTAATACATATTTATTAAAAATTAGCAATTTGATCAAACAAAAAATTAAGAATAATGATTATATAAGTATATATATAACACAACTAAAATGTTGTGAAGAATTTATTAAGATATTAAATTCCGACGGAATAACATCAACATTTATTTTAACTAATATAGTTAAATGTGATAAAAAAATAGATAAATTATTTTCAACAATAGAAAGAAAATATAATGATATTAAAAATGAAGCTAGTAATATGTATGAACAATTTATTCAATTTTCTAATAATGAAAATATAAAATTTTTAGAATTTTCTTCAGAAAATTATAAAATTAAAGTAAAAAAAATATTTTTAAATGAAGAAATTAATACTTTAAAAAAATTATTAACAGTTCGGAAATTACAATTTGAGAGCATTTTTGAAAAACTAAAATTTTATAATACACAAGTTGATAAAAAAAGTAATGATATTAAAAATAAATTTAATTATATGTTTACCAATGAAAATAAAGTATTTATAAAAACAATTGATGAATCAATGAAAATAGACAAAGAAAAAGAAGAATATCAAATATATCACCAAGAAATTAACGAGAAATATAATGAACTAAAGAAAAATTTAGATGAGATTAATAAGAAAGTTAAATCTGAATTAGATGAAAAATGGAAAAATTGTTGCACTGATAATTGTATGCTAATATCAGAATTAAAAACTATTCCAAAAGAAATTAAACATTGGTGTTACTTGAATATACCAACATCAAAAGATCTCGAAGAAATGGAGTTGTGTATGAAAATAGAAAATGAATTTAATAATTTTATTAATATATTTATTGAAAAGTGGAATATTTTAGTTGAGTATAAAGAAAAAGTAGATAATTATAAAAACAATAATAAATGGGAAAAATTAAATGAGAATGAAATTAATGAACTTAAAGATAATTGTTTAAAAATTACCAATACAGAAATTAAGTTTAAACGTTTGTCAGAAATATTAACAGCTTCTTATGCATGTATAAGTGATAAAAATACTAGTGCAATTATTGATGTACAAGATACGATGATAGAAAAATTTGAAACTTTTAAAAAGAACATTTTAATTATTAATAATAAATGTATTAAAGTGTCTTCTGCAAATATTAAAAATGAAACAACAGAAAATTTTTTGAAAAATAATCAAGATTGGTGTTATAAAAAATTAAATGAAATAAATGATTACAAATATTCCATAAGAGCAATTGATTTAAATCCAATATATGAAATGTATAATTGTAATTTTGAAAACAATTTCAGTAAGTGCGAAGATTATGAAGTATCTTTATCATGTTTAGTAAAATATTTTATGAGAAATGATAATTTAATACTCAAAAACCAAAACATATCATTTAATGAAAATTATGAAATAATATCAGAGAAAAAATTAGAATTTGAAAAGTTTTTTAGTACATTATTAATAAATGATTTTTGTATTGAAAAAAGGCAAACAATAATAGAAAAATATAATAAATTAAAAGAAGATCTTCAAGAATGGAAAATAATCATTTCTGATTTTGAAATGGCTTGTGATTGTAAGGAATACATGCTAAATATTTTATTTTTTATCAATTTAACTGATAAGAAATTAGATATGTTACATGATTTGCTTGAAAATTCTTTTAATAATTATGCGTCTTTTCATTCTGCCGAGTTAAAAATAATCAATATTAAAAATAAAATCTCTCAATTTAATTTTGAAATAAAAAGAAATACAATAGAGCATAGTAAATTAATAAATTTCAAAAATAAAGAATATATTTATAGGGATTTAAATTTATTATATAAAAATATATCAGAAAAATATAATAATTTGAAAATGTACCTAAATAAAATAGAAGGTAATTATAAAAAAGCTTCTTATTATTATGAAGGTGGTAAAAGAATTATAAATATACTTAAAGGTGTAAAAGAAAGGAGAAAATTAATTTTAAATGATGAATCCTTATTATGTTTCAATGATAGTATGTCAAAAGATAATCAAATTCAATGTAAGAATGATATTGATGAATGTTTATTAATATATAATGAAATGATAAATAATGAATCAGAAAAATCATTTTTGAATAATCATGGTATTTCAAAATATATGAAAATAGTTAAAAAAGAAATAAATGATATTGATATATATATTAAAAATTCAATTACAAAAGAAAATGCGTTAAGATTAATATATGAATGCAATTTAATATCTGATTATATTGAAAAAAATATACAAAAGTTGGATAAAGAATATGAACAAGGGTATATATTTGAGATATATACAGATGAGATTGAAGATATATATAGTAATATATGTAAGATTACTGATGATAATTATGATAATATTGAAAAATATAGTAAAAATAAATATCGAATTAAAGATATATTAAGTAAAAATAATAATTTATTAAAATGTAGCAATGTCGAAAAAGCATTTGAAGAAATATCTAAAAAAGATATTTCTTATAAAGATTATAAAGATAACTATAACGAAAAAATACTTAAATTAAAGGACCATATAAACGAATTAAGAAATGGTAAAGAAAAGTTGGTAAGAATAAATAAGAAAATAAATGAAATATATAATATTTTAAGTAGAATTGAAGAAGATCCAAAATGTGCCATAGAACAACATAATGGTAAATTATACTTAATAAAATCAATAGATGAAAATTGTCAAATCTTGAAAAAAATTTTCCAATCTGAAATATATAAAAAATATGAAAATTCAATGTACTTTCATCATTATCCAACTGATTTATTAGAAAAATTTAGTAAAATAAAAAAGTTAATCATTTACTCTCAAATGAATAATAAAGATGAAGATAATAAATGTAATAATATTAATAATTTGAGTATGAATATGGAAAAACATAAAGAAGAAATAGATATAATAATTGAAACAACAGTAGAAGAATATAAAGAAATATTAGAAAGATATAATGCTTCTGAAAGTATTTATGAAAAATTTTCTGAGGTGAATGATATATTTAAAAATGTTATAAAGCAATTGCAATTAGAATGGATAGATTTAAAAGATGATTATATTGATTATATATCTAAAGAGAATATTAAAGAAACTAAAAATAATATTGACAACAATTATTTATCAAATACAAGCCATTGTGAATATTTATGTATAAAAATTGAAAAGAGTTATCAAGAAATTGGTTCAATATTTAATTTTATTAATAATTATAAAGAAATATTAAATGAAATAATTAGTTTAAAGAAAACAAAAGAAAATTTAATTGAAGAATTTAGAACTTGTATACCAATTTACAATTCATTAGAAAACTTAATTGGCAATAATGAATGTACATATTCAGATATAAAAGAATGCTCAAAAAATAATTTCAAAATTTGGAGAGAAAATATTCAATGTTATAAGAAAAAATCAACAAAATTAATTAAAACTTTACAATGTAATATTGAGGAACAAACAAAATTTGATGAGTTTATTGATACTATAAGAGAAAAAATTCAAATTGATATTATTATTAATAATTATGATAAACGTTTAAATCAAATTAGTGAATTATTTGATAATATTAATAAATATTATGATAAATATCAAATATGTATTAATTCATTGATATATATACTTGAACATCATATTTCAAAAGAAAATATCATAAATTTGAAACTTTTTACAATTAATGATAGAATTAATTATGATGTTCTTCAAGGAATAATTGATGATCATTCGTTATATGAATCTCAATATAATAAAATTTGTAATAATCATGAAAGAAAAAACAATAAATATTTGAAGAAAATAATTTCAAGTATAATGAATAAGAAAGAAATATTAGATTGTGATGATCAAATGAATGAAATACCATTATATATTAAAGAAAAATTATTAGATTACTTCAATTTAAATAATAATATTTGGAGTTTAAAGTATTTAAATAATTTATGGGAGATAGAAAATGATATATATAATGTTATTTTGAATTATAAGCAATTATTTAAAAATCTAGAAAATGTAAAAGAAAATATTTTTTCAAATTCGTTAAGTTTCTCTCAATTTGAAAAAAATTATAATGAGAAATTATCACAATATCAAATTAATATTGCTAAAATAAAAGAAAAGTATGAAGGAATTAAGGATACACCATCAAAAGAAATTTTAAGATTAATTGAAGTGTTGGATGAAAAAAGTCAAGATATGATACATGAGTCAGAATTAAAAATTAAGAAGATTATTGAAGATACAAACTTAATTAATGCTTCAATGTATAAGTTAAGTGATGACATTAATGATTGGTGTAATAAAGCCAAAGAAAATTTAAATTCTATTACAAATAATTTTTTTCTTCATATAATTAAAATACCAATAAATGAACTGGCAACTATTAAATATTCAAAAAATAATAATGATTATAATATTGTTAAAGACTTTATCAATATTTGTGAAGAGGATATAGTAAAGTATTCAATAAAAGAAATAAAAAGTAAAAAATATGAAGTCGATGAAATTGATTTTATTCTAAATCATAAAAAAATGCTAATTAATAATAAAATAAATAAATATAATGGAAATATCGAATTTCAAAAATCGATAAATCAATTAAATGACAATTTAAATGACATTGAAAATATAGAAACACAAGTTTTATCATTCAATAATAGATATTTCTTTACATTGAAAATGTTAAAAACATATAGAGTTGCAATTAATTTATTATTCTCAATTCAGTATTCTGAACATATTTTAAAATTTTGTTATAATACTATATATAACGATGTAGAGAGTATAGATAATAATAAATTAAAAGAAAAGATGAATTTAATAAGAAATGGAATATTTAATGATGAATTTAATAATAAAATGGATGAATTAAAGAATATAATAAATGAATTAAATGAAACTCAGGAAGAACAAGATAATTTACCAAATTGTGATTTTTATAATCAAATAAAAAATTTAAAAAATATTCAAAAAGAATTAAATAATAATGTTAAATCAATTCAAAGAGGACTCAGTTATAATGGCGAATCAAATGAAAATAAACAATTATATCTATTAAAATTCAGAGATATAAATTTATTTCTTAACAATTATTATAATGAAGTTAAAAACAAATTGGAAGAAACAGAGATAATAGTAAATAAATGTGTTAATGGGTATGCAGATTACAATAATAATGTTAAAGAATTGATTAAAAATTTTGATCAAATGCTTATAGATATTCAAAATGAAGAATTAGAATATAATGTTAATATAGAAGAAATAAATTACATTAAAAAAATTAAAAATAAAGTAGAAAATATTAAGAAATTTTATAATTCAGAATATATAACAAATATTTTTATAAATTTAAAAAGTTATAAACATATTTGTAAGAATTATAAAAGCGTTGACAACTTAATTCAAAATATTTCAAGAAAGCTAGTTGAATACTATGAATTTATTAACCTAAGTGAAAATTTTATAAAATATTTTATTAATAATTCATTCATATCAAAAAATTTAAGAGATATTCAAAAAAATAACATAAATAATAAAAATCAAATTGAGTATTTAAAAAATTATTTAAATATAAATATATTTAAAAATCCAAAAAAAGAAAAAGAAGAAGAAATAAAAGAAAATATTATTAATAAAATCGAGAATACCTTTACAATTAATGATACATTATTAGAAACATCAGAACATAATATAAAAAATTTGATACAATCACAGAATAAATTTATAAAAAACTACCAAAAAATAATTAATGAAAATTTTAAAAATATTAGTATAGAAATAGAAAAGGATAAAAATGCTTGGAAAAGAATTAATAGAGAATTAAAGGTAAATTTTATACTTAATTTAATATTTATATAATTCATTTAATCTTATTATATTATATTATATTATATTATATTATATTATATTATATTATATTATATTATATTATATTATATTATATTATATTATATTATATTATATTATATTATATTATATTATATTACATATTAGATAATTTCTTTAATAAACATTGAAGGAATAAATAAAATCCAAAATAATTTAACAAAGATTGATAATAATGTAACGAGTGGAATAAATGATATTCTATATAATATCCAAGTTATCGTTGATAAAATAAATGATAAACATGTTTTGAATGATTTATTATCATGCTATGAACAATGCTATAAAGAATTAAATTGTATTAATGAAGAAATGGAAAAGTGTAGTAGTGAGATAGATGAACATATTAATTTCTTAAATGATATACAATCAGAAAGTGATTTAATACAGTCTATCTCTAATGTATTATTTAATAAACTTAATAATTATAAAGAGATATTAAAAGATTTATATAATAAGAAAAATAATTTAAAAGAATATGTTGATATCGTTTTTAATAGTACTGAATGGATAAATAATTTTAATACATTAGAAGAAAGAAAAGAAAATTTAAATAATGATATTATTCATTGTTCAAATTTGATTAATAATATATCAGGAGAAGATAACAACAACAGTTTTAGTGAGTTATATATTAATAAAATAATTAATTATATTAATGATTCATTAAATAATTGGTTGGATGAAATTCAGAACATAGAGAGATTATGTACATGTAAGACTAAATTTCCATTATATAAAATAAAAAAGATTAGTATTAAATCTTCTGATGAATTGGATAAATTATTTATTGAAAAAATATTTGTAGATTCATTAAAAACTAAATATGAAAAAAGAAAGCACCAATATAATAATCTGAAAAAGATATTGTTATCAATATCTTTAAAAAGTAATAATGATATTAGTAATGAAATCAATATATTAGAAAAAAGATTAAACAAAGAAAGCTATGAATCATGGCTATTTTATTATAACGAATACTTAAGAAATATTAAAAGTAATGAAGAATATAGTATTAATTTAATTAATGAGCATAATAAAAGTAAAGAAATACATGATTATGTTACTGAATATAAAACTTTTTTGGAAAATTTAAAGAAATTGAAATATGAAAATATAAAAGAAAATGACAAATTAGAGAAAATTCCAGATGAAATATACTCTATAATAAATAAAAATTTAGAAAATGAAGTTTATGTTAATTTAATAGAAAATTATGAAAAAAAATGGAATATTGAGAATGACTATATTAATTTAATTAAATATAATGAAATTTCATATGAAAAATTATATAAATTATATAATGAAATAAATAATTGTATTTTGAAGTATAATAAAGAAAATTCAATAAAGATGAGTATGATTGATCATTGCAATTCGAAATTAGAAACATTTGAAAATGATAGAATTAAACTTGAGCAAGAAATTATATTTAGACATAACCAATATAATAAAGTAAATAAATTAGAGAGTGAAAATAATCAATCAGTAAATGAATTAAATAAATATATTTTAGAGAATAATCAAAAATATTTATCCGAAATTGATAATTTATTAAAAATATTTAATCAAACAATTGAAGATATAACTAAAAGATATGAAGAAAGATGTAAAGATATTGTTAATGAATTTATCAGCATTCAAACATGGATTCAAAGTCTACAAAATAATATAAAGCAATATGCTTCTAATCTTCCACCAAAACCATTGTTTAATATACTTGGAAATATTATATCTATAGAAAATAATGATAATTTAGAAAATTTTAATAATGATATAAATAAAATATTAAATTCTACTATTGAAGAATCTAATGCAATTATTGAAGAAAACATAAATCATTATAATGAAATAAATGAATTATTAAATGAAAAATTGGCAAACTATAATGATATTTTTGTAGAATATAGCAATGAGGAAAAAATTTCATCAATGAAAACTACAGTAAATAAATCATTTGATGTATTAAAAGAATTTTTAAATAATTTTAATGATTATTGTATAGCATCAAGAAAATTAGTAGATGTAGAAAAGAAAACAATATCTTTGTATGGTAAATTTACATATGTTTTATACTCAATTAAAACTATAAATAATAAACTAAAGAAGTCTGAAATTAGTAATAATACAATAAGTGATTACAAAATAAAGATTAAAGAAATTGAAAAGAAATATCTTGATAAAGTATTAAAATCTGATTTTAATGACTGTGAAAATATAATTAATATATATAATGAAAATTACTATGATAAATCAAATAAAAAGGAATTTGTAAAATTATTAGTATCAAAAATATCTAAATCATTAAAAGATATTCAGATTGATACATATGGAAAATACAATAAACTTTTAGAAAAAATTAAATATTGTTCAACATTTTTAAGCGAATATTATACAAATTATGATATAATAATAAATATAAATGAGAGTGTTAGTAAATTGAATGAATTTTCATGTGATAATAATATATCAACTCTTGAAATTGAAGATTATAAAAAAGTATTTAATGAAATATTGAATAATATAGAAATAGAAAAAATTAATAAATGTGAATTATATATTCAAAGTCTTGATTTAAATCAAAATCAAAATATTTATGGAGTCAAATGCTTAATTGATAAATTTAAAAAAGAAATTCAATTTATAAAAAATAATTTAAGTAATAGTAATATTGAACATAATTTAATTAATGAGATATATAAGAATAATAAAGAATTAAAAGAAATAAGAAATATTATATTACTTATTCAAGAAAAATTTAGAGAATTTAAAAATATTAATGATAATAATACTAAAATTGAAATGAAAGTAATATTTGAAAAAGATATTAAAAAATTAGAAAAAAGTTTTGATAAAGTAAATAGAATATTTGATATAAAAGAAAGATATCAAGAAACATTAAAAAATATACAAAAGTATATGAAATTATTTGAAAATATAAAAATAAAAGAAGATGATGTTCATAATGAAATTAAAAAATTGAGAAATCAATGGAAAGAGATATTAAATTATATTAACAAACTTGAAGAAGAGGAAAAATTAAAAAAAATATTAGAAGAATTACATAAAAATACTAAAGAAGATGAAAAAAAGTATATCAAAGAATTAGGCTATTTAAATGAAGTCAGTCCTGATAAAATTTCTACTATAGAACTTAATAATGAAATACAAAAACTAAATAAAATATTTGATTGGATTGAATCAAAATTATTTGATGAAAATTTTAAAGACTATAAATGGGAGGGAGATCCAGATAGTTTAAAGAAATTGGTACAAAATATATTGGATAAACTGAATAGTGTATCGTCTATTAATAAAAGTATTTCAAATACACAGTATATTAAAGAAGAATGTAGTAAAAAGCTTGAAAACTTTAAATTTAATATTGATAATAATAAAAAAAAAATAGCAACTATAATAAATAATATAATTCAAAATGGTTTATTACAACAACATAATTTAGAGAAGTTAAGATTAAATATACACAATCATTCACAGGATTTGAGAAAAATTAATAAAGAAATACAAATAAGCGATAGAAAAGTGAAAAATGTAATTTCAAAAAATAATGAACTAGCTGATAAATATAAAGAAAAGTATTCTAGTTTTATTAATACATTGTCAATTGATTCATTAAGTTTAAAAGAAATTAATGACAAATATGAGGAATTAATTATAAATAATAATAAATTTATAGAAAAAATAAATGAAGGTTTAAACTGGTACAGGACTTTAATTAAAATAAATATTAACTATAATACATTAAAGGAAAAATTAATTAGCTGTATAGAGATTGAAGATATATTAAATAAGTATGAAAGCAGTAATAAATTTAAAATAGATTTAAATGTATTATTTAGTTCAATAAATTACAAAATTAATTCATGGAAAAAGGATAAATTAGAAATCGAGAATTTATATGAAGAAAATATGACAATTCCATTTAATTATGTAAATGAATTTCTTGAAATAAATAATGGATTAATTGATATTAAGATATTTAAAATGAATGAAAGTTTTAGTAAATTAAATGAGTATATAACAAAAAGAGATATTCAATTTAATGATATTAATAAAAAATTAAGAGAAATTATAGATAATAATAATGAAGATATAAAGAATTTATTAAATGAATTCAAAAATATTTTAAATAAGGAGAATATATTAAAATATTCCCAAAGTATTAGTAATTTCAATGAAAATTCCATTAATCTAGAAAATAACTATAAGGTATATGAAGTAAAATATATTGAAGTGAATAAAAATATTAACTGTTTAATGGAAATAACGTCATTAGCATCCGAAACCTTTACTTTAAATGAAAATAATGATAATATTAATAATCTTCCAATAAATATATATCAATTATTAATGTCCTTGTTTAATAATCCTAAAAAGATATGGGATTATAAAGAATTAGATCAATACAATAGTATAATTAAAAAATCTATTGAAATAGTATCAATTTATAAATCAAAATATAATGACATAAATAATATAATAAATAGTGTTAATTTAATTAATACTAAAAAAGACGAAAGTAATGTACCTTTAAAATCAATTGAATTAAAATTATATAAAGCTCAAATCCAGGAATATGAAAATTCATATAATAAAGAGTTAGAAAAATATAATAATATAAATAATAAATATAAAAATGAAAATGATGAACATATTCAATATTTAATATCATGTATTAAAAAAGAATTTTTATATTTCATTGGAAAATCAAATGATTTATTAAAAAATATAAATAATACGTTTGAAAATGAATTTAAGAATATTGAGTCAATAAAAAGAGATGAAACAGAAATAGATGAAATAAAAAAATGGATAATAGATAAAACACAAAGTATTAAAGATATGGAAGATAATTTACCACCAAGTGAATCTTTAATTTCATTAGATTCTATAATGAATTTTGATTTTAATGGTGACTTCTTAGAATATAATAATTTTCTAAAAGAAAAAATCGATTTAATTATTTTAAAGGGAAAGGAAAAACTTGAAATTAGTAACAATAATTGTAATATAATTAATGATGAAATAAAAGAAAAAAAAGAGTATATTAATAAATTAAATAAGTTACAATTTAATAAAATAAATGAAGTAATCGAAGATCTTAACAATTTAAATCAAAATAAAGAAGATTTAAAAATTCTTTGCAATTTTACAAAATTATTTATTGATTTTCAAGAAATAGTATATTTATTGTATGGTAAATTAATTTTCATTAATGGTCAGTTAAATTCATTACATATAAAATACAAAGAAGCTGATAACTCTAATGTCAATAATCCTATGAATACAATAGAGGAATTGAATAAAAAATTTAAAGAAATTGAAGAAATAATTAAAAATATACAAAATGATGGAATATATAAAAATTATGAAATTAATCAAAAAATATTATATAAAAATGTATTACTTAAAATCAATAGAAAGGAAATGATATTACAACATATAATAAAAGAAACAAAAATTATAAATGAATTACAAAGGAAAATAAATATAAATTATGAAAAAATAAATGAAAGAAATATATTGTTTAAAGAGATAATTATAAAAATAGATTCTTGTGAAGATAGTTATAAAAATATAGTTGATTTATTTAAAGAATTTAATGCTTATAATTTATATGATAATAATTATCAAAACATTAATATATTATATAAAGAATTGAAAGAAAATTTTGATAATATTAATAAACTTATTGAAGATGAGACTAAAAATATGAACATTATAGATTCATTAATAATTAATAATAAGATAAAATATTTAAATAATAAAGTTGATGATTTAAAGATAAATTTAAATAAATCAAAAGAAGATTTGAATTGTCACATGCTTTTAATAAAACAAATTGATTTAATATTAAATCTTGAAAATTTATTTATAAAAATTAAAACAAATTTTGATATAAATGAGGAAAAAATTTCATCTATAAAAAATCAAAACTATTATCAAGAAAGAAAAACTTATCAAGATTCTATGGATAAATCTGTTCAAACTTTAATACAATCATATGAAGAGGTAAATGAAAAGTTTGATATTTCTTCAATTAAAGAGTTAAATATTAAAAATTATATTAAAAATTACTATCAAAATTTAAACAATAATATAAATAAATTTTTAGAAAATTTTAAAAATTTTTATAGTAATAATAATAAAGAAGATGAAGAAGCAAAAATATATGAGAATAATAATATAACTGAAGCAAAACAATTTTTTCAAGAGTTATTGAAAAATAATTATTTATTAATTAATGATAGAGATAATATTTTAATAAAATGTGAATCTTTATATAAAAGTTTTAGTAAAGATTTAAATGATATTGAAGTATATATAAAAGAATTAAAAAATTTGTATCAGAAACATTCAAACATGTATGAAAGTCTGTCCAAAAATGAAAAATATAATATTTGTAATGATATAAATCTATGCAATAGTATAAACAATATAAAAAATGAGTGGTTTAGTAACATTGAATATATTAAACAAATATATAATGATTTAGAGAAGAGAAATGATATAATTAATAGTAAAATTCAATATTTGGAATTAAAAGATATTTTATTAAAAAAATTATTAACAAGTGAAGATTTATTAAAAAAGTTAAATCCTTTGGAGAACCAAAATTTTAAAGATGAAATTGAAAATTTGTTAAAATTAGTTTCTGAAGAAATTAATCAATGGGATATTAATACACAATTATTAAATGATGCTAATAATATATTTCAAAAAATAGAAAATTATTATGAAATGAATATTCAATTTATTAATAATGAGAATTTTGAAAATTTTATTATATGTAACGATACAAATGAGTATAATGAAATTAATAATTATATATGTATAAATACATCAAAATTAAATAATTTAAAAGATATTCTATATAATATTACTAATTTGCAAATCAAATATGAAACTCTAAACAATGATTTAAATGAAAGCATGAATATTGAAAATTTTGAATTTTTACAGAAGTCATTAAATTCAACTAATTCATTCAACGAGCTAAGAATTATAAACAATCAATATAATCAGGATTTTGAAAATATTAAGAAAGATAGTAACGACATTATCGATTCATTAAATAAATATAAATATTATTTATCAGAATATAATATTGATTCAAATGATATAGATTTCAACAAGCCAACTTTACAATATATTGATGATGCAAAAAGAAAAATAGATGAAATTATAAAAGCAATTGAGATTTTTATTGATATTAAAAAAATTAATATTGATTTAAATGATGTAAATAATTTATTCAAATTAATAAAGAAATATAGAGAAAAGAATATTAAAATTAATTATTTATTAACTGAAAGTAAAATAATAAATTTAGAACTTAAAGGAGAATATATAAATATTGATGAAATTAAAGAAAGGATTGATAATTTAAATTCAGTTTTAAATATTACAAAACATAATATAACCGATGATAACATAAATAATAATAATTTTGGTATATATAATAAATTATTCAACTCAATAAATATGAAATATAATGAAGATTTAACAGAATTAAAGGTAATCATTAATAAAAATATTAAAAAATATGATACATATAATAAAGGAAA
This sequence comes from Piromyces finnis, assembly GCA_002104945.1. NCBI lineage: Eukaryota > Fungi > Neocallimastigomycota > Neocallimastigomycetes > Neocallimastigales > Neocallimastigaceae > Piromyces > Piromyces finnis. The sequence goes on along the minus strand of MCFH01000005.1, from coordinate 117,912 downwards.
TGATACATTAAATATATATGATGGCAAAAGTATTCAAAATCTTAAAAATAATATTCATAGTATAATGAATATATACAATAAATTAATTAATGAAATATTAATAATTGATTATATAAATGTATTAAGAGATAAATGTGATAATTTAGACAATGATATTATTGATATAGATTTTTTTACATTGAATAATGAAATACTCTCAAAAAATGAACAAATATATTTAGATCATATAGAAAATATTAAAAAGGAAGTTAAATACATATCAAATTATATTAATAGTTGTGAAAATTTATTAAATAATAAAACAAAAAATCAAAAGATCGAAGATTTAAAATATTATAATGAAATATGTGAAATTCTATTCTTTATTGATAATTCCAAAATAAAAATAGACGAATTTAAAGATATATTTAATGATACACTTAGTATATATAAATATCACAAAGAAACTTTAAATGTTCATTTAATGGAGAATTATTTCTTGAATAAACTAATTTATGCAAAAAGTAATGAAAAATGTGATATAACTTCAAATTTATTTGATGAAACTAAAAATTTAATTAAGGATATTGAAAATAAGCATGAAATAATTAAAAACATTTTGAATAAAAGTTTAAATTGGGAAAGCGAACTTTATAATTCAATATTTATTATAAATAATAATGTAATATTAAAAATATGGAATGATATAGAAAATAATATAGATATTATTAGAAATGAAGAAACTAATATTAATTACATATCGAATCAGGCAAATTATATAATTAATAACCTTGAAAATATTAAAAATGATTTAAATATAATTTTTCCAGAATCATTAACTTTTTTAATTAATTATTCAATAAATAATAATAATGACGATTTATTAAATAATTTCAATAGTAAATATGTTTTTTGCAAACAACAATGTATTAAAAATTTCGATAATTTAATTAATTATTACTTTAATCAGAATTTTAAAGTTGGATATCTAAATGAAACTATCAATGATATTCATAACATTTTATTACAAGTTAATAATAAATTTTACAATCAACATCTAATATTCAAATATATTGCAAACAAAAAAGATTATTTAGAGAAACAATTTTATATTTATTCATTATTAGAGAAAATTGACAAATTAATTGAATCTAATTCAAATAAAGATTATGAGGTTGAATTTAATATTTATCAAATAAAAAAATATGAAAATGAAATTCAACAATTTTTAGCGAAAAATATTAATAATTTCTCTTGGTTTATTGAAATTAAAGAAATAGATCTAAAAAATGAAGATGAAAAAAAAGAAAGAAACCATTGCATACAATATATAAAATCATTTAATGAAAAGATATATAAAAGAAATTTAATTATAAATTCAAAAATTAATTATTATATGGAAAAAAATGATTTAACAAAATTTAAATACTCTGTTAGTAGAAACTCTTCTATTCAGAACATTTATGAAAATATAGATTTAAGTAATATTAAGTAATATTCATAATAATATATTAATGTCAATTTATATTTAATACTTTTTTTTATTAAATAAATATATTATTTTTAATAAATATTTTTATATAATTTAATTAATAACATTAGAGAAAGAGAATGTACCAGAAAATTGATATTTTATAAAGACTTTTTAACGAGTAAAAATAATTCGTTTATATTTTTAATTAAAAATAAAACATTCAATAAAACTTTAAAAAAACAGTTAAAAATATATAAGTTGTTAAATGAAATAAATATTAAATCTAAAAAAAAACAACCATTTAAAAATGAATTGATAAAAAAAAATTATACTATATACAATATATGCTTTATTAACATATATCTAGAAATATTAAAAAAAAATTATATAAAAAATAATATTATATATTCAGATACAATAAATAGAATAAATAAAAAATATAAAATATTAGATAAATTAAATATTAAACTGTTTAATTTCAAAAACATTTTAAAAAACAACATTTTAAAACATAACTATAATTGTTTTAAAAATATAAAACTATTTAAATATTATAAACTATTTTTAATATTTAATTTCGCTTTATTAAAAAATAATAAAAAAAGACTAATAATAATTAAAAGCTATAAAAAAATAATTAATTTAACTTCAAATATAAATACAAAAGCCAGCTTTGAAGTTATTAAATTGAATTATGAATATATTTTAAATAATATTAAAAATAATATGAATATTTTAAATATGGAAAATAATAAGAAATCAAAAATAGTAAAATCACATGGCTTAATAAATAAAGAAAAAGAAAAATATATAATTAATATTAATGAAAATAAATGTAAAGAAAACTTTAACAAAACTATAAATAATGTTTATATCACTAATAGTACAAATACATTAAATTTTATTGAAAATAATATAAATGAAGATAATGATAATAATAAGGATAATATCAAGTTTAATGAATTAAATAATTTAGAAAATATTTTAAAAGAAAATAATAAAAATAAAATGTTTATAAAAAATAGAATAACAGAATTTGAAAATGATAATAATAATAATATATCAAATTTATCAGATAATTTCTATTTAGATGAAGATTTTTATAGAATCATTAATAATTATAATAATAATATTTATTTAAATGAAAAATTAGTATTTAGTATTAAAGAAAAAATATGCAATAAAAAAGTATTAAAATTCAATGATATTAATAAAAACTTTAATATAATTAAAGAAAATACAAATAATTCAAATATTAATAAAGAGATAAGTAAACCTTCAAATTTAATTGAAATAACAAAAAATGAAATTGAAATTAATGAGTCATATAGTATTGAAAGTTTAACAAATAACTCCAATAGTTCTATATATTCAGAAAATAATTTTAATGATAATTATATCATAAAGCCAAATAAATGTTTGTCTAAAATATTAAATGATAATATACAATTTGATTATTTACTCTGGAAAAATATTGAAGAAGAGCAAAATAAAATCATTGAAAATGAATTAATGAATGATAAACAAAGTGAGAATATCGAGAAAGAACAAAATGAATTAATTGATAATGAACAAAATGGAATCATTGAAAATGAATTAATGGATGAAAAACAAAATGAATTAAATAGCTTACAAAATAATATTAACTATGCAACTACAAATGAAATCATTGAAAATGAATTAATTGATAATGAACAAAATGAAATCATTGAAAATGAATTAATGAATAAAGAACAAGATGAAAATATTGAAGAAGAACAAAATGAATTAATTGATGAAAAACAAAGTGATAATGTTGAGGAAGAGCAAAATGAAATCATTGAAAATGAATTAATGAATGATAAACAATGTGAGAATGTTGAGGAAGAACAAAATGAATTAATTGATAATGAACAGAATGGAATCATTGAAAATGAATTAATTGATAATGAACAAAATAAAATCATTGAAAATGAAATAATGAATAAAGAACAAGATGAAAATATTGAAGAAGAGCAAAATGAATTAGTTGATGAAAAACAAAATGATAATGTTGAGGAAGAACAAAATGAAATCATTGAAAATGAATTAATGAATGATAAACAAAGTGATAATGTTGAGGAAGAACAAAATGAATTAATTGATAATGAACAGAATGGAATCATTGAAAATGAATTAATGGATGAAAAACAAAATGAATTAAATAGCTTACAAAATAATATTAACTATGCAACTACAAATGAAATCATTGAAAATGAATTAATTGATAATGAACAAATTGAAATCATTGAGGAAAAAGAACAAAATGAATTAATTGATAATGAACAGAATGGAATCATTGAAAATGAATTAATTGATAATGAACAAATTGAAATCATTGAGGAAAAAGAACAAAATGAATTAATTGATAATGAACAGAATGGAATCATTGAAAATGAATTAATGGATGAAAAACAAAATGAATTAAATAGCTTACAAAATAATATTAACTATGCAACTACAAATAAAATCATTGAAAATGAATTAATTGATAATGAACAAATTGAAATCATTGAGGAAAAAGAACAAAATGAATTAATTGATAATGAACAGAATGGAATCATTGAAAATGAATTAATTGATAATGAACAAATTGAAATCATTGAGGAAAAACAAAGTGAGAATGTTGAGGAAGAACAAAATGAATTAATTGATAATGAACAGAATGGAATCATTGAAAATGAATTAATGGATGAAAAACAAAATGAATTAAATAGCTTACAAAATAATATTAACTATGCAACTACAAATGAAATCATTGAAAATGAATTAATTGATAATGAACAAATTGAAATCATTGAGGAAAAAGAACAAAATGAATTAATTGATAATGAACAGAATGGAATCATTGAAAATGAATTAATTGATAATGAACAAATTGAAATCATTGAGGAAAAAGAACAAAATGAATTAATTGATAATGAACAGAATGGAATCATTGAAAATGAATTAATGGATGAAAAACAAAATGAATTAAATAGCTTACAAAATAATATTAACTATGCAACTACAAATAAAATCATTGAAAATGAATTAATTGATAATGAACAAATTGAAATCATTGAGGAAAAAGAACAAAATGAATTAATTGATAATGAACAGAATGGAATCATTGAAAATGAATTAATTGATAATGAACAAATTGAAATCATTGAGGAAAAACAAAGTGAGAATGTTGAGGAAGAACAAAATGAATTAATTGATAATGAACAGAATGGAATCATTGAAAATGAATTAATGGATGAAAAACAAAATGAATTAAATAGCTTACAAAATAATATTAACTATGCAACTACAAATGAAATCATTGAAAATGAATTAATTGATAATGAACAAATTGAAATCATTGAGGAAAAAGAACAAAATGAATTAATTGATAATGAACAGAATGGAATCATTGAAAATGAATTAATTGATAATGAACAAATTGAAATCATTGAAAATGAATTAATGAATAAAGAACAAGATGAAAATATTGAAGAAGAACAAAATGAATTAATTGATGAAAAACAAAGTGATAATGTTGAGGAAGAACAAAATGAAATCATTGAAAATGAATTAATGAATGATAAACAAAGTGATAATGTTGAGGAAGAACAAAATGAATTAATTGATAATGAACAGAATGGAATAATTGAAAATGAATTAATTGAAGAAGAACAAGATGAATTAATTGATGAAAAACAAAGTGAGAATGTTGAGGAAGAACAAAATGAATTAATTGATAATGAACAGAATGGAATCATTGAAAATGAATTAATGGATGAAAAACAAAATGAATTAAATAGCTTACAAAATAATATTAACTATGCAACTACAAATGAAATCATTGAAAATGAATTAATTGATAATGAACAAATTGAAATCATTGAGGAAAAAGAACAAAATGAATTAATTGATAATGAACAGAATGGAATCATTGAAAATGAATTAATGGATGAAAAACAAAATGAATTAAATAGCTTACAAAATAATATTAACTATGCAACTACAAATGAAATCATTGAAAATGAATTAATTGATAATGAACAAATTGAAATCATTGAGGAAAAAGAACAAAATGAATTAATTGATAATGAACAGAATGGAATAATTGAAAATGAATTAATTGAAGAAGAACAAGATGAAAATATCGAAGAAGAGCAAAATGAAATCATTGAAAATGAATTAATGAATGAAGAACAAAGTGAGAATATTGAGGAAGAACAAAATAAATTAATTAATAATGAACAAAATGAAAGCATTGAAAGTGAATTAATTGATGAAAAACAAAATGAAAATATTAAAGAAGAGAAAAATGTGTTAATTGATGAAAGAAAAAATGAAAATCTTGAAGAAGAGCAAAATAAATTAATTAATAATGAACAAAATGAAAGCATTGAAAATGAATTAATTGAAGAAGAACAAGATGAATTAATTGATGAAAAACAAAGTGAGAATGTTGAGGAAGAACAAAATGAATTAATTAATGAAAAACAAAATGATAATGTTGAGGAAGAACAAAATGAATTAATTGATAATGAACAGAATGGAATCATTGAAAATGAATTAATGGATGAAAAACAAAATGAATTAAATAACTTACAAAATAATAATAACTATGCAATTACAGATTCATATAATAATTTAATTGAATTTCAAAAAAATCTTTTTAAAAAAAATAATTCTTCAAATGATATATCAAATCAAAAAAATCCTGAGAGTTTAGAAAGTTTAAGCAAAAATGATAAATCAATTAATAATTTAATCATTGATTCAAATGAAAACGTAAATTCTAAATCGAAATTATATAGTGAACCTAATAATATATTAAAAAATAAGTATGAAATTCCTAATTTAGATTATCAAAAATACGAATATAATATAATGAAGTCAATTGAAAGTATTCATAAATCAATTGAGAAATTAAAAAATACTTCAGATATATATAATGACAGTAAAAATAGTAATGATGTTCAATATAATTTATTAAATAGTAGCAAATCTAGTACTAAAGATACAAACAATAATATATATGAAGTTTTTGATTTATATAACGAATTTAAAAACTCAAACTCAAATTCTAATTTATTAAGTAATACAAATACAAAATGTAATTCAAAAGAATCATTAGATTCGTTATTAAATAATTATCCTATTTTATATGAACAATTTTTAAAGAATTATAGTAATGAATCGATTCAAAGTGTTATTAGTATTGATCCCAAAAATGATATAAATAATAATAATGAAGATATGGAGAAAATTAAAATTTTAATTCTAAATAATTTGAATAAAGACTTTCAAAAATATAATGATGAAAATAATAATAATGAAGATAATTTAAGTAGACATGATTCAGAATCATCCCTTCTTAATTCTTTCATAAACTTAAGAAATAATATTAATGTATGTTATTCAAATAGTTTATCTAATTTATCAATTAAATCAAACAAGGAAAAATTATCAAGAGATAATTCAAGTATATTTAATCAAAATTTGGATAGAAAAATTGGAGAAATTAAGGAAATGATGCTTTCAATAGAAAGAATGAAATCAAGTAACAATAGTGATCCTAACTTATCCAATCTAAGTAGTATAATTTCTCAAAACGAAAATAAGATGTCTTGTAATAATAAATGTTCAATTAGTAACGAAAATAATAATAATAATAATAATAATAATAATAATATAATTAATTCATATAATAAATTAGATGAAGGAGATAGTATTAAATTAGATAAAATTATATCATTATATGTGGATAACATTAGTGATAAATATAATAAAATAATTAGTATACTAAATGATGGTGATGAAAATAGTAGCAATATTGAAAAAGAATTGTCAAATAAATATAACGAAATAAATAAAAGTTATGAATCCTTATTATCATTATATAAGAATACAAATAATATTCATAATAAGTTATTATTAAATGGAAAAGCTAATAATATTTCATTTTCAAAGAACGAGGATAATAAATTAAAGTTAAATGGTAATGATGATTTAAGATTATATGAAAATTTAAGAAATAAATATAATTTAGCAAAGCCTTATAGTCATGAGAATTTATTAGATAATAAAAAAAAGAATAATGAACATAGTAATTTAGTTGAAAATTCTTTACAAATGTTTGATGATATAATCAATAATGAGCCAAATGTTAAATACATCGAAAATGAAAGTTATTTAAATTTAGGTGAAAATTATTCAGGTTCTCAATCCTTTAATAACAGTATACTTAATAATAATCCATTTAATATAAGATTTAATAACATAATAAATAATAGTCCTTTGAACTTAAATAATATTGAAAAATCTAATGAGTCATTGGTTTCTATTAATAGTTTATTAAATAGTACATCCGATATATTAACAAAAGATAATACTGTAATAATTGATGAAATAAACAATAAAATTAATAGCAAAAAGGAAATAAAAAAGAGTTTTTTTGATTCAGATATTTCTGTTGTATCTATTAATAATAATGGAGATAATGAAACAAATAGTATTATAAGTGATATTTCATTTAAAAATACTAAGCTTTCTATTAAACTGAAGAATGATGATGATGATGATGATAATTCTAATGAGTCTTTAAATTATTCAAAAATATCAGTTGATAGTTTATTTGAAATATCTAAAGATATAAATTTCACAGAAGAAGAATTAAAACAATATAGTAAAATAGAAGAAAGTTCAAAAATAAAAATAAATAATAAAAATAACAACATTAGCAATAACAACAACAACAACAATAATAATAATAATAATAGTAATAATAATAATAATAATAATAGCAATAGTAATAGTAATAGTAATAATAATGGTAAATCAATAAATAACAATGAGCAAAATAAACTAGAAGATATTGATAGTATTAATAACTTAAGTATTGATAAAAAAAGCAATATTAGTAATAAATCACCAATTTTAATTAATAATTCGTATTCATCTATTTTTAGCTACTATTTTGAAAATAATTCTTCAAGATGTCCATCGTTAAATAAAATGGCACCTATGTACAGTTCATTTATTACTATAACTAATGACGATTCAAAAAAATCATTAATTGAAAAAACAATATCTCGTCGTAATTCTAATCTGGGCAGAATTAATAATATAAGCAAAACCCCTAAATCAAAAATCAAAAACAGTATTTCAAATCTAATCAATAAGAGAAATTGCATAAAAGAATCATTTTCAAAAAAAAATAAGTATATACTTTACCCAAGTGTTTCAAAAGTATTTAAAAATGCTGGAATTAAAAAATCAAGAATACCATTATTAAAGATTTACAATAAGAATTTAAACAAAATAGATATAATTAATTCATCATTTAGTTCAAATAATTCTTTTAATGATAATATTAATTCAAAAATAAATATATACTCATGTAAAAAAGACGAATCTCAAATTGAATGCAATAAAAGTAATGAATCATTTAACAATATACAAAAAAGAAGCGATTATAGAAATGACAGCGACTTTTTAAATAAAAATATTGATTGTTGTTCCTTTGATTCTTTTGTTGATCTTAATGATTATAAAATTAATCACAAAAATTTTGAAGCAATTCTTAAAAAAAGCAATAACAGTATTAATAATAACACTAGTGATAGCAACAAAACTTTAAATGAAAGTACTAGTCATGGGAATATTCCAATAAACTATTATAAAATTAATAATATAGAAGCTTTTATAAACAATTTAAGAAAACCAATAATAAAATCCAATAATAAATGTTCATTTAAAGAATCCAAAACATATTATTGTCGTGTCGTAGGTGAAACCGTCATGATCAGAATTGGTGGTGGATGGAAAGATCTTAATTCATTTATTTATGATAGAGTAAGCAAAATTTTAGAATATCAAAATGACATTAGTATTCAAAATGATGAAATAGAAAAGGAAAAAGAAATTCAAAAAGAAAATCAAAAACCACAAGAAAAGCCAATATTTTTACCTATTAATGGTGTCAAAAGTACAATGAAATATAGGAATAATGTGAATAATAATAATATCATGAAAAAGGACTATCAAAGTAATAAAAATATTTATAATAACCTTAAATATAAAAATCTAAAAAGTAATGATAGCAATATTATGAGAAATAATTATAATATTGGTAAAAAGAATATTAATAACAGAAATAATAATAATAATAATAATAATAATAATAATAATGAAATTAAGAATATAAATAATAATTTAGTTCCAATATCTGTTGAAAGAAAAACTTTAATTAAAAATAATTAAACCATTATGTAACAATTAGCTATAATTATTAATATATATATTTTTTATTTATTATTCTATTATAAAGCTTATATAAAAACATAATAATATAATTATTATTAATAAATAATATAAATATAAGATATTATTTATATAGATATTTATATGTTCAAAAAGGTTTATTATTATATTAATTACAGATTTTTAAAAATATAATTTTATTTTAATTATATTTTATTTTAATTTAAAAATCGTACAAAATAATCATTATTAGAAAAGTTGATGTTATTATATAAATATTATTAGTATAGTAGATTATCAAAAATAATTTTTATTTATTGAATAAAATTATTTATAAAATTATATTTTATTTGATCAAAATTTTAAATGAAACGATGATTATATAAATTATATACTATAAAATAGATAAAAATGATATTAAAATTGAAATTTATGATACAAGAGAATTTGATTTAATATTTCTTTGTCTAAAAGAAAATGTCGGATAGTCTGATTGTTTTTTAATAATAGTATTTCCAGTTAATTTTTCTTTACTATTTGATGAAATAATCTTATTTTTTGGTTTTGTAAGCTTTTATATATTTTAAAATTATGTTAAAATCAATAAATAAGATAAATTAGATTTTTAAGGAATAAAATAATATAATTATATATATATTATATTAATTAATGTACTTCATTAATTCTATTGTCTAAATCAGCAAGTGCTTTTTTTTTCATTTCTACTGGAATCACCTCATGTTTAGCAATTTTTCCATCCCTCATATAAATAACTCTATCCGCAAAATTTTTTAAATAAACATCATGCGTCACCATAATTAATGTCATTTCTTTATTAAAACATATATAATAGAATAAATTTAACTTTTTATAAAAGTTCTATATATCAAAAAAATATAATATATATATATATATATGACATACTATCAGCTATATTAAGATTATGTAAAAGTTTAATAATTTTATAAGTATTTTCTCTATCAAGATCTCCACTTTTTTGATAATGAATTATATAAAATTAAAATTATATATAAATTATTTTGTAAATATAAAATTAACATAATTTTAATAAGATTATAAAAAGAAATTACGTTGGCTCATCAAGAAGTAATATATCAGGTTTATTTGAAATTGCACGAGCAATTGTAACTCTTTGTTGTTCACCACCAGATAATTGATTCGGATAATGATTAACTCTATTTTCTAATCCTACTCTATATAAACTTGCTTTTAAATTATACATATTAAATATTCATTTTATTATATTTTCATTATTTTAAAAATTTAAAATATTAATATTGTACAATCATAAAAATCTTCAGTATTATATTAATAAATTTATAACGATATTATTATTTTTATATTTACCTAACGACACAGCTGTTCTTTCAGCTTTATCCAATTGTCCTAATAGCTGCATTGGAAATTCTATATTTTCTTTGGCTGTCATTGTATTTAATAGATTAAATGCTTGAAACACAAATCCTCTATATAAATATTAAAGATTTTTATATCCAAAAAGCAATTACATAAATTAGTATTATCATTAATTACTAATAATTTCTATATTAATATTATTTACAATTTTTTTAATCTTAAATCGGCAAGGACAGAATCTTTTGTATTTGAATTAATTTCTATAATATTAAAGTAAAAAAAAAAAACAATTATAATAAAGAAAAAAAAATTTTTTTATTTTATTAGTATTAAAATTACTTGTTCCACATATTACTAATTCTCCTTTTGTTGGTTTATCAATTGTTCCTAAAATATTTAATAATGATGTTTTTCCTCCTCCTGAAGTACCATATATTGTAAGCCATTCTCCTCTTCTTACATCTAACGAAATTCCTCTTTTAATTAAAAATTATATTTTTATATCATTAATTACATTAATAACAATTATTATTATTATTATTATTATTTTACAATAAACCTTTAATATTTTTTATTTAAGGTATTTACCTTATAGCTGGTACACCTTCTAAACCAATTAAATATGTTTTATGAATATTTTCTAAATGTACAACAACTTCATTCTGACTTTTATCTTCAAATTCATCATCAATATCCTTACAGTGTTTTATTTGTATACATTATTCATAAATTTTTAATTTCTTAATATAAAACATGTTGAATATATATGCTATTATTATAATTACATTATATTCTGAAGTCTCCAAAATAATTTCACTAGCGCATGAAGAGTTGTTGATAATTTTTTTATTCATTTTTTTTATTACTTATTAGATTTTAGTTTAAGAAATTATAATAATAATAATACACAATACACAGCAAAAAAAAAAAAAAAAAAGCAAAAAAAAAAAAATAAAAATTACAAATTTAAATAATTATTATTAAAGTTGAAATTTATATACCTTAAAAATTTTGTTTTTTGAAAATTTTTGTAATATTTATTTTAAAAAACTATAATAAATAATAACTTTATTATTATTATTATTATTATTATTATTATTATTATTATTATTATTATTATTATTATTATTATTATTATTATTATTATTATTATTAATTACAACAATTTACTTTTTCTATAAAATTTTTAAAGCATTCATTTTTTTTTTTATTTTATTTTTGTTTTTTTTTTTTTATTATTTATTACTTATTTAAATATTATATCTAATAAAGTAGTCTTTTTTTATTAATTATTATCTCTTGATTTAAATTTAAAAATTAATTTTTAGGTTTACCCCAACCTCCACCTCCTGGTGTTTTTATAATAATTCTATCATTAATTCCTAAGGTTATTGTATTTTTACCACCAATATTTAAAATTTCCGTTTTATCTGAATTTTCAATATTATGAATCCAAATATTTTCCCCTTTCATACCATTTTCACCTCCCTCAAGTCTACATTATTAAATTTATTTATATTAAATAATTGTTAATACTAATAATAATAATAAAATTTAAATATATAAAAGTAAAATTTGTTAATTTACCCATATGGAGCAAACACTCTTCTTTCAGTTAAAACAGATAATTGTAATGGTTCTAGAAACTCTAATTCACGGATCACACCATCACCACCATTAAATTCACCTCTACCACCTGAGTTTTCTCTTATTTCAAATCTCTTTAATATAACAGGATAACGTTTTTCAAGAATTTCCTATAGATTATATTAAATAATATCATTGGTCATTTATATCAAATATATGCTATTTGATAAAAAAAAAAAAAAAATATTAATTAAACTTACAGGATCAGTAATTCTTGTATTTGTCTATGGTTAATATAATTTTTGAGATATAAAAAAAAAAAAAAAAAAAAAAAAAACTTCATTATTATTTATATTATTTATTATATATAATTAAAAAATATATTAATTGATCAGTTTAAAATGCTATTACCATATGGGTATGAATTCCACCTATTTTTATTTTATTTTTTAATATTGTATAATTTATAATTAGAATTAGAATTAGAATGATTATATATATATATATATTGATAAAAAAAATAATTATATAGCAAATAATAAAATTATAATATACTTCTTCCATGCCATGTTGGACCCTTTATTTAATTAAAATGTAAAATATTATTTTTTTAGTTATATTCTTTCATTTTATAAATATAATAAGTTACATTTAAATATAAAATACTTACAGCACCACTATATTTTATTATTTTAATAATCGAAAATACCAAAGATACACATTTTTATTACTTTATTATAAATTAATTTTTTTAATTTCATATAATAAATATTTACCTTCCACCAGCTTGAATTTAATTTAATATCATGATAAGATATTTTTATATATACAAAAGAATTAGTAATGACATTAAAATTATAAAAATACATAAATATATATATATATATTACCAATAGTCTATTAATATAAATTATTTTATAATTAATAAATTAATTAGTTAATAATATATTAATTAAATAAGATATTTATTTAATGAGTTAATACATACTTCGTAGTAACCCCATCCATCATCACCTTCCTTACCAAAAGTAATGTTATTCATACAACTAATAATAACAATTTTTTAAAAAGTATTAAAATATATTATTAAATTTTAATATTATAAATAAGTAGTAATTCTAATATTAACCCTTGACTAGCAGCTGTAGCATTAAATGCTTTTAAGATAACATCACAAATACGTTGAGAAGTAAGTACATTACCACCAACTACTGCAACACCTCCTTTTGGTGATAAAATAGATCCTTCTGGTATAATGATCTTTACAGGTGCAAGACAACCTTGATTTAATGGAATATCTGTGCCAACCATAGCACGTAGACAATATATAATGGCACTATATGTAATTGCTCTTGGAGCATTCCAATTTCCATACACTTGATAGCCAGTACCTGTAAAATCAAATACACTACTGCCATCTTCTGGATTAATAGTAACCTTTAATTTAATTTTTGTACCATCATCCATGAAATCTTCAGCAATTAATTCTTTACCTTCATACTTTTTATAAACACTCTTCAAAAGATTTCTTACAGCTAATTCTGCATTTTCACGAATAAATTTCATGTAAGCCTGAACAACCTTTAATCCTATTAATCATAACATATATTATAAAAAAGGAATTTTTAAGAATTATATTATGAATGATAATATTAATTAAAAATAATGTATCTTTTATAAGATATATATATATTTAAACAATTTACCATATTCAACAATTAATGATTTAACTAAAAGAATACCCCTTTGGTTAGCAGCAACTTGAGCTATTTAGTTTTAAATTAGATTTTTAATGTAAATAAATATGTAATTTTGTAATTAATTCTATATATAATACTAAATCTTTAATCATACCTTTTAAGTCCTATTATTATTTTTTCATTTATTTATCGAAATAAATAAATATTAAATTAGATATTTAGGCATTATTTTTTTTATCCGAATACGTATTTATAAAAACAAAATAATCCTTACAGATATATTATCATTTAAGCATCTTGTTCCACTTTAAATTAAATTAATTAATCGTTAATAATTTATAAATAGATATTAAATATGCATATTATTTGTTTTATACGATATTACCTGCAATCATCATATTGTTTTGGATTTTCTACTAAAATCTTAGTAATACCTTCTTCATCAAAGACACCATTATGTACTAATTTAAAAGATCTAATAGCAGCACCTTCTTCATATAATCGTTTTGAAGATGGTGGCATACTTCCCTTTTTTTTAATAGAAATTTAAAAAGTATATTAAAAAATAAATATAATTCATACATGTTTGATTTATTAAATACTTACTGGTTGAAGGCCACCAATATCAGCATGATGTCCTATATAGTATAATTATAAATTTAATATTTATTTTACAGTTAATAACTTTATATTTTTTTTTCTTATATTTAAAAAAACATTAATAAAAAATAATAATTTGTTTATATTTTTACCTCTACTAGCAACAAAGAATACAATTTCATTATCTTGGAATACTGGAGTAATTACTGTGATCTTTTATTATCAAAATGAAATAACATATTAATATTTAAATTTGAATCTTTAGATTATACTTTTAATTTATAAGTTTAGAAATATACATCTGGAAGATGAGAACCACCAGCTTCTGGATGGTTAGATACTAGAACATCTCCATCTTGGATATCATCCTTTAAAATCTCGATTTGACATTTAACTGCTTCTTGCATAGAACCAAGATGAACTACATTATTTAATATAAATATTTAATTAATAATACATTAATCATTCACTTACTATAAAAAATAATAAATAATTCTATTATGAATTTACTTAATTTTAAAAATAAAAAATATTATATAAAATAACATTATTTTACCTGGAATATGTGGAGCATTACTAATTAAACCTCCATCAGGACCAAAAATAGCACATGAAAAATCTAATCTTTCTTTAATATTTGTTGAAATAGATGTTTGTTGTAATGTCCTACCCATTTGTTCAGCAATTGACATAAAACGATGAGAAAAGATAGATAATTGAATTGGATCACAGTTTACTTCATCAACTAAACCAGTCTTATTATTAAATTTATTATTAATTTCAATTTCTATATAATCTGGATATATGTATGCTTCACATTGTGGTTCTACAACAATAGTTGTAGTATCATTAATAATTAAAGCAGGACCTTTAACAATATTACCAGATTTAAGATTGGATAATAAATAGACTTCTGTATTTATTCTACCATTTTCAAAGAAAACTGAAGTTGTTTCAATAGAAGAATTTGTTTCCTGGAATTCCAAATAACTATAATCTGGTTTTATTATATTTCCTCTTTTATTACCAATTCCACGAACACGTATATCATCAATAATAATATCTCTATCCTTAATGTCAAAGCCAAATTCTTGTCTGTACTGTATTAAAAAATAGTATTATCATTGTTTTTGTTGTTATTGTTTTGTTTATTAATGTAAAATATAAATTATTGATTAATATTAATAATATTTATGTAATAATGGAATAATAATTATAATAATAATAAATAATGATAACCTAATAATAGAAACACTTACTTTTCTAACAAATGGTGTTTCAAAATCCCAAGAAGCACCTTCCTTTAAAATCATAAGAGCACAATTTGTTCTGTCATATCTTAAATTTAAATATATATCATAACGAATTTCATCTTCTTTAAATCCCTGATATTTTAATCTTTTACAGCTCTCTTCAATTAAATTTTCAATTCTTTCCTTAATGTTACTCATACTTTCGTCACTATAAACATCAGCACTTTAGAATAATTTTTTTAATAAAAAAAAAAGTTAAAATATAAAGCTAAGATAAAATAAGATGCGTTCAAAATTTTAGTAAGTACTAAATTACCATGGTTCTTGAAGTTCATAAACAACGTCAGCGGTACTTAAACCATATGCAGATAAAACTGAAGCATATTTATGAATCCAAACCTTTTTTATACCAAGATTTTTAGCAATAGCACAAGCATGTTGAGAACCCTTCATTTTTAGATATCAAAATATAATATAAATTATTTAATGGAAGTTTTATAATTTTAGAAAATAATTTTATATATTTATTCATATTGTTTTAGATTCTAAGATAAAAGATTTTGTTATAACTTACTGCACCACCAAAGCATGCTAACACATGTTGGCTAGTATTATATCCTTTGGATTGAGCCATTTCTCGAATAGGTCTACACATAGCTTCATTAGCAACTGTTAAAAAACCATAAGCAACCTCATCCACTGTTTTTGGTGGAATACTTGGTGTATTTTGTTCAATGAAGTCATTAACTTCCTTTGTTAATTCATCAAAAAGTTGAGTTGTAGCATCAATATCTAAAGGTTGATCCTCGGTTTTACCAAATATTTTTGGGAAATAATTAATCATTAATCTTCCTAATATAAGATTACAATCTGTAATAGTTAAACTTCCGCCTTTTCTATAGCCTATTCATCATAAAAATAATATATATATAATATTAATTTAAATATAACCTATAATAAAAAATGAAATAATTAAATAACCCTAATTACTTACAAGCTGGACCTGGATCGGCACCACCAGATTCTGGACTTTAAATGATATTTTAAAGAAAGTATGTTATATAATATATTAGTAAAAATTGAAATATTATAATTTCTTTATCATCTAAATGCATTTATAAACAACTTTAAATAAACCTACCCTACAATAAACATTCCATTTCTAAAGAAGAGTTTAGAACCACCACCAGCAGCCACAGTATTTATATCTAATTGAGGAGCTTGAATGGTAATACCAGCTGTTTTTGTTTCATAAACATGTTCTAATTCACCAGCATATCTTGATACATCAGTACTATTATATTTACACAATCATAATAGAATAAGAATTTAGAAAGAAAAAATATAAAAAAGAATTCAATTATTCATTATCATGAATTAATACTATATCCAAATTAAATATAGACCTTGTGCCACCCATATCAAAACCAATAATCATTTTATGATTATCATCATATAAATTTTTTGCATATCTTTTTAAATAATTGAAAATTTTAATATAAATAAAATTATTAATAATATTTTAAATATATTGAAAAAAAAGTTTTTTTTTTTTTTTTCTTATATAGTTTAATAGTAAATATAAAAGCATTTATCTACCCAATAACACCAGCAGCAGGACCAGAAAGAATAGCTTTAAAACCAGAAAATTGATTCATATTAACCAAACCTCCATCGCTTTGCATAAATTCAACAATAACATCAGACTTAATTTTTGGATCAAAACCTTCAATAAAACCATTAATATATTCTTGAATACAAGGAGTCAAATAGGCATCAGCACATACAGAATTACCTCTTGGAACAATCTTAATCATTGGCATAATTTTTGAAGATAATGTAACATTAGTAAAACCAATTTCTTTTGCAATTCTTCCAACAATTTCTTCATGTTCTATGATTATAAAATATATTTAGAAAATTTAATTTTTTCTTCTTTTCATAATAGAAATATATGAATAGAATGAATTTATATTACCAGGGTAAATATATGAATGTAAAAAACAAATAGCAACACTTCTTATACCAGATTCATAAATTTCCATCAAATCCTTTTTAATTTTCGCTTCATCTATTTAGTATATTTTATACAAATACAAATTGTAATGTAATATTTTAGCAAAAAATACCTCTATTTTATATACTATTTTTCTTTTCCTATTAAAAATAATTTGTAATTATCATAATTATTTTAATATAAAATAATTAATAACCTGGTTTTTTCGAAATTTTTATATATTCTCCAGTGACACCTTTAATGTAATTTTCATCTCCATCTGGAATAGCAACATTCATACCACTTTTACAACAGGTATAACCAACTAATTCAATACGTTCATCAACTTCAAGTGCTTTAGTGTATAAAATATCTGCACATTTGATATTTAAATCAAATATATCATCTCTTGCTTGATTTCCAATAAAAAGTAAATCCTTATATTATATTAAATTTTTGATGATAAAATAATAATAATAATAATAATGATAGTTGTTATTATAATTCAATTTGTATAATAATTAATATATAATATAAAATTTACTTTTAAACCCTTAGTTATCAATAATGCGCATGGTTCACCTTTTCTTTCTAAAAGAGCATTAGTTGCAACTATATTTATTTTTAATTATAGGATTGTTTATTACACAAAAATATTAAAATTAAAGAAAAAAAAAAATATTATATAATCATAATATATTTATATTTAATAATAATAACCTGTGGTTCCCATTCTAATTTGAGAAATATGTTCTACTGGGATTTTTTCATTTCTATCAATACTAACACCTGTAACATTCTCAAGAACTCTTCTAATAGCTATTCATTTTTATATCCATTTATTTAAATTAATAATAATTTATATACAACATTTTATAATATAAAAAATTAAAAATACCTTCTGTTGGTGCACTAAAAAAATATAAATTTCATTATATTATATAACTATTTAATATCAATATATTTAAGATTTATATGAAAATAATACTAATAATATTAAAATTTTACTCTTTATAATTATTTGGGTCAACACTTAAAAGTTTAGTAACTATAACTTCTTCATTTGGATTGTTATCCCTTGTTACAAAAGCAAGGCTGATAAAAGAAAAATGATAATTATATAAAATATATATATATATATATATAACATTTACATTATTATTCTTATTTAATTTAAAATTCATCATATATATAACAACATGTATATAATAATAATAAAATCAAAATAATGAATATGTTTTTAAAAATATTTTTTAATAATAGTTATTTATTTCATTTTTGACTTTCTTTCTCATTGTAATAATACATCAATTATATGAAACAATTTTTAAAATTTATATCCTTAATTTTGATTTTTAAGATTCAAATTAATGTTTGCTTTTTTTTTTTTTTTTAATAACAATTAAACAGTTTTTCACGGTATATGCATTATAAACTATCTTATTTTATTAAATAAAATAATTGTTTCTTTGAATAATGATTTAATAAAATGAAATTTCTATATATTTGAATTTTTTTTTTTCTTTAAAAAGAAACATAGATATATATTTCTCAATTTCTTTCCATATTGATTTATTTTTTAAAAAAAATATTATATATATTATATATATTTCATAGATAAATTTATATATGCTATTATGTATTATCTTTAATTATTACCAGTCAGTAAAGGTACCACCTCTATCAATGCAAAATCTAATTTTCATTTTGAAAATTTTCTATCTTAGGTTATTACTTGAATAATAATTAAAATTTTTATTACCAAAATTAATATTATATACTTTCAACGAAAAAAATATAAATATTAATTTCTATTATATAATGATATAATGATAATAATAATAATAATAATTAAACAATGAATGTAATTAATAGTTTTTTTTTTTTAAAAATTTTATATTTTCTCTTTTTTTATATTTCTAATGAAGAAAAATTTTAATAAATTATTATATTATCAATTATACTATAATATATTATATTTTAAATGACAATTTAATTCATATCAGTGGATTGTTTTTATTAAAAATATTATAGATTTTTATTTTATATAATTAGAGATAATTAATTACCTTTTATTATTAACTTTATTAAAAATTATAGTTTATTATAAAATGTAATATTCAAGTTAATAAGCACTACTATTATATAACCATTATATATATAGAACTGAATTTAAAAAAAAAGGAATAAACATAAATTAAACATTAAAATGCGTATTTTATAGCTATTTTATTTATTTGAAAATTTAACAATATTTTCTATTGTATTTATTTTATATTTTATGTTTTAATAAAAAAAAAAGTATTTATTGATAATAAAATTGTACTACATCAAAAATAATAATTTTTAAAAGTTTACTAATAAATTT
Source organism: Piromyces finnis (assembly GCA_002104945.1). Lineage (NCBI taxonomy): Eukaryota > Fungi > Neocallimastigomycota > Neocallimastigomycetes > Neocallimastigales > Neocallimastigaceae > Piromyces > Piromyces finnis. The sequence continues at coordinate 97,319 of MCFH01000005.1, read as the reverse complement.
ATTCTATTCAAATTACTATTTAATAAATTTTAATCTTTTTTATATATATTATTAAGTATTTACTGTAAATATTTTTTTTATCTTAGAAAAAAATACATTAGAATATACAATATTAAAAAACAATGATCAATGATACATAACTTATTTAATCCTATTTTTCTTTATTTATAGAATATTGTATCTTATTATATAGAAAGAACTTTTATTTTTTCATTTTTGTTTATAAAAAAAAACTTTTTAATAATTCTTTAATATACTTAGAAATTCATGAAATTCGTATAAATGATATGTATATTTAACAAAAACTATTAAGAAAAGTCTATTATAATAATTAACCATTTTAATTTTATTTTTTGTTTCAACAAAATCAAAACATTTTCTGAAATTATTAATTAACCATTATGTGTTTTTTTTTTTACTATTACCTTTTCAATTATTACATATTCTTTTCAATATTTAAATAATGATTACTTTTAATTTTAATAATACTTACATTTAAAAACTAATAAATTTTAAATGTAAATATTATTAAAATTAAGACTTAGTTTTTCTTTAGTATTTATATGTACTAGCTATAATAATAATTATTTTTATTGGTAAAAAAACATAAAAAGAAAAATAGACGAATATTATATTTAACTCTATTAATATATAATATAATTAATATTATATTTTTTTTATTTCTAATCTTTTAAATTAATGAATTCTATATGTTTTAAAGTTTTAACCTAGATTTGATTCTTCCATATTTTTTGTATTAATTTATTATTTTACATAATTTAAATTCGTTTAATATAAAATATAAAACAAATGTCACAACTTTGAAGTACATTACATGGTACATTCCAAATTAGAACTTAATAAGTGGTGACTTAGGCTATGCCAAAAACACATAATATTCCTTAATCAATTTAAGTGTAAACATTAGGGGGCGGTTGACACGTGATCAAATTGACTATAAGAGGCTTAGCATTGTAGTTGTGAAATATCGTACAACGACATGCATCTAATGTACATGGATTAAGTGAGCGTCGAAGCTGAAGAAACAGTATGACAGACCAGGAGGGTCACAACCACCTAGCAATAGGAATGAGCCAACGTTTCTCTAAGAACCACCATTGGAGCTAACTCTGATCGATGGGAGAAATGCACTCGGAAGTTAAAAAAAAAAAAAAAAAAAAAAAAAAAAAAATGAAGTACATTATAATAACACGTGTTTTATCAGCCATTTACTATTAATTTTTATATAACTATAAATTCATTGTGGCTTATGATAATATAAATTTATCATATACTAATACGTTGATTTTTAAAATGGATTAATTATAAACTATAACTATTATTATTATTATTATTAATATTATTAATATTATTGTTATCACCTTTAACATCTATATTTTCACAACAATACTCATTATTTTATCATTATATTTTCATAATGATTATTCCTATTAATTCATTACATGCTAACTTCGTATTTTAAATTATAAAACACTTCCAATTTTTAGGAATATATTAGAAATAATTTTTAATTAAAGAATTTTCATTATTTTTTTGTGTAATAATGGAAAAGTTAATATAATATAATTTTTTTGTTTTAAAAGAGTGAAGCAGAATTTAAATACTCATGAATAAAATTATAAATAGAACATTATACAACTATATCATTAAAATTATTATTATTATTAAAATTATTAGTAATGAATTATTATTAATAATTGCTTATGCATTCCTTTAAATTTTAATAAAAATTATTTTTAACCTTTAACATGTAACAAAATAAAGTATTTCTCTAATTCTATGTTTATTTTTTTTGTTACATATTAGTCGATTTCTCATTAAAAGAAGTATTTTATTATATTATAATATAATATATTATAGTAGTGGAATAGAATATTATTTTAATATATTGATTTGATTTCCATTCATCTTTTTTATTATATTTAACCAACCTTGGGAATAGTATTATATGGATTTAAATTAAATAATATATAGATATTAAATTAATTATTAGGAATTCTAAATTATTATAAATAAAGTTTGATAACATTTTAATTAGAATAATATATTTTTATGGGTTGAATAACCCTCCATTAATAAATTATAATAGTTGATATATTAATAAATATATTTATCATATTCTAGAATATATGAAAATGAATTCATTGAAAATTGGTAATACAATATAACTCCATATTATTATAATATAAAATAGTAAAGATAAAATATATGTAATTTAATATATTAACAATATATTAAATATAACAAAACTTTATTTAATATTATCACAAGCAATTTCATTTATTATTATTAATTGAATAATATATTGAAGTATATTTAGTAATTCATTCAAATTATTGAAGATAGTTGAAATCTTTTTTTTTTTAAAAATTCCTGTTTAATCCTACCTCCTCCTCCTTAATGAATATATAATACTATAATATATTAATTTTATAATTAATTGATTTCCAATAAAATAGAACAATTTTTTTTAATATAAAATATATTATTTAATAGTAATTTTATTGATAAATCAATTCATTTTAAATATATAAATGAATGTATAAGTATAAAGTAAATAAATTACTTAATAGATAAATAAATTAACAATTAAATAATTTTATTTTAATATTGTTTTTTTTTATTTTGCAATTTTATATAAAAGTAAAAAAAAATCTTTTACTTTGACTTTAAGAAAGTTTTTTTTTTATTTTATTTTCACTATTTTTATTTATAAATTTATTATATTTTATATATTTTATAATAAAAAAAGAAAAAGTAGTAGTAGTAATATAAAATAAAATGTTATTTTCTTTAACATTTCAATTATAATGAAAAAAATAATAAAATAAAACATTCTTTAATACTAAGAATATCTTCAATTTTGTAGTATTCATTTTAAAAAGCAAACAATTAAAAATAAATATTTTATTTTTTTAATAATAACAACAACAAAAATAACAACAATAAACATTGATAATACTTTCATTTTTTAAATTATGTTAAAAAAAAAGCTTTTTTATAATAATAAACATAAATAATTTATAAAATTCAAATTATTGATAAATGGAATAATTTTAAAGTTATAAATTAATTCTATTAAAATCAATAATACAACCATAAAATAATATTAAAAGAAAATAATAAAAATTTAATAATAAATATACACAAATTTCAATTGATTTAATATAAAATTTTAATAATAAAATAATAATAATTGAAAAAATAAAGAATATAGACCTGAATACCATATCAAAGTAAAAAGAGTTAATATATATAAAATATATATATTTCAAATAAAAATTGAGAAATTTAAATAGGAATATATATAATCTTTAAATTAATGATATGAATTAAAGGATAATATTATTATTAAATATACAATATACCATATAAACTTATTTACTTGAAACACAAGTATGTATCAATATATTTTAATAATTATATTATTATTTTTGAAAATTTTTATTAATAAAGTAATATTAAAAAATTATTATAGCAAATAAATATATAACTTTCAATTAAAATAATAAAGAATAGCAAATTAATAAATAAAGGATATAAATAAAAAATAAAAACGTATAAAATAAAACAATGTTACTTTCTTCCAAAGTTCCTTCAAGTGCTTCAGCTTATATGAATCCAGCATTAGCGGCACAATTTGATTATAATAGCAATTTAACTGAATTTCATTATATTCTTGAAGACTATGTTTATTTACAAGAAAAACTTGATCGCTTAGAATTTGCTTCTCTTCAACTTGAAAAACAAGAACGTCTTACAGAACAAGTTAAAGAAAAATTAGATAATACATATGATCGTTTGTCACAAATAACAAATAAAAAGTAATTTTAAAATTCTTTTATATATATATAATAATTTTGTATATATATTGCTACATTTTATTAATTTATATATTTTTAAACTAATATTTATAAATGTTAATTGATAATAATTTATTAAAAAATCAGGAAAAAGGAATCAGCTAAAATAGAACAATTAAAACACTTATCCTTTCGTTCATTTTTTTCAAAGATAAAAGGAACTCGTTCATCTGAATTAGTTAAAGCTGAAAAAGCATATCAAAATACATGTAAGCAATATGAACAAGCAAAGAAAGCATTTGATGTTAATAAATCCTTATGGGATGAATCCAAAAAAGAATTATTGGAATGTCAAAATAATAATAAAAATTTTAATCGCTATAAAAATGAATTAGAAGAATTATTACAAGAAGTTTTTGATGGTCCAACACCAAATTTCCCACAAGAAGATGCATTAGAACAACAATCAATTAAATTATTTTTGAATTTTACTCAACTTTCACAAGTCATTCATCAATGTGAACTAGCAAAAGATAATTTAAGAAATGCTCATATGTATTTAGTTAATTTTTTCAGAGGTAGTCAGTCTATTCGTGATTATGCATCCGTATGGGATTTATCTCCCACACTGATAAATAAAATCTTAAAAGAGAATGAAAGGCATGATGAATTAACAATTCTCTCTGATTCAAAAGATTATGTTAAATTAGCTAATGAAAATATCCAGCATGCTAGAGTTTTATTAACTAAAAAGACAAACCTCACTTCAAATAGAATAGAAAGGTTAGAAGAATTATTTGAAACCTGTATTGATACTCAGGAAGTAAAACAAAGAGAAGGAATAAAAAGGATTGATAGTAGTTTAGAAAAAGAAATAGGTGAAACTAGGATATGGTTAGGAGAAGAAATTCAAAATTTAAAAAATGATTATACTAAACAAGAAAAAGAATTAGCAACTTGTAAAACAAAACTTTTCGAAGAAAGACAACAAATATTAAATTTGTGGGTTGTTAATCTAGATGAGTCTGTCAAAAAACGGATGATCGAGAATTCGTCAGCTAGAGGTAGAAAACGTAGCAAAAGTAAAATCTTAAAATCCTATGGCCAAAGCGATGAATCAGATTCAAACTGGTTTGACACAAGTGGTATTACTTGTGCTGCTGATTTAGCTGTAAGAAATAATACAATTTCAAGAAATGCATCAGTAAAATCATCAACAACATTATATAATAAGGAAATGGATTCATTAAAGGTAGGATCATATCCTCTTTCTAATGGTTTTTATACATTAAGTAATATTAATCAATATATGGGAAGCTCTTCCTCACTTGAGTATCATCATGATCCATTATATAATAGTCTTCCAAGATGGCCTTTTAATCATCAAAATAATTCTCTTTATACAATTCCTGATAATATTAATAATTTTGGTATGGACTTTTCTGCACCATCTATTAAAGCACAGTCTGAAATTATTAAAAATCACGACGTGAAATTTAGTGATTCTCAATCACAAGGTGAAGATAATAATAGTCAATTCCATGATGGAAATGATGGAAATAGCGAATCAAAATCAAATACCCAAGAAAATTCAAATAATAGTATAAAAAAAATAGATAAATCATCAATTAAGCATAATAATACTTATAATTCAAAAAAGTCATTTCCATCTAGATCAAATACGAAAAACTCCCACACTTCAAATAATTATTGTCATGCGACTACATCTGCTATAAATATTAATGGCATTCGTTCAAATAACGATTATTCAGTATCAAATTTACTTAATACTTCATTTGATAGTCTTCCTAATTCTCTAGGTATGATGGGTGGATATTCCCAAAATACTATCCCTAGACTCCATTCCAATGGCTCAAACTACATGTATAATCGTTATTCAATGGAATATCCTATTCAGTATTATCCATATAATAATTCTGTTTCTGATATGAATGCTAATGCCATGTATAATCCATATATTATGAATAATTCTATTTTATCATCATCTATGGCTACTAGCTTACCAACAACTTCTCTTAATATTAGTCCTCATAATAGTTTTGGAATGGTTAATTCAAACACATCGAATAATAATCCATCTGTTAGTTTTGCTTCTAATACAAATAATAATAACGCTCCAATACAACGTTCTAGAAGTTCGATTGTCAAGCATGTAATGGATAGACCATTGAATAGAAATGTTATTAGTGAGACTATAAATCTTAATAACTCCAATTCAGCTAATAATACCAATGAAAATACACCAAATATTGCACAGTTACAGCAGTCACCAATGTTTCCATTCCCACAACGCTCACGCAGTGTTTCTGTTCTCAATAGTAAAGATAAGAGAAAATCCAATTTATTTTCATTCCATAAAAATAATATCCAAAATTATTCTTCATCTTATGATACAACAAAAGTATTACAAAATAGGGATATCAAACATTCATTTTCAAAACGTCATATTGTAAGTTTAGAAGATATCACTGGTAGTACTTCAGTTGCACAAGATGATGAAAATAATAGACAATCAGTTGAAATAATACATAGATCTGATAAAAGTGAAAAAGATGAAGTTTCATCCTCCACCTCATCTTTATCAGAAAGCTCATCAACTTCTGTTTCTTCATCGTCATCTTCATCATCATCATTATCGTCATCGTCATCTTCAGAATCTTTTTCAGAATCTTTTTCAGAATCTAATAATGAGTCTATTAAGAAACCAGAAGAAACTGAAATTGAAAGTGAATTAGAAACCAATGAAAAAAGAGATATAATTAAAAATTCAGAACTAGAAAATTAAATTAATTTAATAATGCTATCTATCTTATACAGAAGAAATATATATATTAAAAAAAAAAAAAAAAAAAAAAATCAATATATTGAAAAATTAAACCTCAATATTAAAAGTTTATAAATATTTTATAATTTTGGTAAAAAAAGTTTATATTTTTTTTAAAAAAAAAAATTACTAAATGTTAAAAAATATAAACTATTACTTTATTATAATAGTATAATAATAATAATTATTATTACATTTAGAACCTTTTTTTTTATAATATTTAATATCTATAAATGTTAATGTGTAAATTTAAATATAGTCACTTATAAATTAATCATATATATTTTTTATAGTATATAAACATTTAACAAGTAAATTATTTAATTTTGATTATATTATTTAATAATAATAATAATAATAATAATAATGAAATTTTTGTATTTTCTTAATCTATTTAATAAATAAATAAATATTGTAAATTAATAAACATTATATTCATTCATTATTCATTCATTAATATCTTATATATATTTTAAAATTTTTTTTTTATTTTTTTAAGATTTTTAGTTCTTTAATTCATCAATTTCTTTTTTAAATTCTTTTTTCTTTTTATTTTATTAAATTTTATAATTTATTTTTCTTTATAGATTCAATCCGTTCTTGTTGCTTTTATAATTAGATTAATAATTGATATATCACCTGTACGTTTTGCTACGTCTACTATTGTTTCATTATTATCGTTTATTAAATTAAGTGGTATATTCTTAGATATTAAATATTTAACTAAATTATAATTTTTTTGTTCGATAGCAGGAAAGATAATATATATACCATCTATTTTATTTATCGTATTAATTTGTTGAATATTTTCAAAATATTGAATCATTTCACATTTAATAGCACTATTACATTTATCATGCATAATAATATTCTTAATAGTTATCAATGATTTGATATCTCCATTGTATGATAACATACGAGCACCCTTTGAATAGAAGAACTTCACTATCGAAGAATCAAGCATTAAAGCATAATATAATGGTGTTTTTCCATTCATCCCATAAATTTCTAAATCTGCACCATAATTAGTCATGGATATAATTAAGTTATAATATAATTGTTCATTTTGCAAAACATCTTTACTCAATGTTTTCATTAAAAATAGTAAGGGTGTGTCTCCTATAAAGTTTTTTCGATTAATATCAAATAGCTTTTTATCCATAGCATTTTTAAAAATATTTACAAAATCAATTGCCTTATACTTGTGATAATTTGTAATAAAGTAATCAAGAAATGTTTCTTTTACTTTATCATCAGTTTCATTATCTAAAATATTTATATTGTCAAAATTAAATTCAAATTTTATAAATTGATTGATAACACTCGTTGTATAACACCAATGAAAATAATTTTGATTTTTGCAACCAAATTGAAAATCTTTAATATCTGCACCATGTTTAACTAAGTATATTATATTTAATATATAATTATAATTATTGTATGGTTTAATGTTATATACAGCGGTATGGCCATTATGATCACGTAATGATGCATTTACACCATGACCTATAGCATATTTAATAATTTCTAAATTAGTAGTATAAAATAAGATTGTACAACCTTTATTGTCTCTATGAGTAATATCCAGTCCGTGTCCCACTGCATATTTTATTAGCTCTATACTATTAATATGAAACATTGGATTATCCCCTTCATTATCAGTACAATTTATATTTATGCCTTGATCAATTAGGTATTTAAAATTCTGAAGTTTCCCTACTCTTTTTCCAATAGGAAATCTTGAATATTTTGCTGATCTTGAAGGCTCTATTTTATTATATATATAAAATAGAGCATTTCTTCCTTTATTATCAACATCATTAATAGAAATACCTTTTTCAATTAATTTCTTAATAGTGCTTGTTTCAGCACATTTCGCTGCACACATTAATAAATTAGTTCCTTCATCATTTTTGAAAGTAAAATCTTGGCATTTATCTATTAAATAATTATAAATATTAGAGTTACCATTCATTAAAGCATACATTAAGGCGTTATTCCCATTATAATCTTTAGCATTAATATCACAATTTTGTTCTTCTACTATATATTTAATAAATTCAATGTTTATATTACTATTGCTCACTATACTCATAAGAAATGAAACATTATCTCGATTTTTTGAATTAACATTTGCATTTTTTTCCTCTATTAAATATTTTGCCATTCTCTCTATGAAAAATGTATTATCATATGAAGTGGTTATAATACAATATAAAAGATTCTCGCCATATTCATTCATTTCATTAATATTAACTCCATAACTTTCATAACATTCAATAATTTTTTTTGAAATTTCAAATTTATTCTTACAATAACCTGTCACTATTTCCTGAAATGGAAGTAAATGTTTATTATTATTTATGTACGGATTAGCATTATTAGCTAATAAAAAACGAATATTCATCATTTTTTGTGATATAGTGGCTATTGATAATAGATTATTATTATCATAATTATTCTCTGAATTAATTATATAGTCATTAATTTCAAAACCATTCTTTAGTAATAATTGAATGAGGCGTGAAAAACGAATTGCATATGAAAGTAGCTTTTTATTTATTTCAATATTTGAATTATTAATTTTTGCTCCATTTTCAATTAATAATTTTGCTATCCTATAATTGCCTTTTTTAACAGATATAAAAAGTGCAGTTTCTAAATGAATATTTCGAATTTCAAGTTTTGGTTTTCTTTCTAAAATTCTTATGACAAATTCAATATTGTTAGTAGATACAGCCAACATTAATGGTGTATTTTCTTGTTTATCCAAAAGATTAATATTAACATTATCAATATTATCCATAATAAAATTAAATACTTCTCTATTATTTTTTAATATACTATAATGAAATAGGCTATTTCCACTAGAATCTCGTTCCTCAAAATTAGTATCATCACTAATAAAATCGCTAATAGGAATGATACAATTTTTTTTATGTAAAACCATGTTAAGAGGAATTTCATTTTTACTATTTTTATGGTTTATATTTACTCCATGATTAATTAATAATTTAACAGCATTATATCGATCATGACGTAATGCCCAAAAGATAACAGTCTCATTGGAATCATTAATTATTTCATTAATATTAGCACCTTTCTCAACAAGATATTTAACAATTTCAACTTTATTTGAATTGAATATTGCATAATACAAAGGAGTTGCACCTCTGTCATCTTTACCATCAATATTAGCACCATTATTAATAAAAAATTTAATTAAATTTAAATTTTTACGATTAACAGAAAAAATCAAAGGTGTTTCTTTTAAATATGATATTCCATTATTATTATTATTATTTGAAATACTATATACTCTATTGACATCTGCACCATGATCAATAAGTACTTTTAGGCATTCCATCATTTTTTTTGATATACGGCAACATGACAATATTTTACTTAATGCTGTTTCGTCTTTTTTATTCATAAAATTAACATCTGCCCCATTATTTAATAAATACCTAATCATATCTATGTTTTTCTTTTGGACAGCAAACATTAATGGTGTTTCAAAATTCTTGTCAACACAATTTATATCTTTAATTATATTACTTTCAATTAAATATCGAGCTAGAAAAATGCAATTATTCATTGTAGCAAATGAAATTAATTGTTTTCCATCTTTGCTTACAATAGATGTATCTGCACCTGATTCTAACAAAAATTTAAGAATATGTTTATTATTTCCTTTACATGCATAAATTAATGGAGAAATATTTAAGTTATCCACATCATTTATTTGGGCTCCATGTTTAATCAATAATTTTAATAACTTTAAGGAAACTCTTTTAGTGCTTAATATATACATTAAAGCTGACTTACCAGCAGCATCTTTTGCGTTAATATTAGCGCCAGCATTAAGTAATAAATTAAACATATTAAAAATTATTGCATTTACATGATTTATTGTTAATTTTTTATCAATTATACTAAGACTCATTAATGATGTAATTAATGTGTCTTTTTCTTTATAGTTAATATCAGCTCCCTCTTTTATTAAAACTTTTAGAAATTCAATATTTTTTAATTTACAAACTTTCAAAAGAGTATTATTCACAATTTCATTATTTAATATGTTAAATTTATATTTTAATAATAATTGCAGTAATAAATGATTATTTTTATTAATAATAGTATCTATTATACTTTGACTTATTTTAATCTTTTCATTTTCCATTTTTATAATTGAACTAAAAGTTTCATTTGATATTGGTATTTTATTTTTAGCATTAATTAGAAATTTAATAATCATATTATTATTAAAAATTACACAATTTAGAAATGCTTCAATCAATTTCACATTTTCTTCTTCAATTAAACATTCTAGAAATGTTTTATACTGCTTATTTTTTAAGTTTAAATTGATATTATGATTAATTAAATATTCAAAAAGCTTAATATCTAAACAAAATTTACTTGATTCTTTTAAATAGAACAAAGCATTATAGCCTTTATAATTAACATAATTTATATCAGAACCTCTTTTTAATAATTCATCTACCAGAGAATAATTATGTTTATAAAGAGCTTCAAATAGTGGTGTATTACCTGATAAAATTTCATAATTTAAACTTATTTCATTATTCATGAAATACTCTATAATGAAATTTTTTGAAGACTGTTTTATAGCTTCTATTAATAATTTTCTGTTATAATCTAATTTTTCATAATTTGGATGATTTTCAATAATTAATTTAATTCTAGTTAAATCATTTTCTAAGATTGATTTTTTTAATTGTTCATATAATTCTTTTTCATTATATTTAAAAACTTTATAAATAAAATAATAGTGAATATGAATATTAAATTAATAATTCCTTTACTATAAATATTATACGTATATATTCTTCAATCGGTTTTTTATATTTTAAATCATCAATAATGCATATTAATGACAATAATATTTATTATATATAATATATTAGAAATATTATTTATATATATCTTACTCATTATTTTCACACTATTAGATAATATAAATCTTTTTAATATTTGAAATTGAATATTGTCATAAGAAATATTAAACGTTTTCTTAAATTGAAAATGGTATTTTGCATAATTTAATATAAAAATAATTAGCTAAGTTAATTTACCATATATGTCTATATTAAAAAGTTAATATAAAAAATATTAAACTATATACATTTAAATTATTTATGTCTATTTTTTATTTCTAATGTTATCTTATTTAGAAGTAAAATATCATCATCAATATATCAAGAAATTATTGAAGGGAAGTTGATACAGATTTATTTTCATTTTTATCTTCATTGAATGAGTGTATTATAAAAAAAAAAAAAAATGCTAATATATACAAAAATATATATTTAAATATTAGATAAATTTCAAGTTACATAAAAATATAGTATAATATTATACTTCTTTCAAAATATAAAACATAAAACTTTTTCAAAAATAAAATATTTAAGAAATCTTATAATCCTACTATTATAGACTAATATAGGATCACAGGATATTAATACTTTTTTCCAACAACAATATCAACTGTTCAATTAAAGTAAACTGGTATGATGAAATTTATTATTAATTAATTTTAAAAAAAAAACGTAAGTTTTTTTTCCTATAAAATATTTCAAGCCACAATTAATATACAAATAATTAAATAAAAAATATTTTTATAATATTAATAGTTATACTAAAAAGAGAAAAAAAAAATAAATATATTATAAAATAGTTAAAACATGATTATCCAAAAAACAAAAAGAAGAAAAATAGCATCAGATAAAGATATTACTAAAAGAAGAAGTGAATATCATTTTTATTTTTTAAAAAATATATATTATTTCCTTTTTTTATATTTTTTATCCAATTCTAAAGTAATTTTCATTTAAACCTTTTTTTATTATTATTATTATTTTTACTTTTAATTATTTTTATATTTTTGAATTTAAATATATTAAATTAATTAAAGTACATATGTATGTGAATTTTTTAAATTAATGTACTTATTCTTTGTTTAATTTAATAAAATAGATGTTGATATGCCATATAAATATCAATGTGATTCATGTAATCGAGATATAACAAATGTTGTAAGAATTCAATGTGCAGAATGTGATATCGATCTTTGTGTTTCATGTTTTGCTTCAGGAGTAGAATTAAAAAAGCATAAAAATAATCATTCTTATAAAATTATTGTAATATTCAGTTATTTTCAACCATTATATTTTAGTGTTTTAATAATTTGAAAATCAATTAATATTTGTATAATAATAAATATAATTCGACTCTTTAATAATTGAACAAATAATAGGAAGTTTGTGATTTTTCAATATATGATGAAGATTGGGGAGCAGATGAAGAACTTATACTTATTGACTTATGTGAACAATATGGTCTTGGTAATTGGGAACAGATTTCAGAAAATTTAGGCTCCAAAACAAAAAAGGAATGTGCTAATCATTACATGGATATATATGTTAATTCACCAAGATGGCCATTACCTGTAAATAAATAAATAAATAATAATAATAATAATAAAAACAAATGTATATATATAAATCTTTAAATATAAAATATTATTAATTAATATTTATAATTATTTTTCATATATGTAAAATAAAACAATTATATTTATCATAAATAATTAAATAAATTAAAGAGAGAAGTTCCAGATTTTCCAAAAGAAGAATCAAGAAGAAGTAACAAACCATTCGAAGAAAGTTCTCCTATACGTATGTATATTATAACAATAATAATAACAATAACAATATAATAAATAAATAAAAAAATAAATAAATAAATAAATAATAATAATAATAATAATAATAATAATAATAATAATAATAACAATAATAATAATAATAATAATAATAATAATAATAATAATAATAATAATAATAACAATAATAATAATAATAATAATAATAATAATAATAATAATAATAATAACAATAATAATAATAATAATAATAATAATAATAATAATAATAATAATATATTTTTATTATTATTGAAATATAGCGAAAAAACAAAATAAAACTAAGCGAGTATGTAATCAAATATTTAGATTTTATTATTATTATTATTATTATTATTATTGAATTATTTATTGATTTTCTTTCCATAATAATTATGAATATTTAATAGCCATTACAAAGTTTACCAGCAAATCATGAAGTTGCGGGATATATGCCCGGTCGTAAAGAATTTGAAACAGAATATGAAAATGATGCAGAACAAACTGTTAAAGATATGGTATTTGATGAATTTAATGATACCCCTGAAGAATATGGTAATTTGTAGTCTTGTTTTTTAATTGTAAACATTATATAAATTTTAATTATTATCAATAATTATATATTTTATTAATACATAAATTCTTCATTGGTATAAATAGATTTAAAAATAGCTGTATTAGATATATATAACTCAAGACTTGATAAACGAATAGAAAAGAAAAATTTTATATTTGATAGAAATTTCTTAGATTTTAAAAGAATTCAAGCAATAGAAAGAAAGAGACCAAAGGATGAAAAAGAGCTTTTATCAAAAATGCGTGTATTTGCAAAAATGCAATCACCAACTGAATTTGATGATTTTGTTGAAGGAATAAAAAGTATGAACATTACTATAAAAACAATAAATCGTATTTTTTTTTTTTTTTTTAATTAAATCTAATAAAAAAATTATAACTTAATAGATGAAATAAAATTAAAACAAAGGATTAAAGAACTTCAGCATTATCGACAAAATGGAATATCTTCTATGAGTGAAGTTATGGCATTTGAAAATCATAAATCACAAAAAGTAAAAATTTATTAAAATAAATAAATAAATAATAATGATAATAATAATGCAAAATTAAATAACTATTATCTATAAATAAATAGTCGAAAAACCATCATCAGTCTGATATATATGGTCATGAAAAAAGAGCATCAACCTCTAGACACACGAGAACTACTAGTGAAGATGTATTTATATATACATATATATATTAATATCTAATTAATTTATTAATATTTATTTGATTTATAAATGATTTATTTTCATCATATAAATTTTCATTTTGTATTGATTTTTCATAAATTTCAAATATTTTATTGGTCTATAGACTTATTTAATAGCATCGCCAAGAGTTTCAACACCAAGAGTCTCGGGTAGAAAAGCAAGTATGTATATTATGTTCCTAAATAAATGTTTAAATTTAATGTGAAGTAATATAATAATATATTAATTTTAATAAAATGTAAATTAAAATATAAATTAGGCGCACCACTTGATCTTAAAGATGCTGATGGTGTAAGTCTTCTTAGTGAAGCTGAATATTCGTTATGTTGTAATCTTAGATTATTACCAAAGCCATATTTGGTTATTAAAGAAAAAATTTTATCAGAGTATGCAAGATTGGGAAGTTTAAAGAAACGACAAGCCCGTGAATTAATTAAAATAGATGTTAATAAAACTGGAAAAATTTACGACTTTTTTTTATCTGCTGGTTTAATTAAAGGACCTAATAGTAAGTAAAAATATTTATATATCCTATTTAGTCTTGTATATTAATATAATATATAAACTCTAAAGTCAATTCTCTTTTATTAATATTTTTCATTTTCTAATTTTCTTTTTTAGCAATGGTTTCATCTGAATATAATTAAAATAAAAAAAAATATTAAAAAAAATTTATTATATTGTAAATCATTTAGATTATCAATAATCATACCCATTATAATTAACCATAAATTTTAAATATATAAATTTATTATTAAATAAAAAATAATTTATATCATACATTTTCAACCTATTAAAACTATAAATTATATTTGTATTTACTATTTCTCTTTTTATTTTATTTTATTTTATTTTATTTTATTTTATTTTATTTTATTTTATTTTATTTTATTTTATTTTATTTTATTTTATTTTATTTTATTTTATTTTATTTTATTTTATTTTATTTTATTTTATTTTATTTTATTTTATTTTATTTTATTTTATTTTATTTTATTTTATTTTATTTTATTTTATTTTATTTTATTTTATTTTATTTTATTTTATTTTATTTTATTTTATTTTATTTTATTTTATTTTATTTTATTTTATTTTATTTTATTTTATTTTATTTTATTTTATTTTATTTTATTTTATTTTATTAATATTTTACATTTTATAAATATTTTTTAATGTATATAAAATTTTCTTTATTATTTTTTAATTTTTAATTGCATTACAATCTTATATAATACTTCTTTTTATTATAAAAAAGTCTAAAAAAAAAAAAAAAAAAAAAAAAAAAAAAAAAAAAGAAACTTGTATATAATTTTAAAAATAAAAGTTTTTATTACTACTATTATTACTATTATTAAATATTGTTTTAATTTATAAATGCTTCCAATTCTTGTATTAAATCATCTTTTGTAATAGGTTTATTTAATATATCATCAAATTCTTGGGTTAAATTATAAGTTTGTTCATAAGCAGTAACACCAATAATTGGTGTATTTTGATTGATATTAGTAACAGATTTTATCATTCTTGCTGCAATTGGTCCATCAACTATTTTAAAGTATATAATAAAGAAAAAAAAGGTTTTTAATTTCTATACATACATATAAACTTACAATTAACACTAAATTTTATTGTTTGATACTTACATGAATACCTTTCTAATGGCATTTTTATAGCCATAAAGATAATATCAAACTTTACATCACCCATTGCACATCTAATTGCATCTGCACCATTGGTTACAACAACACATCTACAATTTAGTTTTGTTAGCATTGATTCTAACACTTTACTACTTATAGGATTATCCCTTTTTATTAGTATTTTTTTAAAAAAAATAATAATAATAATAATAATAATAAAATTTTTGTAATAAATTAGATACATTAATATAATTATAATTATAATTATATATTTAAAAAAAAAAAAAAAAAAAAAAAAAAGAATGAGTGCGTGTGTGCGAAAGAAAATACTTACTCAACAATTAAAATATCTAAAGGTCTCGTACCAGACGTTGAATTGGAACTACCTTCATTTTCCATATTTATGATAGTATTTTGTCTTTTCTTAATTATATTCTCCTCATTCAAATTTTTTTCATTATCTCCGAATTTTTCCTCATTATCATCAAAATTGTCTTGTTTATTGCAATTTTCCTCCAATGATTTTTCCTTTTCTGTTGATTCTACAAATTGATTATAATTATGATTGTCTGATTTATTAACTCCTTTTTCTAATTCTTCATTTTTAACAATATTATGATTATGCTCATTATCTTCAAAGTTAATATCATTAGACATGAAACTTTGGGAATTTCTAATAGGAGCATTTCCTTTAGAATCACTTAACGATTGCGATAATGTATTCTTATTATTATTTGCTTCTTCTTTAGAAATAGAACCATTTGAACTATTAATAGAAAGAATTGATGGCATATATGGATTTTTGCTAACATTATTTAAGTTACTTGGAATTAATGGAGAATTAATAGTTGGCATAGTCATACTTTGAGATAATTTTAGTGGTAAAGAATTCCTTCTTCCATGATCAAATCGACTTTGCTGTTTAATGTTTTGAATATAATTATTACCACCTGGAGAAGGTGGAACAGATCCATCATTTATTAATGACAATCTTGGACGCATACGATTATTTTGTGATACTAATGAAATAGAACGACATCTATTTCTTGTTCCTTCCTTAACAACAGATGGTGTTGGTATTGAATGATTAAGAATATCAGATTTAATCTTCTTAACCACATCAGAATTTGCTTTCACTAATAATGGTAAATTCTTGTAAACAAACGATCCAAATTCATTTCCTACATTTGGTGTATTAAGTGAACTCTCAGAAACTTGAGAGGTATTATTACTATTTTCATTATTTTCCTCTTCTTCAGGATTGAAGTCCGTTTTATCCGCACCTCTATTATCAAAATATTCAGTATCCTCAGCATTTGAAGGTTTTGGTATAAAGGTTGCTCTTTCTTCAGCAACCTTGGACCAGTTAATATCTTTAAAGAAAGAATGATTTTTAACTCCATCAGCACCATGAGTACCAAGTCTTAATTCTATACTAGTACACATTAACTTATCCATTAAATCAAACGCCTCTGGTGATAAATCCATTTCATCTTCATACCAATCAATATTTCTTGCTAATATATTTTCAAATACAGCCATTGGTGTTTCAGCATGGAATGGTGGTATACCATATAAAAACTCATATAAAATAACACCCAATGCCCACTTTTTTTTTCAAATCATAAAAAAAAAAAAAATTATTATTTAATTCAAAATAATAATGATAATAATAATAATTTTAATATTTAATTATTTATAAAATACAATATATTACCCAATCAACACTTGAATCTTGTCCTAAACCTAAAATACTTTCAGGAGCTAAATAATCAGGAGTACCAACAAATATCTTATGTTCACTTTTATTATTTAAACCGCCATCACCATCATACATTTTAATTGGACCATCACTAGAATTACTTACAGAACTTGCAATTGAACTTCTTCTACTATGATTTAATAATTGTTGAGTTTGATTTCCTAATATTCTTAATTCTGATACCTTATTATTCATTGGTAAAGCTG
The DNA here is from genome assembly GCA_002104945.1 of Piromyces finnis. Classification (NCBI taxonomy): domain Eukaryota; kingdom Fungi; phylum Neocallimastigomycota; class Neocallimastigomycetes; order Neocallimastigales; family Neocallimastigaceae; genus Piromyces; species Piromyces finnis. The sequence continues at coordinate 79,062 of MCFH01000005.1, read as the reverse complement.
ATATTGGAGATAATGGTGGTGGAAAACCAGATGCCATTAGATTATTAGGATTATTTATAGTAGGTGGTGTAGGAGGAAATTGATCTGGTCTTAAAGCAGGACTTGATGGATTGTTATAGTATTGATTGTCCAATACACCTCTTGCTCTTCTTCCTAAGAAACCAACTCTAGACAAACCAAAATCAGTCAGCTTTACATGACCATTTTGATCAATCAATAAATTATCTTTATCATATATATTAAATATTAAATAATATATATATAATCATATAAATAATTTTTAATGTACGTTACAATAAAATAAATTATAGTTCAATAAAATTATAACTTATATTTTTTATTATCATAAAAAAAAATTAAAAAAAATAAAATACCAGGTTTTAAATCACGATGAATAATGCCTCTGGAGTGTAAAAATTCTAAACCAAGAGTAACTTCTGAAATATATTGTTTAGCCCATTTCTCATCAAGTTGACCAATTGCTTTAATAAGAGCAGCACAATCGCCACCATTTAAATATTCCATAACTAAATAAAGATTATCGTGACTTTGGAATGAAAAATATAGTTTAACAACATAGGGTGAATCTAATTGTGAAAGAATTAATCTTTCTGCTCTAATATTTTTAACTTGGTTTTTAGCAATCATATCAGCCTTTTTTAAAACTTTAATTGCAAAGTAATCACCTGTAACTTTTTTCTTTGCTAAATAAACAGCACCAAAAGCACCCTTACTAATTGGTTTAATAATTTCAAAATCTTTTATACTTGGTACAGAACGAGGCATGTTAGTTGCTGTTAAAGGACTTGATGGAATACTTGAAATAGATATTTTTGGGGAGAGACAATTTGAATTATCAAGAGAACGAATTCTAGAAAGTTTGGGAGATGCAATAAGTGAGGGTATAAATACAGATTCATTTTCAATTTGATGTCGTATTGATGAACTAGTAGATTTTGGTCTAGAACGTTTTACTACTAAAGGTGATTTATTATTATTAATATTACTGATATTATTATTAATGTAGTTACTATTAGATGAAATTGAGGTTGTAAGTAATTCTTGTGATGTAGATTTTTGTAGTCCAGTAGAAAAAGAGGAACTGTTACTATCATTAGTATTCATTTGAGCACTATCAATAATTTTACTATTCGACATCGGCGGTATGTAATAATCTTGTCCTTGACCATGATTTGGTTTAAAATGAATAAACTCTGCCAAGCTTTCCAAAAAGGAGCGACGTTCTTTACTCTTACCTGTATTAATAGAAAGATTAACTGGTTTATTCTTCTTAGATGATCCATTTAATGTGGTATTGAATAAACTACTCTCTTGTAGATTACCTAAAGAGAAATTAGTTTCCAAAAGAGATGGCTTATTGCTTAATGATGGAATATGTTGTTGTTGCGTAGGAGTAATATTATTTGAATTAAGATTTTCAGCCCATAATATATCATTTTCGTCTTCATCATCACTTGAACATGGAAAATCTTCTTCTCCCACTTCAGTATCAGATTGAATGATACTATCATTTTCACAATTTATATCGTTCTTCATAACAATATTCATCTCATTATCATTAATATTTTCATTCATCATGTCATCACTATCCCTATCATTTTCATTGTCTTCATCTACACCTTCTTCTGAATTAAATACACTACTTAAATTTTCCATATTACTATTTTCCAAGTCCGTAATAAGCATATCACTTTTCATTGTTTCTTCATTAAGCATACTCTCATGGAATCTCGCAGATGAAATTTGTAACTTCTCAACATTTTCTGCCTTTCCTTTAACAATTGCTTCTACATCCGAACATAGATGATATAATCCTAATCCTAATCCTAATACAGAAGAATCATCCATAATTGAAAGTTCATTAGAATTAGGATTTGTTACTGTCAAACGTTCATTACTATTATTTTTTTTACTATTGGGTGATGGATAGAATTCTTCTTCTTGTTTACCTTTCCATTCTTTGATATATTTTATTTTATTAGCTAAATCAACTTCAGTTTCAACATTCTCTACATTAATACTAATGTTAGATTTGTTTTCTGAAAAAATACTGCACTCATCATCGTTGGTTGGAGAAGGATGAATTGCATATATTTCAATATTTTCAGTATTTTCTTCAATATTATTATCATCATCAATAGATTCATTGTCATCTGTCAAATGTTCCTTACTTCCTTTACGATCTAATTTTGCTAAAAATAGTAATTCTTTTGTTTCGCGTGGGGACTGACTAAACTTTATATTAACAAAACTTTGTTTTGAATCTTCTATCATTAAATTTTGACTTCTTTCTATTGAAGTATTTCCATTTATCTCTTCATCTTTATCATCTGCTTCATCAATTTTCATATTTTCTAATACATTTTTTTGTTTTGATATATTATCTTCGGAATAAGAAGATTCATTATTATTGATACTATTATTATGATTATTATTATGAAGTTCATTAAGATAATCGCTTTCATACATCGTACTATACTCTTCAATAGGTAAATCAAGTCCTTTATCTATATAATCAATATATTGTTGAGCAATATTTTTTAATTTCAATAAATAATTAATATAGCTCTTTTGTTCTTGTTTTTGATAATCATCTAAAGGCATAGCATTATTTAAAAGTTGGATTGTCATATTTTTTTCACGAATAATTTCTTGATCAATAAAGTTGATTCTTTCATTAAATTGATTTTTAGCATTAACCAATTCTTCATCGGTTAAATGAATATCCATTTCAGTACGATTAACTTCAGCGCAAATTTCAGAATGTTGTTCAAATAATATAATCGGAACAGTTCTTTCACAAATATGACATAATACAAGATTTTCACCATGATATGAAATATTACTCATATTATCATCATTTTGATTATCTTCATCACCTTCAATATCTTCACATTCATATTCATCATCATCTTCATCAATTATAACGTTTTCTTCAGGTATTTCTTCTTGTGATTCAAGATGGCTATTATCTTCTTCCTGTTGAATATTCAATTTTTCTCCTTCATCCTCCTCTTCTTCATTATGCTCTCTATCTTCTTTCTGTATTTCACTAATACTATCTTCATTTTCTTCATCTTCATCAGAATCATCCATAATCATATCTTCACTAGCAATACTAAGAGGTGATTTTTTATGCGTCCTAGTATCAATAACAGAAAGACGATGAATTGGACGGATCTCTAATGTTTCTCCTCCCTCATCTTCCTTATGGTCTAGTTCGGATGAATTCATTATTGAATAACTACATTCTGAAAGAGGACTATTTTTGTTTTCATTGTAGCTCTGAATATGCTTGATTTTATGATGTGATGCTAATGTATTGTTTGTATAATTTGTAGGGAGAGGTGGGATTTCCGAAGTTAAATTACTTGTAGCAGTTGGAGTAACTTGAGTATTAATTTCAGTTGTTTGTAAATGATCACTTGCATTATCAGATGATGAAGAAAGTACATCTTCCCAACCATCGCCAATTAACTGAATAGGTCGAGTAACCCATACAGCACTTTTTTTGACTTTTGAAATACGATCAATCATTAACATACCTTTTCCTTCCATTTCTAACCAACGACCATCACCTCTACAGGCTCTATAATTAATTTCCATAGCAATGTTTGCATTATCGTCAGCTAAAAGACATTTTAGTGCATCTTTAAATACATTTGAATCTTCACTATTAGGAGGAAGGAAAGGTGGAACAGTTGTACCAAGAATTTCATTAGGTTCGTAAGCAAAAACAGTAAAACAAATAGGACTTACATATAAAATTTTTCCATCTAAATCCATTTCTATTAAAACATTTAAAGATTGACTTTCAATTGCTGCTTCACGTAATTCTAATTGACTCCATGATTCTTGTTGCTTGAATCTCTTATTTTCATAATTATTCTCGCCTATTTTTTGTTTTCCACGATAAGAATTATATTCTGAATCATAATCATTATAAAAATCATCATCTTCATAATATTCTTCATCATCCATTGCATATTCAGACTCAGATGTTGCAAATGAGGAGATAGAATTTCTACGACTATCACTATTTGATTTTAAATGCATATGATGTTGTTTCATGTAGTTCACCATAGGTGTTCCTGAACTACTACTTATTGAATTTTTATTGGATCTATCCTTCGCTATTTTATTGGGATAGTTCCATATTCTAGCATCAGCTTCTAAATGTTCTACTAATCTAGCAACACTAGCAAAATTCATTAGCATTCTTACTAAATACGTTTTTCCTGGCCATAAAGGATTTTTATTCCAAAGAATTTGTAAACTTTGAATCTCTTCAATAATATTTTTACACATACCTGTAGTAATTAAATCACTGACATCCATATCAATAATGGTTTGAGCAATATAAATTGCATTAGTTAATGCTTCTACTAAAGGTGTAAACTCCTCTTTTGACATATAAAATAATGATTCTATACTATTCTCACAAACATTTTTCTGCATCGTGCGGTTTTTTATTTTTCCATAATCATTTTCGGAGTTCATTGACTCTTTTCTTTTTATTGAAATATTATTGTTATACGAGTGTGTCTTATAAGATGAACTTATTTGAGAGCTTTCACTATTAGCTGAATTAAATTTTCCATTATTATAATCATTAATATTTCGACCAGATGATAATGAAGAAGTTGAAATGATATTATCATTTGATATTTGTTTCATTTGACTTTGGGTATCATCATTTCTTTCAGCATTATCTTCATTAACATTATTTTTCCGAACATTTGAATTTTCAAGACTTGAAGAAATCGAATAATTAGAAATATCATCCTCATTATCTGAGTTATATTTTGTAGAAAAGAGTTGAATACTATTAGAATTATTGCTTATTGTTGATGGCGCTACCTTTAACGTACAAGCACTGATATTATTAAACACCTGATTTGCAGATGAGGTTTCTGAATGGTTAATATCAATATTTTCAGTCATTTGACGTTTTTGAAGCATAATTTCTTCCTCAATATATGCATATAAAATCTTTATGATTTTCGTTAATTCTTTATTACATGCAGTTTTGGCAATCTTTAATGAATATTTTAAATTACTAAATCCTTTTAAATAAGCTGACAAATCACCATCACTCAAAGATCTATTATAGCCTGAGGTATTAGGTGGTTGAGTCGAATTATTAATATCTTGATTACCAACCATCATTTGATTATCCATTGTTTCAATTATTTCAGGCTTTATTGACTCACCATTTTGATTATTGACAATTTTTGAATTAGTCTGACCAAAGCTAATAATACTTGGACTTCTTAATGATGTTATACTCTCAGGTGAAATAGCGTGACTAAACGATTTATTTCTGTTATGGGTAAATTTATTTGTAGATATAAAAAGGGAAGTATTTCTTTTGGAAGAAACTGAATTTTTATCACTTATTATGGATGAATCATTATATAAATTATTACGAAAGATATCTCCATCAACAGACTCATCATCAAACATAAATAAAGAAGGACTTTGAGATCTCAATGACATAAACCCTTGAACTGGGGTTAAAGGGGGTGAAAAAGCATTTCCTGTATACAAATTATCAAATTCTTCTTTATATTCCTCCCGAATATCACTCCATATATCATTTATTTCATTTGGTGATCGCCATTTAAAGTTTTTAGCTTCACGTGATAAATTAATTAAATACTGATAAGTATTTTCATTTTTGTTATTATAACTTTGAAATTCCCTTTTTTTAATATTTAAATTATTTGCCTCAAAATTCGCCGAAAATGTCCTAGTTCTAAATGATCGTAATTTTTCTTATATATAATAATAAATATTTAGATATTATATTAATAATTATTTTTTTTTATAAACATAAAAAAAAGCACCTATATATATATTTATTATAATAACTTTAGAAATGATATTTATTTAATTTACCAATGTTTTTAACATGGCTACTCTTATTTGAATTTTCTCTAAGTCTTCCAACTTGTGAATTTGATACGCTATCTTTATTCTATAGAGTAAAAATAAAAATATTTGAATACATATAAAAATAATTTTCTATTAATTACTTTGAGAGTTATATATTTATAATTTTGAATAAAAACAATACTTTATAATATAAAATTATTTATATATTGATAAAAAAAAAAAAAAGTAAATATATTTACATAATTTTTATCTTTATTAAATGAATAATTTATGAAATTAATTTCATCACTATTTTTTTTTGATGATATTTCAGAATTTTGTATAGCATTTACTTGTGAATGAAAGTTTGGGTTTAGTTGATTTGGTGTTGGTAAATTTGATGTATTATTGGTTTTAAATATAGGATAAATGCATGGTGAACTAGAAGAAAGTGCGTATAATCTTGCAGGGTAAGGTGGTTTTGGATCATCAGAAGAATCATTATCATCTATCATAAATATTTCATCATTTTGCTGAGATTGAATAGTTATATTTTTGAAATTTTTAGAATTTGATGAAAAATTATTTACATAATTATGAGATACTAAATTTGAATTATTATTAAATGAAAGTCCTCTTGATCTTCTTCGTGCAGGATTACTTGGTATGAAATTGGAAAACTTTCTATTAAACCCACTTCCAACTATATTTGAATTAGAAACTACACTATTATTACTAATTAAACTATTATTTGAAGTTATTGACGAAGATACACTATTACTTAGAAATTGATTATTAATATTTTTGCCAATAATTGGAATAGAAGACATTGTTGTTGAGAGTGATGACGATACATTAGGATTATTTAAGCTTGAATTATCATTATTGTTAGTTGAATTAATTGAATGAAATGAGCTGGGTTGATTATAATTAGAAGATGATATATTAGCATTTGTTGAGGTTATAGTAGATAATTTAACGGATGATGTGTTATTAGCATAAGACGATGAGGAATTGCTTGTATTTTCTTCGTTTTCTAATGATACTGAACAGCGATTGATTCGACATAGCGGTAATGGATTAGGAATTGGTATGGGTCTTACAGATGTTGGTGTTTGAATTAAAGCCGTCGATGAAATTGAAAATAACGGATCGTCACCACTAGGCATTGTTAATTCAGAAGCATCAGATAAACATCGACTCAATCTTCTTAAACTTGGTGGTATTCCAGTAACACTTTTTCTTTTTACAATTGTTTCTTCAGGGAAATTCCTATTATTATTATTGTTACTGTTATTGTTTTTGTTATTGTTATTATTATTGTTTTTATTATTATTATTATTTATAGATGATGATCTAGTGGGGGTTGTTGGTGTTGTATTTAAAGAAGAATCAGCTGTATCATTACTATTATTATTATTATTGATATTGTTATTACTACTACTCGACAATAAATTTGAATTTGGTATTGTGGTTATTGAATTATCTATAACATTATTAAATTCCTCTAAATTATTGATTGTACTTTTTCTCAGCTGGGATTGAACATGAGGGGTTGTATCATCATTTTTTTGTATAGGTATAGAAGATGAAGCTACAGGTGAATTACTATTTTGTGATGCTAAGGGATTTAAAGGAGATAACCTTCTTTCAGCCTTTCCATCTAATCTTATTGATCTTTGGAGTTTATGTTCCATTTTCTTTTTTCAAAAAAAAAAAAAAAAAATTAAAATACTTGTATAAAAAGATTTTATTGAAATAATAGAAAACAAAAAAAAAAAAAAGAAAGAAAAATATTTTTATTCATTTAATATTGGTTTAAAAAAATCTTATATTATCATTGTTATTAACAATATATTCACTTGCCACTAAAAAAAATATAAAATATGAATTTTTATGTTTTTATTTATTGAATTGTCTTAAAATTTTACTTTGTTACAAGCTTTTATAAAATAAATAATAATAACTATATACTGTTTACTTTAATACTTTTATTAATTTATTATTGTTTATAATTTAAATGTATATTTCGTTGATTTATTTATTTAATTTGAATCAATACTAACATCTAAGTTTATATTTATATACAATTTGGAACAAAATTTTAACTATTCTTTATTATAATAAATTTACTTTTGAATTTTTTAAAATATTGTGAAATTTTTTAGTATAACTGAATATGTTTCTGTTGTCTTGTTGTTGTTTTGTTATATGTAAATTATTTAATTATCTTTTTTTTCTTTTAATAATTTTAAAAATGTAAAATACATTTCATGATAATAAATATTAAAAATCTGTTTTACAATAATAATAAAATTCACAAATATTTGTATATGAATGTTAATTTAAAAAATACAAAATTTTATAATTTAAATTAAAATTTATACTTATTAAATAATTACTTTTAAAGTCAATTGCTGTTATAAAAAAAAGATATAGGAATATTAGATTTATATATTGAATTAAAAATTTTATGTCGTTTCTAAATATATTTGTTATTCTTTCTCTGTATATATTTTTTTTTTTTTTAAATATGATAAAAAAAAATGAATTATCTAAATTTCTTTTTAAAAAGAAAATAATTGTTATATATTATACATATCGAATTATTCATTATTTAACTTTCTTTTATATATATTAGCATATATATTATTATTTTATATTTATATATCTAATTTTATTTATTTATTCTTATTTAACTATATCAATTTATTAAAAGTTAAATAAAAATCAATAAAAAAAATAAAAACAAAATTTATTATTTCATTTTAATTTTATTTAGAATCATTTGATATTTACGAATAATATCAATATTTATTATAAATTATATATTTAATATTTACTTATGAAACCTATAAATATTCAATATTATAAAAATAAAATAATTATTTATTAGTAATAAATATAAAAAAAAACATAATTTTTTTTTTAATTAATAATTAATACTTTAAAATAGTACTATTTTTATTTATATCATTATGATAAATTTTAAAGGTCTATATTACTTAAATATTATTATTATTTATATAATTCATAGAAGTAATTCTCAAAAAAGTACTATTTTTTATAATAAATATATATATTGCTATTATTGCTATTATTGCTATTGTTTCTTTTTGTTTTTTTTTTTTTTTTTACAGTTGTTGTTGTTGTTTGTTTGTTTGTTTGTTTGTTTTATTTTATATTATTTGAAAAACACTTTTTATTTTCTCTTTTTATTTCTTAAAATTTATGTTGTAAATGTTTAAATAAATATAATTTAAATATTATAAATATTTATTAAAAAAATATTTCCTATTTACTTGATAGTATTAAAAATGTTGAATAAGAAAAATGAAATATAGAATATTATTAACAGTAACTTTTATTGATTTTAAAAAATTGTTAATAAAATATTACTTTTGTTTCAGTATTTTTAATAATAATGGAGGATAGTAAATAATATTTGTTACAATTTTATTTGTTATTTAAATAATAAATACTTAATATTATATATATAATATATTTAATGATTATGAATTTACTTTACTTTATAATAACCAACAACCTTTTATAAATGATTTTTTAAAAAAATAAAAAAAAATATTTAATATTTTTTAATTTCTTTTAATATCTTTTTAATATCATTAATAATAAAAATTATTATATTATTTTAAATTTGGTTTATTACTTAAATAAAATTATTAATTTAATAATTTTTTAAGTAATTTAATATATTCTATCTATATATAAAATGTAAATTGTTAATACAATAAATAGTTCAAAGTTAAATAGAATACTTTATACATTGTATACATTATTAAATATAAATATGAAATTGTTGGAATATGTACCATTATCATTATAGATATTATTATTATAAATGGGTTAAACGAAGTTTAAAGACCTATTTATAAATGTAATAAAAACTAAAGATAATTGAAGTTATTTTTCTTATAACTATTTAATCAATATACAATATCTTGCTTTATACTTAATAAATATATCATAAATTTATATATAAAAAACTTTATAATTAGTATATTATCATTCATTTTATACTATATTTAATAAAAAAAAATAATTATTTTATAACGAAATGAACATGTGATGTAATGTGGATTTATATAAATTATGAAAAATTAACATACATTATTTATGTTATTAACATTATTTTATGTAAGGTATGAATTTAAATTATAAACTAACCTTTTTTTATTTATTAGAAATGAAATTATATATTAATTCTTATCACTTTCTTTTTTATTATTTTTTGATTTATAGGTATTATGGATTACAATAACTAAAATCTCATTCAAATTAAAATTTAAACCATATAAATTAAATTAGCTTATTCTCTTATTCTTTTTATGTTTGCTTAAAAAGTTTTTCATCAAAATATATTATTATTAGTAATAGTAATAGTAATAGTAATAGTAATAGTAATAGTAATAGTAATAGTAATAGTAATAGTAATAGTAATAGTAATAGTAATAGTAATAGTAATAGTAATAGTAATAGTAATAGTAATAGTAATAGTAATAGTAATAGTAATAGTAATAATTTGAGGAAACAAAGTTAATAGTAATAATATTATTATATTAATAATTTGAGGAAACAAAGTTAATAGTAATAATATTATTATATTAATAATTTGAGGAAACAAAGTTAATAGTAATAATATTATTATATTAATAATTTGAGGAAACAAAGTTAATAGTAATAATATTATTATATTAATAATTTGAGGAAACAAAGTTAATAAACTTATAATATTTCAAAGTTACTTATTATTAACTCTTTATATTAATAATTTATTATATGATTATTCCATAAATTTTATTATTTAAAATAATGATATTTACTTTTTTTTATTGTATATGGCTCTACAAAAAGTTTAATTCATAAAATGATAGGATACAGAATAATTAAATAGAATTTAAATAAAAATTTAATTAAAATTTTTTGGTGTTAATTTAAATTATTAAAAATTTTGTACAACCTGAAAAAGTTAATCAATGGCGTTTTAAAAATTTCCAAAAAAAAACTTAATTTAAAATAAAATAAATTTAGACTTTGTGATTCAAATTTTAAATTTAGTTCTTAAATTTTAAAAGATTATTTAAACCATACCTCATTATAAAGTAATATCAATAAAATAATTATTTTATGTTAAAAATCAAATTTAAGGAACTTATGGAATGAATTTACATTTTTAAATATTATATATAATTTGTATTTCAATACCATGACCAATTAATAAATAATTATTTCTATGCAATATTATTTAATTATTATAATCGTTTTTCTCTACAATAAATAATATAAATTATTAATTAAATTTTTGGTTAATGCCACTTTTTATATATGTATTTGCTATTAATATATAAAAAAATTGACATTTACATAATATTATAATAAAGTATTTTCAATAGATTCCTTTTACTATAATTTTTTTTGCTTTATTTATATAAAATTAGAACTATTTATTAAATCCAATTAGTATTTTATTATAGTTATAATAAAATATATAAATTTATGATTAATTTCAAAAATATATTGTTCCTGTAAAGTGGCAATAAAAATTTATCTTTAAAATATTAAAATTTTTAACTTTTTTAATTAGTAATAATATAATTACAGATTAAATATAATTAAATTTTGCATATTATCATTACTTATAAGTTATATTTTTGTTATTAGTAATAATAATAATAAATCTAAATATTTAAAATTGATTACAATACTAAATACTGAATTATCAACTAAAAAATATATAATTTATTTAACTTTTCTAATAGTCATTTTGTATATTTTGTAATATAACCTTTTTTAAAAATTATATTAAAGTTTAATTAATATACTTTTTTTATATATAAATTATCATAAATTTTAATATTACAGATTAATTTTTCATTTGTAAAATAAATAAAAAAAAATGATGACTTTATAGAGAAAAAATACTGATAAAAGATTATAGTTTATTATATTGTTGCTATTAATTAAAGTAAACTTTAACAATATATAAATATAATTTTTAGAAAATATAGATTTATAGTATTAATATTTTTTTGTTGTTGTGTGTAGATTTAATATATTGAAATGCATTAATATTTATTATTAATTTATTTGTTTTTAATTTATGGTATGGCTAATTTAATTAATTACTACTATTTATAGTAACGTGTTTCATTAAAACAACAACACACAAAAAAATATGTAACTAGTTGAAAGTAATTGTTTGTATGATAAGTTTATAGTTAAATATAATAATAAAATATTTATATATTAGTTAACTTATAACATGCATATAATAAATACTAATATAATAATTATTTTAAGATGTTTTTTGATGATTTTCGGTATAGTTTTACTACTACCTAAAAGTCTAATAGCTTTACATATAAACTATAGAACTTTAGCAAATAGGATTAAAATAATTAATTTGATTATAAATAGAGCTATAATAAAATTATATAATATATATTTATTATAGATATAATTTAATCAATTAAACTATTAATATTTTAAATTTGTATTACCATACTTATAAATAGAATTTAACGTTTAAAAAATATATTATAATATTTGTTTAGGGTAATACAGTAAAATAAGCATTATATTAGTATATATTTTTATATATATTCTAATAATTATAATAAATATATCTGAATAAATGTAAATTAATAATTATAATAAATATATTTGAATAAAGTATCAATGAATAATATAATTGGTTTACTGTTCTTATTATTAATAATTAAAATTTTATTTTTACTAATATTTTATAGTATTATATTACATATAAAATTTCTATAGAATATATATATTATTTAATTTAAAATATATATATTTTTTAAAAATAAATATTATTGTTTTTTTTTTTTTTTTTTTGATACAATTACATATTATGATTCTATTTGTTTATTTTGTAAAAGATGGCAATAAAACATTATATATAGATTTAATAAAATATAAATAAAAATAATAATATTTATGTTTAACAATATTATAATTATATTGAGTAATATATTAAATTATATTAGTATATATTATTATTAAATAAGATTATTGATATCATGTTTAAAACATTTAAATAAAATAAAGGAATAAAATTTTTAATTCCATTGGAGAAGAAAAAATTAAAATTTATATATAAGAACGTTGTTTTGGTTTTATTATGCATAAAAAAGTTACATTATACTTTTTAACTAATTTTAATTAAATGTATACTAATTGTTGTTAATAATAGTACTGCATTATTGCAGATAAACTTATATTACATTTAAATAATTATTTAAGTAAAAAAAAAAAAAAAAAAGAAATTAAGAAGTTATATATTGTACTCCAGATATAATATATATCTTTTTAATTTCTTTTCAACCTACAATTCTTTTTTTTTTTGTTAATAAATTAATTTAATAAATAAACAACTTAATAAACAAAAGTACATTTTAAAAATAATAATTAAATATTAATAATTTAAGGACTAAAAAAAAGATTATCTTTAATATAATTAATCTTGGAAAAGTAGAATTTTATACAAATATCATTTACATATTGAATCACATAAATTATCATTTTTACCAATTATAAAATAATAAATAAAAATTTATAATTTATACCAATATTTAAAGAAAATACATAAATATTTATTAATAAACGAAATAAAAAATTTACTATCAGGAAAATTTAAAGTATTTGTTATATAAAAATGTCTGAAAGTTCATCCCAATATAGTAGAAAGGAAAATTTTCCTTTAGAAGAGAATATAAAGGCAATTCTTCGTTTAAAACCTTCTATGTATGATAGTGACTCATATATTGAAAGCAAATCTCATTATTATGATATAGTTTATAGTGAGGTTACTTCAAATAGAAAAATCTATGATAGTTCAATTCTTTCCATTGTAAAATCTTTCATGAAAGGGTAGGTGTTAAAAGAATTGATATATATATATATTTTTAATATGTTATTTAAAAAACTATTTTTGTAGCAATAATAAAAAATAAATTGATATTGAAATTTCAATTTAAAAAACTATTTTTGTAGTAATAATAAAAAATTAATTGATATTAATATTGAAATTTCAATTTAAATATTTGAAAAATTTTTTATTTAAAGTAAAATAATTGAAAAATTCTAATTTTTTTTTTATTTTAAATTAAATAGTATTGATGTTAATTTTATGGCATTTGGTCCTAAAGATGGTGGTAAGACATATACATTTATTGGTGAAAACTTTAATGTAAATGCCTTCAAAAAAGATTCCAAAGGTATAGCTTTATATGCAATTACTAGTATATTTAAAGCTTTAAATTTTATGAAAGAAAAAGATATAAAATACCAAATTGGTTATTCGTTAGTTGAAATTCCAGATGAAAATGCTAACTACAATTTTAAAAGTGTTTCATTACATGAAAGTTTTAAAGGATTTAATAACTTAAAAGATGTTAAGCAAGCAATCTTAAAACATTATAAAGATAAGAAATACGAAAATTCACACACCATTTTCAATGTATCACTTTCTCAATATCGTATGAATAAAAAAACAAATAAAATGATGAAATTGGAATCAAAACTTAATTTTATTGATTTCTCACACACAATAACTGATAAATTATTGAATCAAATTGAACTCTATCCAAATGTTGAATTAAAGAAAATTTTTCATAAAATTGTTATTTTTTGTCCATGTCTTGATTTAGTTGTTAGCAAAGCTTTAGCTGGTAAAGACAGAACTATTTTATTTTATTGTACTCCATATTTAACTGACACTTTTGAAGAAATAGAAATTATTGGAAAGATGGAAAGCATTCTTCAACTCTTCCGACAAATAAAATGTAATATTGATATTAATTGCAGTGAAAGTTCAAATTCAACTATGGTAAAAGAAAATATTGCATTTTTAAAGAAAAAGTTAAATAAGTTTAAAGAAACCATTTATATTGATGAACATGGGGGAAAACATTACCAAGGATTGCTTGAAAATGGTGAAGAAATTGATCCTGTTGATTTAGATATGTATGATGATTCAAAAGAAAATATTGAACCTGATACCGATGAAAGCTCAGTAATCGATTCATATATTGAAGAAAATATTTCTGAAAATATTATGCAAGATGGAATTTTTAATGATGAAATTATAATAAATAATGGTGATGATTTAATTCTTGGAGAAAATATTTTTAAAACAGATGATGATGTTACTCCAAAAGCTGCACCAGCTGTTACAAAATTTACTGTTCCATATGTGTCAGTTTCAGGAGATCTTAAGGATTCTTCAGATGAAGAAGATGAATCTTCAAGTAAAGAATATATTATTAACGAACCAAAAAATGAAATAATGAATTATTCAAATGATATCGATTACCTTGAAACAATCTTTGAAGAAGACTCACAAGAGGTAATTAAGGCAATGGAAGGTATTAATGATGAATCAACCTCTAATATTCTTCCAATAACTACTGAACAAACAATTATCAAATCAGAATCATCTATTGAAAACGGAGAACAAATTGTTACTGAAAAAACTTATTGTGAGCCAGTTGTAACTGAAGAAGTTGTTAATGAACCAACCGGTGGTAAGAAAAGAATTATTACTATCAATACAGAAACAATAACAGTTTCCAAAAGAAAACCCATAGACACTAATAAAACCATTTGTACTAGTACTACTACAATAAAGTCAAATGGATTTATAAATGATTCATTAATTGAAGATGATGAGATATTAGAACCAACTGTTGAAACCAAGGTGATACAAAAACCAAGTATTATTAAAAAGACTATTATTACTGAAAATACTGTAATTAATAATGATAAACCAATTACAAAAAAAATTACTAATGAAAAACCAGTTCGTACTGCTTCACTTAAACGTATTAATAATATTACTAATGATATAAAAATTTCTAATACCAGATTACCAAAATTAAATTCACCAGAATCAAATTCACCAGAATCAAATTCACCAAAATCAAATTGTAGTTCTCCAGGAACAGAATCTATTAATAATTTACCAAAATCATCAGAAGTTAAATCTCAAACTCAAACTTATTTATTACCATCATTAGTTCCACGTAGAATATCTAGTGTAAGGCCAAGTATTTCTCCAAAAATGAATTCATCAGAATCTAAAGAAAGAAATAGTAAAAGTTTTGTTGATAATATTATTAATAATAAAATTATCCATAATGAGAATAAAATTGAGCATAACGAAGAACAAACTAAAAAGATGCCTAATATTACTACTAATGAAAAACAAAAAAGTAAATGTTCAATAAGGAATGAATCTTCTGTCGATAAGATTGAAGAAGAATTACATGAAGATTCTAAAATTAAGACTCTTACAAAAGCTATTGAAGCTAAAGATGCTGAAATTAAGGACAGAATGGAAATTATAAAGCAGTATACTGATACATTGTTATCATTAGAAGAAAATCAAATTTTAGGTAGAAAAAATAGTCAAAAATACAAAAAGTTTGAAAAAGAACTTAAACAAAGGACAGAAGAAGGACAACAAAATATAGATGAATTAAGAGAAAAATTAGAGTATTTATCCGCTCTCTTAAATGAAAAAGATAAACAAATTAATAATACAAATGATAGTATAAAAAATAAAGAAAGAGAATTAGAAAGTTCAAAAAATAAGCTTTCCTTCCTTATTAGTGTATTAGATGAAAAAGATGCCATTATTAAAAAATCTAACGAAAAGGTCAAAGAAATTGAAAACAAAAATCAATCGTTGAATGATTCTGTCATTAATTATGAAGAACATATTAATAACTTAAAGGATCAATTAGAAGAAAAAGAAAAGATTAATGAAGCTCTTCAAGCACAAATGGCTGAACTCTCTGATAGAATTAATCAAGCTCAGGAAAGAATGGAAAAGCTTTATCAATTACAAATTAAGCAGAAAGAAAAGCACAAGGTTCAACTTGAAAAGCAAAGTCTCAAATATAAGAAAATTATAAAAAAATTAATTGAAAAGAAGAGATTAAGCAATTCCTCCATACCTTACTCTGAAGCTTCTCGTAAAGACTGTGATATAGTTTCAAATTTCAGTAAAGATGTACCATCAGATATATATTCTTTTAAGAGCGATTTAACTGATATATTTAGTGATGATGATCTTGCTAATCTTGCTTCTAACCAACATGACAATAAAATTTATGCAGAGGTTTTAAACCACTATAATAAAATTTTCAAAAAGCTTAAAGAAGTTTTAGTTGAAAATCAAAGTAATGATGTCCAAAGTTTAAAAACCAGCTCTTCCCTTTCAAATACTGAAGGTACTGAAAATGTTGTTCGTAAGGCAGAAGAAATTGTCAAGACTGAACATCAACATATTAAAAGTGAAGATAACTATCAGATGGATTTAGTCCAAGCTGCTGAAACACTAAATTCTCAAGTTAATCACTGGAAACAATATTCTTCTGATCAACAACGCCATATTGAAAATTTACAAACAGAACAGGTTAGATTAATGGAAAAAATTGAAGCATTAAGTAAACTTCAACAACCATTAAAGGATGGCAATGATGAAGAAAATGAAAGATTAATTAAAGAAGCTAATACTACTTTAGAAAATATTAAATCTGATATTATGAACTCTATTATTGTTGATGATGATCCAGTTGAAGATGGCAAGGAATTCAGTCTTCTTGATTACAAGGAAGAATTAGGTTTAGAAAATAAAGATGAGAATAAGACAAATAAAAATAATAAAACTACTGAAACCTCATCCAAGCCACAAAATAGGAAGCAAGAAAAAATTGAAAAGAAAAATGAACAAAAAATTCAGCAACAAAATCAAAAAATAAATGATCTTCGTAAATGTTGTGATCGTCAATCCGAAATGATTGTTAATCTTGAATTTTCTTTAATGAAGGCCCAAGCTATTATTGTTTCATTAACCCAAAATAATGAAAATAATTTAAAGTTTAACGATTTAACTTCAAATATTAGTAGTAATGATATTAATACTCCTAATAACAAAAGTACTACATATAAGAGAAATAAAGAAAGAATTAATCCACTCATTTATAACACTAATCATAATATTGAAGACAGTATGGAAATAGATGAATCAATAAGTCAAATACAACCAGATCTTTATGATGTATGCAATTTAAACGAATATCCGGTATTTTCCAATCCAGATATTTCAACTCTTTTAAATTCTCGTGAATTTAAGAATTATAACAATAGTAATAACATTATTTCTAATTCACAGGATCAATCTTCCTCTTTTATCCTTGATAGTAGTATTATTAAAGCAGATATCAATGATAATCCAAATCAAATATCCCACGATTCAATTGTAGGTGAAAAAGAATCGACTACTACCACATCTAAAGTATTTACTCAACCAGTAAACAATATTAATTCTACAGGAAAAAATCATCGTGATTCTCAAGTTACATTAATTAATGATATAAATGCAATCAATAATATAGGCCAAACTTATAGTCCAAGTAAAAATAATATATATCGTCAATCAATGCTTTCACAAAATTCCAAATACTCAACAAATGATGAAACTAATATTGAAGCTCCTTCCATGATTCCATCTTCTCAAATAAATTCTACATCTATACCACCTCAAAGTGATAAGTTACTTGGTCGTAATCAAAAGAGTAAGAAGAGTGAAAATAAAGATGGTAAAAGAAGAAACCCATTAAAAAATATTTTTTCAAAGAGTAGCACAGAATCAATTAAAAGTGACAGCGATAAAGCCAGTCTTAAGAAAAAAGAGAGTAAACGCTCTTCTTTTACAAAATTTTTCTCAAGAAAAAATAAATCTAATAATAATAGTAGTAATAGTAACACTATTAATGACTCTAATTCAATTCAATCAACAAACAACAATAAACTTTTAGAAGAAAAAATTTTAATATCACCCATTCAAATAGATATGCAAAAGGAAAATAAAGAGTTTGATAATGACAGTGATGATGATATGCCAATTCTTCAACTTCAACAAAAACGTATAAATCAAGATTTATTAAATAGTAACACTTCCTCACCTAATGCTTTTAGTGCACAAAATCCACCAACCCAAATAAAAATAAATTCAGGTACCTATAGTAAAGATTCTAGTCCATATATTACACCACATCAATCCTACTCTAGCTCACATCATATATCACCAAGTACTGAAACTACAGAATATTATGATACTACTACCGAAGTTCCAAAAGGTAATACATTGAAAAATCTACATTTACATAATATTTCTGATAATGAACCAGAAGTTATACAACCACTCAACCCAACAATTAAATCTGAGAATGAATTAACTCAAACTCAGTCAGAATTAAAAAAAGAAAGTGGATTACTTAAGCAACATCCTAAAATTCACAAATATATAGATGATAAAATTTTAGATGAAAAGAAACAAGAATTTGACAACATTCCAAAAGGTCATGCTATCGATAAAAAAGACCCTTTATTATTAAGTAATTTTTCATCTACAAAGATAGAATCTGATCCAGAGAACTTGAATAAAAATATGAATAGTAACATCTTCAGCACTATAAATACTCAAAATTCAAATACATCTGTTTCATGTCAACCAAATGAAGCTAATAATGCTCAAACTATTAACAATGAAATTAATGAAACTCTTTGGTCACCATATGTTCCAAATAATTTAACAACAACAAATGAAATGCCAATAGTTAAGGAAACTATTAATACTACTGATTCAAACATTTTCTTTGATGATAATTTAAAATCCAATTTTAAACCAAAAATTATTGAATCTCATAATAATTATATTACTATGAACAAAACGCTTCTTAATGATGAAGTAACTGTATATCCAATTACGGAAACATTAACAAATGTTGATACTACAACTGAAATCTATAAACCAAATTCTAGTGAAAATATCAAGATTATTACCACTAATTACCAAAATGAACTACTTAATTCTAATTTAGTTGATAATAAAACAACTTCAACTAATAATCCATTCTTCGACAATAATAATGAAGTTGCTACAGTTACTTTGCCAAATGTTAAAAGAGAATCAACTTCCGCTTCTCCAAAGTCTACCCAAACTACAATAAAGAAAACTATAACTACAAAAACTACTACTACAACTAACAAAAATTCTTCATCACCGAAGTCTACTAGCGTTAAAAAGGTTATTACTAAAACTTCACCAAAGATGAAGAATTCCACTTCTTCATCTTCAGGTCCAGTAGTGAAAAAAATCATTAAAACCATTACCACTACTACTACAACCAATAATAACAATGAGTCAAAGATTAGTGAAACCAAATCAAAGGTTAATGAAACCATAACTCTCTCTCCAAAGAATACTTCTTATCAACCATCCTTCAAAAATAATGAAACAACTTATACCACCACTACTTTACCAAAAACCATTTCTGAAACCAAAATTACTTATCAACCAACTTTTAAAACTAACTATTCTCCAAAGATTTCTGAAATAAATACCGATAACACAAAATATTCACCAAAAATAACTGAAACTATAACTGAAACCATAACTACCACTACTACAACATCTACTAACCCAACAAATAAAAATAACAACATTACAACAATGTATAAGTCAACCGTTGATAAGAAGGTTCCCATGGATCAAACAATCACTATTAATGAATCTTCTGTTCCAATGACTACTTATATTACAGAAACTAATTATCAAAGTAACAATGATCAAAGTATTATGCCTAAAATATCACACGAGAATATAAAGAATATGGATGATATTACCAAACAAAATAATAATCTTGACGATATAGATTATTATACTACAAAAATTGAGCAAGACTTATTTATTGATGGACAAGATGAAATCGATGATGATTTAGAAGATGTGGCGAATACTACTATGAAATCAATTGAAAAATATGAATTCTTAAAGCGCTCAAGCATAAAAAGAAATGCTAAATTGTTCCATAATAATGGAAACAGTGAAGAAGCACAAAAAGAAATGGATAAATTAAATGAAATTAGTCAAAGTATTCAAGATTTAAAAGAGAAGAACAGAGTTGAAATGTTAGAAATTAACAAAAAACTAGGTACTGATGAATATGAAAATAAAAATAACAATAATATTAATACAAATGAATACAATGTAAATAAACCAATAATTGATAAATATGAGAATGTTACCACAACAAATACTACTAATACTTCAAAAAAACCAAATTCTGATGAATGTAAATACATTACTACAACTACTACTACTACTACAACTTTTTCTAATGGAGAAAAATCAAATATCAAGCAAAAGAAAAACAGAAAGTTCCGTTTATTTAGTAAGTGTACTGGAAATAAAGATGATGATGTTTATATAAAAAAAAATAAAAGCAAAGCAAAGAACAAAAAGAATAATTTAAAGACCTCGATCAATGATATAGTTGTAGATAATAATGAAGTGGTTAAAGTAAATAGTGTAAATAGTAAAAATAAGGGTAAAAGCACTGTTAATAATGATTATTTTACATCTAAAGCTACAAATCAATATACAGAAAATTCAGAAGATTACTTAACTGCAGTTTCTTCATCAGAGTACGTAAAAAAGGACAAAAAATATGGTGATGATGATTCCGAATATTATTATATTTATGATACAACAGAGAAAAATACAGTTACGAATACATTAAATGAAAAAAATAAAAAGAAACAAAAAGGTGTATTACATTTTAATTATTTTGACTAAAAAATTCTCATAAATATTAAATCATAAAGACAATAATATAAAGAAAAATAATATAACAATCATATATAATACAAATCATTAAATTTTATTAGACATAGTTTTATGATAAAATTTTAATAATATTAATCCAAAATTTTTATTAAATTACAAAACTAACAAGCCTATTTCATTGATAATCAGATTGAATATACAAATATATTTATAAAAGTTAACTAAAATTTATATATATTAAAAATTGAATCATACAATTTTTTTTTTTAAAAAAAAAGAAAAAAAGACCAAAAATAAATGTTTTATTATTTTATTTATTACTATATTTAAATAGTTTAGTATTTCAATCTATTGAAAAAAAAAATTAGCAACATATTTATTCTTTATTTTAAGAATCAATTATTATTTCAGTAATACTTTTATTCATAGTAAATCATTGGATGTTAATATGAAAAAAAATAATTAAAGCAAACAAACAAAAATTGAAATTCATTCATCATTAAATATTAATATAAAAAAATTGTCTTTTTTTTTATATTTAATTTTTTTTTTCAAAAAAAAAAAAAAAAAAAAAAAAAAAAAATTGTATATGCAATGAATTCATATCTTTTTTTTAAAAAAAAATAACAAATTAAAAAAAAAAAAAAAAAAAGAGAAATTGTATGATGATATTTTTAATATATATTTATTTTAATTTATAATTTTGGATTATTTAACATTATATAAAATTTATTATAAAATTTTTTATGAAAGAAATCATTTTTATTATCACAATAAGCGGTATATTCATATAATATACAAAATTCAAAAGCAAAATCGCATATAAATAATTCACATTCGCATATTGCAAAAAAAAAAAAAGCACATATTTTAAACTCATACAATATATATAAAACATTTCTTATATAAAGTGGTATAATTCACTTTATATATTATTATTACGAACGCGCATTAAAATAACTTAGGAAAAAGAAAATAAACGTAAAATTGTTATTTTTTATTTTTATTTTTTTTTATTTTTTTTTTTTTTTTAGATGAATGGATCTCAATTGTTTTTAAAAATCAGTAAGAAAAAAAAGAAACAAACAAACAAAAAAAAAAAAAAAAAAAAAATTACTGAAAAAAGACTTTTTTTTTATCAATATACAATAATATATTTTAAATATATATTATAAATATTTTTTTTTTATTTCATATATTTTATATATGTAATAATTACTTTATGTATAGTAATAATTAATAATAGAACATTTTATTTTTCATTTTTTAAATTCAAATTCTAAATGTCAAATGCCAATTAATAATTATTGAAAGAAACTCTTTTTTGAAGTTTCTTAAAATTTTTTTAATTATTTAATATATTTAACTATATATTTATTAAAATTTTTTTTTTTTATAATTATATATATTATCATTATTTATTAATGAAATTATAATAATAAAAATAAATAATTTATTTAAATTTCGTTATAATTTAAAAAAAAAATGTTCCATTTTAATAATTAATATAACATTATAATTTTTGGATATCAATAATGCCATCAATTTTCATTTTATTAAAAGTACCATTTTTAGCAAAATTAGCCCATAATTCTCTTAGAGGTTTTCCTTTTTCAATTATTTCTTTTTCAGATAAATTTAATGTCATTTCTCTTCCAACTGTGCCAAAACCTCCAAAAAGAAGGATAACATCTGATAAATGTGCCGCTCCAACACGTTTATTCTTATAGCTACAATCTTTATCATCCCATGAAAATATATAACGATAAGTTTTCCCTCCTGCTTCTTTATATTGTTTAGCAAATTTAGTAGTAGGTTCATGATAGAGAGAATTTGTTATGCTTTTAATTTCAGGTTCAGAATCTTCATAATATATGTCTTTTGCAGCATAATAAATAGACCATTCTCTTGTGGTATTTCCTATAAATAATGGATGACTTGGTGCAATTTCTTGGAGTCTTTTAGGAATATCCTCAATCTTAGGAAGTGGATCAATTCCAAAATGAGGAGCAAAAATCATGTATTTTGGATTTCCTTTTTCAGTGACATTTCTTTCAATGTTGCCTTGACATTCTTTCAATTGTTCAATAGTAGCATCAATAGGAAGTTGATTTAATTCTTCTAACATTTTATTTTCCATATTTTCTCGATTATACATTGTTCCAATTGGATCACTTTGAATAATAGCTCGTTGGTATAATTGTTCAGTTCCTTTTGAAAGCATAACACAACGAACTGCATAACCTCCGGCAGAGTGTCCATAGATAGTAATATTGTCTGGATTACCTCCAAATGATGAAATATTTTTCTTGATCCATTTTAATCCTTCAATTATATCAAATAATCCATTATTTGACATATTTCCATTTTTATCTCTTAAAAATCCAAATACACCTAAACGATAATTGATTCCAACATGAATAATTTGATTTTCTTTTACCATTGGTTCTCTATCATAAAATTTGGAATCGCAACCACCATTTTTAAAAGATCCACCATGAATAAATACCATTACTGGAAGTTTACTTTCCTTATTAACATTTTTAGGCATGGTAATTGATAAATATTGACAATTTTCTTCTTGTGGATAGTTTTCATATTCAACACCACTTACATAATTTTCAACGGCTGATCTTAATTGAATACCAAAAGGTGAGGATTTACATTCGTAAACATTTTCGTTATATTTATATGGCACAGGTTTACCATATCTTTCTGAATTTGCATATCGAATGCCATTAACATTAATACAATATTCTGTTTCAAAACCAGAAAAAGTACCTGCTTCACATTCCCATTCCATATCGATTATTATTTTATATTATATTAATATATTTTTAAGAATTATATAATATATTTAAATTTATAGACAAAAAAGAGTTATTTGAAACTAGTATAATTTCAATTCATATTTTAATTAAAATTATAAATGTGAGACATTTAAATTAAAAAAAAATTAAAGATTATATTTATTATAATTATATAATTATAATCTTTTCTTTTATATATACATATATCAAAAAAATACGATTTAATTATAGTAAATTTATTATCTAATAAACTATAATATGAATATGAATATAGATTAATGAATAAGTAATAATAAATAAAACAAAATTAACATTTTGTCATAATGAGAAATCTTTAATATATATATTAGCAATTTTTTAAATAATATTTTTTTTATTATTATTACTGTTTTTATTTTTTGTTTTATAAATAATTATTCTATGATTTTTATTAAATAAATCATTAAATTTCATTTCTATAATTTTTGAATTTCAATAACACCATCAATCTTCATTGTTTTAAAATTGCCAGTTTTGGCAAAGCTAGACCATAATTCTCTTATAGGCTTTCCTTGTTTATATATTTCTTCTTCAGTTAGTCCCATTCCCATATCTCTTCCTACAACCTCAGAGCCTCCAAAAAGAAGAGAAAGTTCAGACATATGTGCTGCACCTACAAATGAATCATTTTCACCCCATGAAAATACATAACGATAGGTTTTACCTCCAGCATCTGCATATTGCTTTGCAAAAATACTCGTAGGATTATGATATATAGAATTACTAATTCTTTTTATAATGCCTTCAATAGCCCAACTAGTTAAGAATATACTACTCAACCCTCTAATTAATTTATTAGATGAAATAAAAAGAGCCACTTCTCTTGATGTATTTCCTATAAATAATGGATGACTTGGTGCAATTTCTTGGAGTCTTTTAGGAATATCCTCAATCTTAGGAAGTGGATCAATTCCAAAATGAGGAGCAAAAATCATGTATTTTGGATTTCCTTTTTCAGTGATATTTTTTGCAATAGATGCTTGACATTCTTTCAATTGTTCAATAGTAGCATCAATAGGAAGTTGATTTAATTCTTCTAACATTTTATTTTCCATATTTTCTCGATTATACATTGTTCCAATTGGATCACTTTGAATAATAGCTCGTTGGTATAATTGTTCAGTTCCTTTTGAAAGCATAACACAACGAACTGCATCTCCTCCAGCAGATTGACCATAAATAGTTATGTTGTTTGAATTACCTCCAAATGATGAAATATTTTTCTTGATCCATTTTAATCCTTCAATTATATCAAACAATCCATTATTTGACATATTTCCATTTTTATCTCTTAAAAATCCAAATACACCTAAACGATAATTGATTCCAACATGAATAATTTGATTTTCTTTTACCATTGGTTCTCTATCATAATATTTCAAATCACAGCCACCATTTTTATAAGATCCACCATGAATAAATACCATTACTGGAAGTTTACTTTCCTTATTAATATTTTTAGGCATGGTAATTGATAAATATTGACAATTTTCTTCTTGTTCCATTTTTTCAAATTCAACACCTGAAATATAATTTTCCATTACAGAATGTAATTGAATACCAAAAGGTGAGGATTTACATTCGTAAACATTTTCGTTATATTTATATGGCACAGGTTTTCCATATCTTTCTGAATTTGCATATCTTATACCACTTATATGAATACAATTTTCCGTTTCATAGCCAGAAAAAGTACCTGATTCACATTTCCATTCTCTCATTATTAATCTTTTATTATCAATATTTTAATATTTATTCATTTAATATATATACATTTAATTTTAAATAAAGCATATTTATAATAAATAATAATGAAGTATGAAATATATATTAAAAACTTATTATATAATAAAATATATATTAAAAAGATAAAAGTAAATAAATATCTTTCTTTTTTTTTAAAAATTTAAAATAGCCTTACCTTTTAAATTGAAAGCTTTCTTTTATTCCTTATTTTTCTTTATTTATTTAGGTAATGATACCACCTTCTATTCTTATTGGCTATATCTTTTGATTTAGTACGTGTGAATTTGTTAAAAATGTATTGATTGTCTCCATTAACAATAAATTTATGAACAATAACAAAACAATGTAAAATTATATAAAAAAAAATAACAATATAAACAACTCCATTTTTTAAATTAATTTTAAATAATAATAATAATAAAAAAAAAAATCATATATAATATGTGTATTAGTTTTTTATTATTATTATTAATTTTTATTTTATTTATTTTTTTATTACTTCTTCCATCTTTAGTCTATAAGATATCACATTATTATTCTACTATATAAATGATAACTCTTTTTATTTCTACTCTTTATTTTATATATAATAATTTTATATTATTTTAATAAGATTGTTAAACATTTAATTTACTTTTCTTTTTTTATTTATTTATTTTGTTTGTTTTGTTTTGTTATTTGTTTTATTTTATTTTTAAATTTAGTTTATGTTTATAATAAAAATACTATAAATAATTATTGTATGCATTTATTTGTTAATTTTTTATTGATGAATTATTTTTCAATTTAAAAAAAAAAGAAATAAAAAATATTCTTTTTATAAAGAATTTATGAAAATTAATATTATATTAATTTTATATTATTTCTCTTTAATTTCTATAGTTTTTTTTTTTTTTTTTTATTATTTTTTTTTTTTCTAAAGAATATATTTTTATTAAAAGATATTTTAAAGAAAATTGAGCCTGCTTTAAAATTTTCTTTTTATAAAAATGTTTTTAAGGTTTCTTTGCTTATAAAGTTGAAGTGTATATTAATTGAATGATATTAAGAATAATGATTATACTTTATTATCATTTCCTTTAATATTTTTATGTGTTTGTTATTTTTATTTATTTTTCATTTTCAATTACATAAATGAAGTTTATTTTTCTTTTATAACTTTTT
The DNA here is from genome assembly GCA_002104945.1 of Piromyces finnis. Lineage (NCBI taxonomy): Eukaryota > Fungi > Neocallimastigomycota > Neocallimastigomycetes > Neocallimastigales > Neocallimastigaceae > Piromyces > Piromyces finnis. Next base: position 51,729 of record MCFH01000005.1, on the reverse strand, counting down.
TTTTATTGTATTATTTATATATATTTTAATTTATTGTATTCTATATTAATATATTAATATTATTACTCTTCGTTTTTGTTTTGTTTACTTGTATCTATGACAATATTTAATATAATTTTTTCTATTAATTATAGTTTATGAATAGTGAGTTTAATTATAATTTTATCATTATTCATTTGTTGCTTAACTAATGAATGAGAAAAAAAAAAAAGGATTTCTTAATTTATTTTATATATAATTTTCTTTTTCTATTTTTTTTTTTTTTTTTTTTTTTTTTTTTTTTTTTGATTCTTTTATTATAATTCATAATAAAATTAAATGAAAATATATTTAAATATAAATATTTGTATCGTAAAGAATTATAATTAAAAGATTCTTTCATGATATTTAATAAAATAAAATAGAAAATATTAAAAAAAAAAAAAAAAGATGTTTTGATCTTTCTCTTTCTAAATTATTTTATTAAATAAGTGTTTATTATTGATTCTGTAATATCTAAATTACAATTAAATGTTTAACCTATATTATATATAAAATACTTTCGATTATCTGAATTATATGTTTTTTTTTTTTTCAATATATTTTCATTTCATTCTATATTTTTATATAAGAATTCTAATTTAAAATAATTTTATTTGAAGATATATAAAAATAAAGGAAACGAAAAAAAATATTGTCTTGTTGATTAGCTTGTGTTTATTTATATATATTTTCATTGATTAAATTGAAAATAAAAGAGAAAATAAAATACAAAATAAAGTGATTATCATTTTGTAGTAGCTGGTAAAATAATGTGATGGAATAAATTGAATTAAGTTTTAAGATTGGGTAATAAAAAATAATATATACGAAATGTGATATAAAAAAGATATTATTTTACAGATTAAAAAGTTTTAATTTTATAATTAAAGATATTCTGTAAATAATTCTTCAATCTCTTGGATATTTGCATTATCATTTTCTTCAAATAATTCATTGTTTTCTAAATTATCCATATTTTCAATGACATCATCTGGGAATAATTCTTCATCATAATTATCATATTTTTTATTATTAAGTAAATATTTACCAGTGTATTTATAAGAATAATCATTTAGTATTCCTGAATATTTATCTACTTGTGTTAAGATTTCATCGGTATATTGTGAATATAATGCAGCAATAACTGCTATAATCATACCAAAAATAATGAATGTTAAGAATGATGAACCTAATCATGTATAGTTACATAATTACAATTAATATTAAATATATAAATAAGAAAAGTTTAAAATCAAGTATCTTAAATTGATATCCATATTAAAAATCAATAATAATATCAATAATAATATATTATTATATTACCTGTATCATATTTTTCAACTCTTGATATACGACAAGTACCATCAGCAGAACCACTAACAATAACAGTTGAATCTCTAGTAAATTGAATGCATGTGCATGGAAGACCATGAGCATCCTTTATTCTTGAAAGAGTTTTTAATTTATCAGTACTTAGTATACCAAGGCTCAAATCAGCACTACCATAACCTAAAAGTTTACCATTTGGACTATAATAACAATAATAGTGATTTTAATATATTATTCTTATTTTTATTATTAATGAATACTAATATGTGAATAATACCTTATAGTAAAGGCAGTAATTGGTTTATTGTGTACTTGCTTACATGATATTAATTTCCAATTTTTTGTATTGTATTTACAGACAAAAGTCTTATTTCTCTTTAAACTATTTGCTATAACAAATAAAATTCCTTCAGAAGAACCACATCCAAATCTTTATTATTTATATATAAAAAAGTATAACTATTAAAAAACATGATTAAATTTTTATTTCATTTTATATAAAAAAAAATCACTTACTTAGCAGCTCTAAAGTTACTGGTTTCGCTAACCGGTAATGATTTGTTATTAATTTCACAAATTAAACTACCATCCATAACATCTAATATATAAACATTCTTTGTAGTGGTAACAACAATCTATTGAAATAGGAATAAATATTTTTTTCGAAATAATTAGTTTCATTAATTACTAATATATATAAACATGTAAAAATTAATTATATGTGTTAACCTTTTCATCTTTGGTATCAAAATGAGCATCAGTGATATCATTTTTATAAGTTTTAGTAAAGATTGTTCTTAATGAAGAATCAAATAAAGTAAACTATTAAATAATAAAAAACATTTCTTAATTATTAACTATAATTTATAATTAAATAGAAATTTTCTAAAATAAGAATTAGCTTACTGTTCCGTCTGTAGTACCAGTTAAAATATGTCTACCTTCATGGTCAAATTCAGTGATTTTCTATTTTAAAAGGTATATATAAATAACATTATAAATAAATGTTAATTTTCTAATTATGAAGGCATCATAATTAATAGATATTTCTATTATAGAAACACTTACTTGATATTCTGAAACATTTTTACTTTCACTAGCACGTGCTGCTCTAATGAAATCTAATCTATAATCATTCTTGTCAGCAGATGGTAAAGAATTAAATGATGAACTTAAAGAGCTATGATTATATGTATCCATACTATCAGAGCTACAAACAGACATAACATCGCTACTATATATTTTAAAATAATTTCATTATATATTAAATAAGCAGTTAGTAAAATGAGATTTTACTTAATGTTTTTATTAAAATATTTATGATAATGATAATATGATAATAACAATTATAAACATTAACTAAAACAAAAATTAATTTTATACTTACTTTGTTCTAGCCAATCTATATACCTTTAAACTTTTATTTTCACCATTTAATATTTCTTCATTTGTTCCATTTTTACCACAAATAATAAATTTCGACTATTTATAGTTATATAAATTAAAATTATATTAATTATATAATTTTTTTTTTTTTTTTTTGTTAGATCATAACATAAAATAAATATATATTAGAAATTTACCTTTGGGTGAAGGCACATACTCATTACTGAATCTTCATCTTGAGGTAGAATATGTTCCATAGCTTGAACAACTTCTAAAGTTCTTTGGTTTAACACGTAAAGTGACTTTTATTTATTACATATTTTAATATATATTTATTAAAAAGGAAAAGAAAAATATTTAAATAATTAAAATTTTTATGATATTCTTCTTAAAACAATTTATGAAAACTTTAATATGTTAGCATTATAATTTATATTTTATTTTCATACTCATAAATTTTTATTTATACTATTTGTTTTTGTTTCAATAATATTTTTTTATACCATTTATTTCCAACATTTTTAATATTACTTATTTACTCATTCATTTATTTTAACAAATGAAATACTAAAAATTTAAATATAATATAAATTTGGATAAGAAACTTACAATAACATTTTTAACCCCTGAACGATTTACACCACCACCACCACCAATAAATAGTCTATGTTTTGTAGTAAAAGCCAATGAAAATACTGGATAACCAACGGTTAAGACATTAAAATTCAATGGCTTTTTACTAATTGGTTTTGGTTGAACTTCTTTTTTATCCATCTTATTTCGCTTATTATGTATATGCCTTTTTAGTATGATGAATATGAAAATAATAAACAATTAATTATGTTGAATTTAAAAAAAAAATTGTGATAATAATTATTAATTAATTAATTAGTAAAAAAGAAAAAAAAAAGAAAGAAAGAAAACACCTTGTTAATACTAATATAAATGATATTTTTAATTTTAATATAAATAATATTTTGGTAATTAAATAAATTTATAATAAAAATTTAAAACGTTTTATTATTTTTGTATATTAAAGATCTTACAATTAAATTATCCAAATGAAAAAATGTTGAATATTTTGACAAATCTAATATAATTTATTATTTTTCTAAATATTATTTAATTTATACTATTACTATTATTATTATTTCTTTTAAATTTCAACTTATAAAATAAAAAAGAAAAAGAAAATATAATAATAACAATAATGATTTAATTATATATTTATTATATATATCATATATGTTGTTTTTATTTATTTATTTATTTATTTATTTATTATTTACTACACTTTTAAATTTTAAAAAATTTATTTATTTAAATTTTTTGATGATAAAAACTATTTTTTAAATTACATAAAAATTAGCCAATAATTTCTTTTTCATCATTTTTCTCATTATCAATCACAAAAAAATAATATTAATAAATAAAGTTTATAATGAATAATAAATATAGAATGATATAAAAATGTATAATTATATTATTATTAGTAAATAAATTCTAATATATTCTAACCCTACTATTAGATCATGTGAATCATATTTTTATATCATGTGTTTTAATTATAAATACCTTTAGACTTTTTTTTTGAATTGAATTAAATTAATTTTTGCTCAAATAAATAATGAAAATATAAGAATAAGAATATTTATGAGTTATAAATAAACATATATAGGTAGGTTATAGTAATTAGAAAATATAGGATCTTCTTATAATATCAATATAATATAATGCTTTATGAATCTAAATAAATTGTATAATATCCTTTTTTTTTTTTCTAGATTTAATTTGTGTAACAAAACTAGTTAAATTTTAAAAAATTAATAAAAATTTAAAAAAGAAGAATAAGAACTTTTTTTTTTTTTTGGAATACTTTTCATTATCAATATGAATAAATAATAATAATTTGTATACTTTAAATAAAATAAAAATCATCTTGGCATATTAATACTATTTACATCAACTTTTTAGCTTTCAATTCAAATTTATACATAATTAAATTTTAGATAAATTATTGTTAATAATTATGTAATTAAATTCAATTCATAAGATATATAATAATAATTATTATTATTATTCTTATATTCGCATATTGTGTTGAACTAATGATATTTTTAAATCATTGAAATACATATTTACATGTTATTTTATTATCTTTTTTTTTTGCATAATTTAAAATTTTTCAATTAAAATATAAAATTATAAATTCTCTAGATTTGTGAAAAGTATGATAAAAATGTTACGTTTCTATTGATACATATAGTAGAAAAGGTTTATTATTGTTTAAAATATTCGCTATATTCTAATATATATAATTATATTAAAACATTGAATTTAATTGTATAGTTTATCTAATACTTTATTATTGTTATATTTTCTCATTAAAAGGATAATAGATAATTTATGTTCTTAGGATTCATTATATTATTATAAGTTTAATCATTTGTATTGAATTATTGAAAATTTAACTTTATATTATTTATTAAATAAATAGAGATTTTCATACTATTTTCGTTTTACTTATTTGTATTCTAAATGGTATATTCCATAAAAATAAGAATAATTATAGTTTAAATAGTAGAAATAATACAAAAATAGTTCGTTTAAATGTAGAATGAATTTCCGAAAAAAATAAAAGATTAAAAATAAATTTAAAATAATTATTTTTTTTAATTTAGAAAATGAAACTTTATTGGCTAATATTACATAACTTTATTCATAATAAAATCATTATAAAACATATATTATGTATACATTGTATGACAAAATAATGTTTGAGTTTTTTGTGCTTTTTTGGTAATATTAAATATAAAAGTTAATTTACGGCAACAAATAAACCAATAATATCATTTTAATAATTTCAAAAATAAAACGAAAATTATTAAATAACATTTAACATATATTATTATAACATTTTAAAAATGTTTTTTTTTTCATTTAATTCTTAGATTATTATAATATATTAGCTAATAAATTAGTTTAATTAAATATATATAATAATAAAAAAAAAAAAGGATTAATAAATAGTTTTAGATTTTGAGACATTTATAAAGGTGAAAAAATATTTGAATTTTTAAACTTTTTATTATTTTATTATTATTTGGAATTTATAATAATAAAATTAAAAAATAATAACACATTGTATATATACCTATCTTTATTTGTGAATAAATTTTGTTATTGTTTATATTAATTATCTGAAAAATATAGAATTTACAAATAATTAAAAATGAAGTTCAATAGAAATTTCATTATTAATTTACTAGTAATTGCAATTAATCAATTACCTAATGCTCGGGGTGTAAAAATTTCTGAAAGTGAATTAAACAATTTTAAATATGGAGCAAAAGAATTTACCATGGCGATTATTGGTGATACGTAAGTTGTAATTGAGAATGATGAAATTATTGTTAATAATAATAAATATAAAATGAAAATAGTTAATTATAATTTCTAGTTAATAATAATAATAAGAAGAAGAAATATAAATATTAGGATCAATTATTATTTTTCTTTTTTTTTTAAAAAAAAAATAAAAGGCATTTTATTCATTAATGTATATATCATATATTATTTTAAAATTATTTTATAAAGTGGTTATACAAAAGAAGCTTCACAAGTTATGAATTTGGCTAGTTTTGATGCTCTATTACATCTTGGTGACTATGACTACAAATGTGAACCTGACAGTTATTTTACAAAAATTTTAGGTAGCAATCGTAAATATAAATTTTTTGGTATTTTAGGTAACCATGAAGATGCTGGTGAATGTGGGGAAAGTAAATATCATCGATATGTTAGTAATATCAATTATCAAATGAAAAAAAACACTGGTACATCATGTGTATTTTCAAAATATAAAACTATGTGGTCTTGTGTTTATAATAATGTTGTAAGTAAAATTTTTTATTTTCATTTATAATAGATAGAAACATCAACATTCTTATTTTTTAGCATAAACAATTTCATATTTTTTAATTTATATTCTTTTTCATCAATATGAAAAATATTAATATATGATACTCATAATATATTATTTATTATTTATTTCTAATAATTTGTGAATTCATATAGAGAATTGTTGGTTTATCACCTAGTATTAGTAAAGAAGAAAGTAGAAGTTCTCAACTTGCCTTTTTAAAAAAATATTTATCTGAAAGTTCAGAAGATTGGAAAATTTGTGCTTGGCATTATTATGATGATTATTATCATACAGGTAAATATCAAAAAAATAAAAACTATGTATCTGGTGATGGTGAAAATTTCTATGACTATTGTAAAAATCAAGGAGCAATAATTTTCAGTGCACATGATCATGTATATGCTAGAACACATGTTATGTCCAAATTCAGTAAACCTGTTATTGACACTTATGACTATGATTCCCCAAGTAATATTGTCCAAATTCGTAAAGGTGCTACCCTTAACATTTTAGACGCTGTTGGTGGTTGGGAAGTATATGATGAAGCTGGTAAGCATAAAAACTTTTCACATTGGATAAAAAAGTATGCTAGAGGAAGTAATGGAGAAAATGCAAAAAAATATGGAGGTTTATTCTGTAAATTCAATGTTGGTGGTAACAATAAAAAATCTTATTGTGAATTCAAAAGAATTAATTCAAGTACTTCTGTTTTTGATAGTTTTACCATCTATAGAAATAATGATCCAAAAAATATCGCTTATGATAAAATTGATTCTCGTTTCTTAAGTGAAAAAATTGCTGCTTATCAAGCTAAAAAAAGCGGTAGTAGCAGTGGAAGTGGTAGTACTACCACTACTACTAACAATAATAATCCTACCATCAAAACTTCTACTAATGATAGATGTGGTTCAAGCTATGGAAAATGTCCTAGTGGTAAATGTTGTAGCAAATATGGTTGGTGTAGTACAAGTAATGATCACTGTGATGTAGATAAAGGATGTCAAACTAAATATGGTATATGTAAATATTTTACTACTTTGAAAAAGTCTACCACCACAAAAAAATCAACTACTAAAAAAACAACCACAAAAAAATCAACTACAAAGAAAGTAATTACTACTTCTATCCCTTATTCCTCTTCCAATAGATGTGGTTCAAGTTATGGTAAATGTAGGAATAATGAATGTTGTAGTAGATATGGTTGGTGTAGTAATAGTAGTTCACACTGTGGTAGTGGATGTCAACCATTATATGGTAGATGTTATTAAGTAACATCAGTTTATTTTTATTATCGTTATTTCTCGTCTTAATATACAATTTTATATAGTGGTATAAATATTAATATAATTTTATAATTTTATTATTATATTAAATTGAATATTTATTTTTTTTTACAATATACATATATTAGACTTTTGTTAATTTTCCTTTTTTTTTTTTTATTAATTGTATTAAGTATTATAATACTCATAATAATATGTATATAATATGTATATTTTTTAAAGTATTTAATACACAATATACAACATTATAGTAATATATATAAATAATAATAAAATATAGAATATATTTAAAGTGATACAACGACTTTTTTCCAAAGATAATTTTTTTTTTTTGTTTCAAAAAAAAATATATATATATATTAATCAAAATTTTATTTTTTAATTATTTTTTTTTAAAAAAATTTCTTTATTTATTTATTTACTTTTGATAATAGATTATTTTTTAATGAAATATAATAAATAATCTAAATCAAATAAAAAAAAAAATATTTTTTTTTTAATTCTATAATGAAATAGTAGTTAATTTCTAATTTTTTTTTTTTTTTTTTTTTTTTGTGTTAATATTATACATAGATTGAATAAAGAAAAATATATATATTAATAGTTTATAAATATAAAACCTTTTCTATTATTTATTATTTTCTGTATTGTATTGTATATGAATTATAAAAATTTATAAAAAATAATTGTCTTATCTATTATTTATATTCTTTATATTCAATTTAGTATTGTTTTTATTTTTGCTTCTTAATTTAATATTTAGTTGTTTTCTCTGATAGTTATACTGTTAAATATAGATATTTATATTTGTTTTTCCTTATAATATTTTTTAATATTTAGTGTTGCTAAAACGATAGATTTATTGCTTATTTTTTCATAATTTATTATTGTTTGATATTAAAACATAAATATATCATTTCTTGAAAAATAATACTAAGATTTTTTATTGCTGCATGTTTTTTTCTTTTTTTTTTTTTTTTTTTTTTTTTTTGATTTTATCAATGAAAAGTAATAATAATAGAAAAAAATAAGTTAAATTCAATTCCTCTTTTTCCTTTCTTTGAATTACTTTCATTATTTATAATTTCTTTAATTTTTTTTCTGGTAGAAAATTAAAGATACGAATTTTATTCATTTTGAATAAATTTTTATTCCTTTTCTTGTTCCTTATCATTTATTTCTTATAGAAAAATAAATTTAATAAAATTTTTTAATATTTATATTTATATATATTAACTTATATCAGAATAATTATTTTATCAATGATATGAAATAGTAGTTAATATGAAAAAAAAAACTAATAATCCTAGAATCTTATTCTTGAAGCACAATTTCCACAGAATGGATGTCCATTAACTTCTTTATATTCATCGTCAACATTTCCAGTTGCTAATAGTTTATTACATTTAACACAAGTAAAGTGATCTGGATGGTACTTCTTTCCAGATGCTGAAATACAACGTCCAACAATTGGTTTATTACAACGTGAACATAATGAACCACGCTTTAAGTGATAATGAGTTTCACAATATGGCATACCTTTAAATTCATAAAAACTTTCTGTTGGGAAAGAACAACCACATTCCTTACAAGTGAAACATTTATTATGCCATTCCTTTCCTAAAGCGGAAATATATTCACCAACAATAATTTCTCCGCATTTACCACAACGAGTAGCAAATAAACGATAATAATCTCTTTCACAATAAGCTTTACCATCCTTTTCTAAGAAGCCACTACCAGCTGGGAATTGAACAGCACATTGACAACAGAAGAAATGGTCTGTATGCCAGGTAGTACCTAATGCAGTAATACATTTTTCATTGATGACATCACCACAATAAGCACATCTTGGTACAAATGAATCACGATGACAATTTTCACAACATGGTAAATGATTTTTTTCAAAGAATCTGTTTGGATCTAATAATTTCTTGCATCCAGCTTGACAAATGAAATGTTCTGGATGCCATGTTTTACCAAGACATGAAACAACTTTACCTTTAATTGGACCTTTACAAGTAGCACAAACAATTTTTCTAGATTGCTTTTGTCCTGAACTTGGAGTAGAATTTGTTGGTTTATTATATGGTAATGGTGACATTTCTGGTGAAGATAAATTAGGAGTACTATGACTCTTATTTTGAATTTTTTCTTCCTCTAATTTTTTATTTATGTTTGGACTACTTAAAAAATTCAAATTTGGACTGTTTAATTTATTTACATTTGTTTTTGGTGAATATGGTATATTTGGCATATTATTTTGTTGCAATTTCATTCCTTTTATTTTAAATTTAATCATATTTATTAATAGTTTGTTTCTAGTTATAATATATTATATATTATTATATTATATACCTGATGGTTGTTGATTTCTAAGACTTGGTGACATCATTTGTTGTTGTTGATATTGATTAATATTTGGTTTAATTGGTGCTTTTAAAGGAGATTGATCTGGTGAAGGTTCTTGTTGAGTGTATCTCATATTGTTAAACATTGGTGATCCTCCCATATTTTGATTATATTCATTAATAGCTTGTGGGTTGTTAATAAGGGTAGATGGGGTTGGATTACGTGGGAAATAAGATGATCTTGGATCATTTAATTCCTTTAAAAGAGCATCTATATATATATAAGTTTAATAAAATATTCATTATTGATTTATTATTGAAACTTTAACAATAAATAATATGCTTGCTTTTATCATTGCTATCATTTTTTATTTTTTTATATATGAATATGTTATCAAACACTTTTGAGACATACCTAATTCATTCATTTTCTATAAATATATTATTTTATAAATTAATATTTGTATAAATCAATATTAAATAAAATAATCAATATATTTACTAAAACTTAATAATGACTTACTCCTAATTAATATTTTATTGAAAAGAACCTAATTATAAATATCGCTTTTTATAGTATCTATCATTTCAATATAATAGAATAAAAAGATTTTATAAGTTGTTAGATAAAAATGAAAAAATATTATTTATATATATTTTGTATTTTAACAACATTTTTATTCTAATAAAAAAAGAATTTGTAAAAAATTATATATATTATTGTTAAAATTTTGAAAATTATATATTATTATTAATTTGAGAGTTATATACTGTTATATATTATTTTGTATAATAATTGTTGATTTTTATTAAAAACATTATATTTATTAGATTTTTATTTAATTTCATTCTTTCGATAATAAATATTTTTTATTTTAAATAACAGCAATTATAAATTTTCAACTTTTTTTTATTTCAAAAAAAAAAAAAAAAAAAAAAAAAACTTCATGTTTTTTCTTGTTGTTGTTTTAACATATTATTTTATTTGATTTAATTTTCTATTTGATTTGATTTTTCTAAAATTTTATTATATGATAATTATTAATAAATTAAAATCAGTTTTATTTACTTTTTAATTAATATTTTCTTTGAATTATTCAATGAGAAATATATAGTTTTTATTATTATTTTCCTTTTTTTTCAATTTTCATTGAATAATTATTGAAAATATTTAAAGATTATAATTCTCAATAATTTTAAAAAGGTATCTGTTTATAAATAAATAATAGATAAAAAAAATATAAATAAAAAAAATATAAATATATATAATAAATATTTAAAACGTAATTCTTCTATTAAAAGTTTATTTATTATTAAAAGTTAATAAAAAAAGAATAGAAAAAGTTTTACATATATTATTATAACATTAATTTATAAATTATGAAAAAAAACGAGGAAATTTTATTAATTTTATTTTTTTAATAAGAAATATATTAATATCTTTATCAATATATTTTAAATATATTGATATATATTTTTTAATATAAATAATTATTTTGTAATTCTATCAATCTATTATTTATATATGTAACTATACAATATAGGACATTATTAATATATAGAATATATTAAAGTATTTATTAATAATCAATACATTATACAAAATTAATTAATATTGAATACAATATTAATTTTATTTTATATTAATACAGAATTTCAAATTAAATTATAATAGCATTAAATATAAACATTCTTTTAATATATTTAAGACTTGAATAAGTATTTTATTAGTTTATTTTAAATATATTATATATTATTTAAATTAACTTTAATTATATCTAATATTCTTTCAATATTGATTCACTATTAATTATATTTAAAATTGACTTATATTAAGTTTACTATACCAATATTATTATATTAAATAAGGTTCTCTTTTTTAATTGAAACGAAATATATAAATAATTTAAATAATAACCATTTCCAAATAGTTTGATTTGTGTAACATGATAAATTCTTTTTTTAGATATTTAATAAATATTCAATTTATATATATTGGAATATTATAAACTATTCATTTTAATTTACACTGGAAAATGTAAAATTTAAAATATAGTAATTATCAAATATTGTCTCATTTAAATAGTTAGGTATAAATATTATAAATTTAGAGATTAATATATAATAAAATATAATATTTTTACTTTAATTTCTTTATTATTAATAATAAAATATTTCAATATACAAAAGTATTAGCTTTATAAATATTGATAAATAATTAATGAAACTATAATATCACAAATTTATATTCCTTTTGGTTAATAATATTGTGAAACATTACTTCTGAACAACTGGACGATCAATATTTTTTTAATAATTTAAAACAATAATTTAAAAAACAAAATTCATAATATTTTAATCTTTTTTTGCTATATATTCTATTATGAATAACTTATTTATTAATGAAATCTCATATGTGCATATTAAAATATTATTAATATTATTTATTTCTATTATATAAAGAATGTTAATTCATTTACTTTTTTTTTCTCTTTAAAAGTGTTTGATAATATAAAATTCACTATTTTAGTTTTGTACTATATAATAATGAAAAGTTTAAGGTTGATTAAAAATAAATTAATTATAATTTTACAAAAAGCTTATTTAATAAAATTTTAAGTATTAGCGATTCATTTTGTTTATAAGTTTATTATAATTTCATATATATAATATATATAATAGAATTTTTAATTTAATATATTAATTACAATATATATTTATAAAATGGATTACATGTTACACAATCAATTTTTATGTAATTTGAACTATATTTCATAAAAATATATTTTAACTAGCTTTATATACTAGTTATTTATATTTTTATACAGTTATAGAGCTAAATGTATTTTAAAGGATTATTTTATATTTAATAATTCAAACATATTTGATTACATTTTTGATGCATTAAAAATTTAATTCTTAGAGATGTTTATTTATTTATTTATTTATTTATTTATTTATTTATTTATTTATTTATTTATTTATTTATTTATTTATTTATTTATTTATTTATTTATTTATTTATTTATTTATTTATTTATTTATTTATTTATTTGTTATTTTTATATTTTAAAATAAAAACAAAACATTTTTTAAAGCAATATTTAATAAAAATAAATTTAAAATTAATATTAAAATATTACAATAATGATATATCTCATTATGAATTTTTCTATTAATTAATAGAAAACTAAAAAAAAAAAGAAAAAGAAGATGTATCATTTAAAATCATAAAAATGGTAAAATGGTACATATAGTTTAATTGGATTTTTCTTAAAATATATATACAAATATATAATGCAACTTCAATATCCTTTATTGTTAATTTTATTCTATAGGAATGTTTATAACTTTAGTAAAATTGTCGAATTACTTATATATAATAATATTGTATTGTAATATTAAAATAAAATAAAATATTTATATTATTTATATTTACTATATATTCAAAATTTTTTTTCTTTATCATATTTTTATTATTCTTTGTAATTTAAAAGGTTTTAAAGTAATAATCTTATAGTATCACCATTTAGATTTAGTATAGTATATATTCTCTATTCCTTTCTTTAATGTTATTTTATAAATTTCAACCAAACGTTAGATTATGAAAATAAATTAAGAATTAATGAATTATACTTACCAATCATATTCCATTTTTAATGTATAATGTATTGAATTTTAAATATATCATACATTTTTTATTCTTTCTTTGTGTATATTGAAAAAAATGAAATAAAAAAAAATTAATTATTTTAAAATTTTTTTTTCATATTAATTTTAATTTTAATTTTAATTTTATAGTTGGGATTCTTTTACAATCAAACAATAATTTTAACAACAAACATTAATCGTTATTAATAAAAATTATATATAATTATCATTCGTCTTTTTCTAAAAAAAATAATAAAGGCAATTTATCATTTATTTATTAAAACATCATAATATTGTTAAAATATACATTTAATTTAATTAATCTAAAAAAAAAGTAATATTTTTCAACATTAATTTTAATTTAAATATTTTTTATTTAATTATTAGAAATTTAAAATACTATTAAATAAATATAAAACAAGTATAAAAATTTCACTTTATTTTAAAAATAATAATATTATTAAAACCTTTATTAATAAAAATTAAAAACAATAATAATAATAATAAAATAATATAAAAATGTCAGAGGATTTAGAAACCTACCAATTCCAATTAGATCAAGTTAATGAAGCTATTGAAAAGGATCCAGAAAATACAGAATTACAAAAATTAAGAGATGATTTATTACAACTTGTTAATTTATTAAAAGCAAGTACAGAGGCATCTTCAAATGAAAACTCAAAACAAAGTACAGAAAGTAGTAGTAAACATCATTCAAATGTTAATACACAATCAGAAACAAACACCAAAAATCATAACAAAAAAAAATTAGAAAAAGGAAGTGTAGTTATGGCCAAATGGTCTGTAGATAAACAATATTATGAAGCTACTATATTAAATGTAATTTCACCAACTTCATATCAAATTGTATTCAATGGTTATGGCAATGAAGAAATAGTTAGTGATAATGATATAAAAGAAATAATTTCAAAAGCAGAAACTGCACCAGCACCATCAACTGATTCTAATAATAAAAAGAGATCATATTCTACTATTATTGCTGCACCATCAACAGAATTAACTAATCCTCACGCTGTTGATCCAGAAAAAAAGAAAAAGTTAAAAAAGAAGAAGGAAGCTAATATTAGTAAAAAAGAACAAGAGCAGGTACAAAAGCAAAAGGCATGGAATTTATTTGCTAAAAGCAATTCAAAGATTTCAAGAAATTCTAGTATATTTAAAACACCCACAGAGTATAATGGAAAGGTTGGTTTTTCTGGTTCCGGTAGACCAATGACCAAATTCTCTGAAAGAAAAAAGCATATTTATTAAGAAAACCAAAAAAAAAAAAAAGATTAATTATTTATTAAAAAGATAATATATATAAAAGGATCTAACAAAGCTCATATATATATTTCATTTTCTATATTTATATAAGCAAGGGAATTATTAAATGAAGACATAAACAGATAACAAAATATTATAATAATATTATAATATATAATAAATGAATTTTGGATTGATTATTAAACTCTTTTTTTTTTTTAATTATTTATTTATTATAACCTTCTTTTTAACCCTCAACCCTTTTTTAAATCTAGTATTTCTGAAATGATGGTTAATTAAAAAGAAAAAGATAAAATCAAAAATATTTTGTTATACCTATATAATTAAAAATAAAATTAAAATATATATATTAATTATATTAATATGTATAAAGAAAAATATTAATTTTTATATATAATAATATTTTTAGTATACTATAGTCAATCAAGTTTTTAAGTTTCTTTTTTCTTTTTTTATTATTTATATATAAAAAAAGGGAAAAAATAACGATGATAGTATCATGCTTTGCAAGAAACCTTTATATATAATAGCAAACAGCTTTTTATCAATTTTGACCTTAATCGTTTACTTTTTTAAATATATAAAATATATATAATATCAAATAATAATAATAATAATAATAATAATAATAATACTATAATTTTCTTCGCTTTAAAAAAAAAAAAAAGATAAGTTTTTTTATGAAAAATATTTTCTATATTGATAAGTAATCAATATTAAAATTAATTTATTTCTCTTTTTACTAGTATAATTAAAACTATAAAGAAAAAGAAGACTTTCTAAAATTTATAATCCTTTAAGGAAAATATACAGATATACAATATATATTTTTTTATTTATTTTTTTATTTTATTTTATTTTATTTTATATAATTAAGAAGAAATATTTATTTTAATAATATTTATTCTAATATAATAAAATACTATTATTATATTATATTTATACCACTAAATTAAAGTAATAAAAATTAATAACAATTATTTTGTATATACAAAAAAAAAAAAAAAATAAAAATAAAAATAAAAATTAAAATAAAAAAATAATACAAAAAATATTAATACAACCATGATGATATGTAACAAACTATGGATAACTAAAAAAAGAAAATATATTTATTCGATGGATAAATTTATTTTTTACCTTTCATAAAGGATTAAACAAAAAAAAAACTCTTAATTTTTTTTTTTTTTTTTTTAATTTTATTTCAGTATTTTATTATATAAATGATAATTAATTAATATTTTTTTTTTTTTTTTTTGCTTATTTTTTTACTTTTAATTTCATTTTTTCATTTTCTTTTTTTTTTCTTTTTATTTAATTATTCTTTTCTCTAATTTCTAATATTGTGTATGGAATTTTATTATAAAAGTACACTTTTTAGATGTAAAATATTTTATTCAAATTCCTTTAAATTTTTTTTATATATAATTAAAAGAAAATATATATATTTATATTAAAATATAATATTTTAAAATAATTTTTTTTTTCTTTTTCTTATATAGTTTTATTTATTTTATTTATTTAGATTAGATTAGATTATATTGCATTTTATATGATTATTTGGTATTATTTTTATATAAATATTTCTATATTAAAAAAAATTTATAAACTAAATTAAAAAAAAAAAAAAATTGATGGCAAGAATAAAAAAAGATATTAAAAGTTTATATATAAACTTTAATTCTTCTTCTTATCCTTAGCAGCCTTTTTAGTATTTTCTTTCTTTTCTTTTACTTCCTTCTTTTGTTTTTCTTCCTTTTCTTTCGTTTCCTTTTCTTCCTTTTCCTTTTCTTCACGTTTCTTCTTTTCTTCTTCAGATTCATCACTATATTCGAATAATTCCTTAATTTCACCACGGACAACAGCACAAATAAGTGAAGAAATAATACAAGCTGGGGATAAGTAAAGTAAAGCTGGCTATAAATTTAAAATTAAATAAAATATTAGTATTAACATATATATACTATTATGACCAAATATGCATATATATATATATATATATATATATATAGTATAATGTATAAAAATGCTTACTTGAGCATGCTTGAAGAAGTGCATAACACCCATAGTAGTAATTAAACCAAGAATGTAACTAATGAAACAAGTAGTGAAATATGGCATTGGGAACTTCTTAACTGGCTTTCCACCATTCTTTTGAACGGCATGGTAATGATCGAATCTTGCACATAAAGCAACATAAACACCTTTAAATAATTATTAATATATAAATAACATAATATATAACAAATAAATTATTATTAGTTATAATGATCTTAAAAATACTTGATAAATTATAACAATAATGTTGTATATTTACCTGGAATAGCGATATCTCCTAAACCTAACATACTGAATTCTAAGCCCTTAGTGGTTAAAACACCAGCCTTAATCCAAGCAAAGACGTTTCTTGGAAATAACATTTTAATTGGGGCATCAAAGTTCTTAGCAACAGTAACCATAACTGGAGTAAAGAAGACCCAGAAGATATCATAGAAGAAGAGAGCGGATAATAATAAAATACCAGTCTTGAAGGAATCTAACTTTAAAAGTGGAATAGTAGTGATTGAAAAAGCAAGACCAAGAAGATTAGATACAATCCAGTTCTTAGTTAAAGAGTAAGTTACGGTAACAGCAATAGCTAAAACAACTAAAGCAATGTGAATTTTGGAGAAAGAGACTTTAAGAATTTCTAATGTTTGTTTTAATTTGTTCATTAATTTATGAAATGAAACAGAAACATTTAAATTAGTCATTTATTGTAAAATTATTTAAAAAATAATTAAAAATTAAGATAGTGAAAATTATGAAATAAATATAAATTATATTAATTTTGTATTTTTTTTATAACTAACCTTCCTTCTTTTGAGTTAAACGAAGTTTAAATTCATTCTTGATTTTTTGGCCTAAAGCAAATTCAGTAAAGTAAGAGAACATTTGAGTAAGGGAACCAACACCGATAATTGAGAAATAAATGGTAATAAGAATATTTAAGTATTTCTTATCGAAGAACTTGTAAACTAAGAAAAGAGTAAGTAATGCAATAGAACCAACGATTGGGAATTGTTTAGCATCATCAAATGAGAAACGTTCAATTTCTTCTTCTTCTTCTTCTTCACTTTCTTCACTGTCTTCTTCTTTAGTACTTTCATTTTCCTTTATTAAAATTTATATATTTATGTTTTTATATTAAAAAAAATGTTATTATAAAAAATTAAAAAAAAATATTTTATTGTATAAAAAAAATAGTATATAGCATAATTTAATTTTCTATAAGTATATAAGAATAATAATAATAATAATAATAATAATAATAATAATAACAATAATTGTTTATATTTTAATTTAATAATTACATTCTTTTTAACCTTTGGTTGTTTAATACTCTTTAAAGAACCAACATAAATTGGAATAATAGCTAAGACAATTAAACCAACATAGGTAATTAAGATAGTAAATTCTGGATCAGTAGTTAATTTAGTTAAGAAAGAAGCTGGAGCTTCAGTTTCTGGAACTGTTTCACTCATTCTTTATATATAAATGTTAAAATATAAATTTGTGTATAAATTAGTTTTGGAATATTTATTATTTTTAAAATGTATTTGAGTATTTAATAGCAATGGATAATAATAGCATTAATGATAATTGTAATAAATAGTATTATTTACTTTTTTTATTATTAATTATTTTGTTTTATTTTGTTTTACTTTGTTTATTGTTGTTTTTTTTTGTTGTTTTTTTTGTTTTTTGTTTTTTTTTTTGTTTTGTTTTTTTTTTTTGAGTATGAAAATAAAAATATGAAAGAAAAAATTTAATAATTGATTTCTGTTATTAATATAAAAAATAATTAAAGTTTTAATATATAAAACATAATAATTTATTTATTTAGTTTATATATTTATTTATTTTATTAAATGATCAATATCCACTTTTAAAAATTATTGGGTTTCAATAAAAGTACAGAATATTGAATATACCTATATTTGACAACTATTAATATAAAATTAATAAGTAAATATATGTATTTATAATAAATAAATAAATTAATTATTAAGTAATTGGTGTATAGTTCTTATTGGTAGATTTTAACGTGACATATTCAGCTTTATGTGAAAAATATTTAGTTTTATGTATTGATGGATAATACAAAAAATAATTTTTAGTCTTTATTCTTTTGGAAATAATAAATAAAATATTCTTTAAAAAAAAAATAATAATAAGATATAATTATATTGAATATAAAATAGATATAAAATAAAAATTAAAAACAATTTTAAAAAAAAGCTAATATATTTGATGTTAATAATTTCCTTTTAAATAATCTTGATGATATTTCAAATACTTAATTGAATAGGGACCATGAGATATTTATAATTTTTAAATTTAAAAAAAAAATATGTAAATTAAATTTATTTCTTTAATGCCTATCCAGAAATACATAAACATTATCGATTAATGTGTATATATTATGTTTAATAAAAAGAGTAATGGATATTAATATATATTTTTACTTTTATATTTTGTTGTAATAAAAGGATTCTTTTTTTTTTTTTTTTTTTTTTTTTTTGAATGTTAAAATATTAATACAAAAATAGCAATTATCATTTAAAATTATTCTTCTTTTGAATGTTAAAACGTTTATATAAAAAAATAGCAATCATTCTTTACTAAATAATCGTTCAAAATTAGCCTAGGGAAAATAACCATTCTATTGACTAGAATGGTCGATTTTCCTTGGTTAATTTTGAACGATATATTTTAAATATAACAACTACTTGGGACGTTCAAGAATGGAATAAACTAATAAAAGAAATTATTAAAAATACTTCTATAAATTTTATTTTTTGTTTTATTTAATTTTATTTATATTTTCGTTTTCTTTATAATATATGAACTTTTTCAACTGACATAAAAGTTTAATTAAAATTTAATGTTTAATTTCATAAAATTGATATTTCTCATTATGTATTTTATATCTTTGATATTACATATTATTAATAAAAAAAAAAAAAATCTTTTATTCTAGTTTAATTATATTTTTTTTTCTTTTTAGTTTTTCTGAAAAAGTACTTCTTTTATAATTCATATAACTACTTAAACTGAATTAAAATGTAAAAATATATATATTTATATTTTTATATATTATAATAAGATGGTATTTTTTCAATAAGATTTGAAAACTTAATTTATAAAAAAAATACAATTTTATTTTATTTCTTTTCTCTTTTTTTTTTTTACTTTTTAAAAAGAATTTGTTTTATATTTTAACATCTTAATTCATATTATTTAATTCTAATTTTATTTTATATTTTTTTATTTAATTATTTATTTTTATATTTTTAATTGAATTTTAAATTATTTTATTAGTATGTATTTTTATTGATTTGTATAGTATTTTTGCTGAATTCGCTTTATATTTAATAAGCTAATAATAGTCTAGTTAAAAACTGCTTATAAAATAAGACACTTCTTAGTCTTGTTCTTCTTTGGAGATGGTGGGCAAAGAACAGCACGAATAGCACCATCAAAAACGTTCTTTAAACCGGTTTGAGTAAGAGCAGAACATTCTAAGTATTTAACAGCGTTAATTTCCTTAGAAACTTGTAAACCTTGTTGGTAACTAATTGGAGCCATTCTCTTTTGAGTTAACTTTTCAATGGTATCTCTATCTTCACGTAAATCAAGCTTGGTACCAACAAGAATAATTGGAGTACCTGGAGCGTGATGAGAAATTTCTGGGCACCACTTGGTCTTAACGTTTTCTAATGATGGTGGGGCAACAAGTGAGAAGCAGATAAGGAAAATATCAGTTTGTGGGTATGAAAGTGGTCTGAGACGATCGTAATCTTCTTGACCAGCAGTATCCCATAAACCTAAATTGATTGGCTTACCATCAACCATAACATTGGCTGAGTAGTTATCAAAAACGGTTGGGACATATTCACCTGGGAAAGCATTGGTAGTGTATGAGATAAGAAGACAAGTCTTACCGACGGCACCATCACCAACAACAACACATTTTATAGCTTGCATTTTTATTCTATATTACTATAATAATAAATATAATAATAATAATTTAATTTTAATTTCTGTTAAGTATTACATTTAATAAAATACTTCATTTTCAAATTCCTAATAAAATAATATTATAAACTAAATTTGTGTTCTTTTTTGGAAAACTATTAATTCTATTTAAATCTTTCTTAATAACATATTCCAACATTTATATTTCTTTTAAATCTTTTTTTTATTTTTGTTAATTATTCTTCTTCATTTTTCTACATAAAGTATTTCTTTATCATTTTATTTATGTATATTTAATTAAAATTTATTTTTATTTATTTACTATTTAATTATTTGTTTATTTATTTTATATTTTATTACTACAATATAGTGTTTAATAATAAATATTGAAGTACTGCAAATAATACTGAAAAAAATATTTAATATCACTCTCCTTTAATAATGATTGCTTATTTACATAATTGATTTTTATTTACTATTTTCTTTGTATCTTTGTTTCTTCAACTACTATTTTTTATTGTTTATTTATAACCTTATTTTTGTGTTTTTTCGATTAGATTTTAATTAATATTAATTTTTATTTGTTCTTATTGTTTATAATTTGTTTATATTTGAAATAATTGTTTTCATTTATTATTTAACTTCTTTTATTTCTTCTTTCTTCATCCTTTTATCTTTTAAACATTTATTTATATTTTCCTTTAATATTAAATTTTTATTCGATAATTAAAAATAAAAAATTACTTTTTATAATCGATTAAAAAATGTAAAAGTTTTGTTTTAATATTGTTTATTTATTTAAATTCTCCCTTTCTTTTTTTTTTAAATGGTATTATTTAATTTTAGTTTTATTTACTTTCAATTTATTAAAGTAAAATAAAATTAAATTGATTTTTTTTTATTTTTATTGTTTACTTTTTTTAAAAAAAAAATATTATTCTTTAAGTCTTTATTTTTTTAAAAAAATATAAAAATAATTTTTATTTAAAAAAATTTTATGTTAATAAATAATATATATATTATTTAATATACCTTGAATAAATAAAATTTTATTATTAAAACTATTAATATTACAATTAATTATTATATTTTATTATTTAATATAGGAAGAATGGTGATATTTAATTTTAATATTAAATTATTAATATTATTAATAATGAGGTAATATGAGATGAATTTTTTTATTTATTTATTTATTTACTTATTTACTTACTTGGTTAGTTATTTATTTAATTATTTATTTATTTACTTATTTATTTAACTATTTATTTACTTATTTACTTATTTATTTATTTATTTATTAATATTAAAGAATGAGTATAATTTTGAATTATATTAATTATATTAAAATTATTTTATTATAATTATGATTTAAATATATAAAATGGGAACTTTATTAAATCATTGTATATATAAAAGGGTATATGATAATATAATAATATATCAGTATAATTGATTCTCAATATATATGAATTGTAATAACTATTAATTTATACAATAATTCATACCTAAAAATGTACAAAAAGGAAAATAAAGTAACAAAAATAGGATTCTAACTAATTAATTAATAATGATTTGACTTAAGAAATCTTATATATTATTATAATAACATTTATTCAACTCTAATGATATTATTAGCCTATTTAATTCAATTTTATATATTTCATTTATACTATAATTATATATTTATATACTTATCTATATATAATTAGTATATGTATAATTATAAATTTTTATTCAATTTATTTATATATAATTAAATTTGTATTATCTTTATTTATACTGGTGCATTTATGATTCTATTCCTAATATATTTTTATTTAATCTAGTATATTCAAATATATAAAATAAAAATTTAATAATTATAAATAAATATTTTAATCTTTTTTTAATATAAAATAGTAGTATCAATATATTAAAAATTTATGAAGATTTCTATTTTATTTATTATAAGCTCTATATTTCTTCTATTAATTACTATTAAGTTTCATTATCAGACTATTGATAATATATGGTTTAACTGTAATAAAATAAACTTTATTCATTTAGTAAAGTTTCTAAAAACTAATAGTTAAACTTTAATATTTTACATTATAAAAAAAAAGAGGTAATTTTAACTTTTATAACTATTAATATTACAAAACAAAAACAGAAATAGAATTAATTTTACAAATAATAATATATGTAAATAACAAACCACATCATACAAAGATAAACTATTAATAAAAATAGTATTAATAATCTATCAATTTAAACATATAATCATATTGTATCAAAGTTTCATATATGAAGATATATTAAACTTAATTTAAAATATATTAATACAAAACAAAAGTAAAATTAAAATCTCTTGTACATTAAAAATCATATTAGAAGAAATTATGTATTATGAATGTATGAATGTATTAAAACACATATACATGTGATTTAGTGTTATTACATAGTTTTATTAATAATTGGTATAAATATTAACATGTGAAAATACACTTTTTTGGAAAGTATAAACTAAATTAATTGATAATATTATCATTTAGGAAGTTACCTTAAGTAATATAAATAATGAATTAAAAAAATTTATATATAGACCTAAAAGTATTAATATTTAATGAATGTTATATAAACACATACATACTGGTTGAAAATATCAAATTTTATATGTTATAATAAGATTTTAATTCAAAGTTTAAAACAGCACCGAACACTAACATTAATATAATTTATTAATAGCTACTCATTAATAGATATATTAAAGATTGTATACATTATAAGTTAATCATTATATGTTAAGTATTGTATTTTAATTGTGAATATATATTATTTTGTATAATGATTGGTTGATAAAAAGCCACATTTTTAATATTTTTCTTTTAATTCTATGAATATATTGGTAGATAATCAATAAAATGTATTATAATTTTATGTGTTTTTACAAAATTTATTGTATTATTATTGTGAAATAAATTTAATAATTTTTAAATTTGATTAATAAGGAGAGATGGTTTTATTGTAAACATAAATTCAGCAAATTCAAATAAAATGTTAATCATGTGATTATATAATATCTAAAATATGTAAACACTACATTTACAATACAATTTTATGCAGATTATATATATTAAATATTATATATATATTAGGTGGTGTTAATCATTATTAATGGATTGCGTTTAATATCAAATATTTTTATTTTTATGAAATTACAAAGTTACATTTAAATTACAAATATATAACGCTTAAATTGTTACTATTACTTTTTTATAAATTATATAAACATCGTAAATGTACAAAAATGTTTTATAACTATTCATAATTCTTATGCTTTTATTCAATGAATTTGTTATGTTGTTAATGAAAGAAAATTAATTATCTCATCGTATAGATCATAAAATAAATATTTGTAATATTTTTCTTTTTCTTTTTTTTTTTTTTTTGATTATGTCATTATTATATAATTAAGGATAATTTTTCATAATAATTTTATACTATTAATTATTTAAAAAAAAAAAAAAAGTTTTCTAAAGATATATAAATATTAAAAAGGTGACATTAAATTTAAACTTTTTTTTTTTTTAATTAATATCTATAAAAAAAAATGAACAATGATGACTTGTTTGAATATGCTATGAATATAAGTAATAATAAAAGTAATTATTTATAATATATATTAATAAAAAGTGTTTATATTCAAATTTATTAGAAGATTCTAATAAATTAGAAAAATGTTTTTGATAATTCTTTATATTGTAACACAATAATAACAAGAATTTTAAATTAATTTTTTAACCCTTTGTATATTTAATAGATTTTAAAAACCAAGAGGAAAAAAATGAAAATTTATTTATATATAACTCATTTAAAAGAGAAATTGAAAACTTGAACATAAACATAATTAATAGTAATGATAATAATGATGAAAAATCATATAATATTAATAAATTAATCAATATAAATGATTTAAAAATAAATGAAAATAATATGAACACTATAAATATTGCTAATATAAATTTCAATGACCAAATTAATAATAATATGAAGGAAACAAAAAAAAAAGATATCAATATTAATCAAAGTTTACATAATGCTATTAAACGAATTACATATGAATGTTATAGTAATAACGAGGAAAAAGAAAAAACTTTAAATAATAATACTAATATTAATGATAAATATATAAATAAAAATATTGATAGACTTATTAACAATGAGGAAAATTACGTAGCAATAACATCTTTAACTAATTCAAATCGTAATAACGATAATAAATACTACTCAGAAAATATATACATGAATAAAGTATTAAATTTAGGAAATTGTATTTCAAATAGTAATGGAAAAAAAATCAAAAATTTAAATAGTAGTATGAATAATAATTTGGTTTTTACAAATATTGAATATAATAATAATTTAATCAATAATAATTATACAACCAAAAAAGATTTTAAAAATAGGGACAATAATTTTTCTAATGAAAATACTAAAAGAAAAAAAATTAAAACAAATTGTAATACTTCATCTCATGTTTTTTTCCATGACATAAATAAAGATTCACAAAATATTATTAATGAAAATATAATAGATAATATTAATTTAATATTGCCCAATAATAATGAAAAACAAGATAATTTTGAATATATGTATAATGAAAGTAATATAAAAAGTTTCAATTCAAAAAAGGAAAATACCAGAATTACTAACAATGTATGTATTAACATGTCAAATCAAGTTTTTGAAAACAAGAATAATAGAATAAAAACAATTTACAATATGGATAAAATTAGTTATTCATTAAAACTAGACAATAAAAAAACAGGTAATTATTAATAATAATTAAAATTATTTAAAAAAAATATTTCTTATTTATGTCTCCAAAAAAATAGATAAAAAGGAATGGGAAAGTATAAGTGAAAGTAGTATAATTCATAGCTCAATAAAAAAAAGTACAAAATTTGTTTTATTTTTTATTTATTACTTTTATTTTTGTAAAATAATAAAAGATATTTTCTTTTTTATGTTTGATGAAAATATATTTATTTATATTTAAAATAATAAACGTACTACAAAAAAAAAATTAATAATGGAAGAGTATAGTAATCTTGTAGAAAAATACAAAAATATTTCTACTATTTCTTTCAGAGATTATTCATCCTATGATTTTTTATTGCGTGATAGGTAATATAATAACTGTATAACATAATAATATCTATTAAAAGCATAATATATTCATTTGATTATTATAATTATATTACAATTTTAAAAGTTCTTGGACACTAAATATCATCGATCAATTATTAGAAATTATAAAATTTGAATTAATAAGCATGCAAACAATTCCTAATAAAAAGATACGATTGAAACTTATTTCAAGAGGAAAATCAAATTTTTCTATTAATCCAATAAATAATTCAAATTCAATGCAATTAAAATTTAAATATGTTAATTTAAATAGAAAAAAATCTAAAAGTTTTGGTATAAAATATAAGAATTATCATCAGAATGTTTTTTTTTATTATGTAATAGGATTTTTCATTAAATATATATAATATTAATTGTATAAACTATATTTTATCTAGAAATTTTTGTTTCTATCCTTCAATTACTTCAAAGCTTTTTAAAAAATAATATTATTGTTACAAAAAGGTAATATAATATAAATATATTGTAAATAATATATTATTATAATAAAAATAATTAATAGTATATTATATTATTTCAATTTTAGAGATATTTATTATAGAAATGTTACTCTATATAAAAGTCAAATAACTGTTAATAATGTAAAAAAAAATATATATATATATAATATAAAATGAAATGAAATAAATATTAAATATATTAATGAATATATATTTCTTTTAATATTTAAAATATATATATTAATAATTTATACAAAAACAGATTATTAATGACATAAGTTGCTCTCTTGGAGTTCCACATTCATCATTAAATATTGTAATACTGATATAAATATTATGTAATTTAAATTATCAATAATTAATAAATTATCTATATATAATAAAGATAGCTTCTCAAAAAGGGTTAATAACAGGGAATATTATTATTAAAACAAAAAAAGGGATTTTAATAAATTGCCAAAAAAAAGTAGAAAAGAATTGTTAACTATAATTATTATATTTTTTTAATTATTTCTAATATATTTCTTTTAATTAAATAGGTAAATCAAATCCCATATATAGATGAAATTGAAGATATCCTTTACATACATATATATTGCATTTTGTTATGAGAATTTTATATTATATTATTATATAAAATAATACTTAACCTATAAAATTTTTTTAAAAAAAAACATATAGAATTTTTTGGAAATACCATTATAGTAATTGAAAAAGATGCCATTTTTCAATACTTGTATAATTCAAATTTTCTAGAAAAATATAAAAATATTATCCTAGTAACGGTATTGATTTAAATTAAAGTTTCATCTTAAATAGATGTATGATATTTGATTATTTATATTGTGTTTCAATAATAATTAAGGGAAAAGGCTATCCTGATTTATGTACAAGATTATTTTTGAGATATCTAATTAATAAATTAAATTGTAATACAAAAATTTTTTTTACAAAAAAAATAATATATAAATAAATAAATAAATAAAAACTAATACATATTAAATATCTAATAAAATATATAACAAAAGATAAAAAAAATAAAGACTCTATTAATAAATACTTTAATAAAAAATTAAATGACTCTCAAAAAAATAGGTAAATATACAAATAAACAAACAAGAAATACATATTATTTTTAAATATATAAAATTAAAAATACTTTTTTTTTTTATAATGATATAATTTTTTTTTTAGTAAAAATATTAAAATATATGGATTAATGGATTTTGATCCTTATGGCCAAGAAATATTTTTAATATATCAAAATGGCTCAAAAGTATATATAAGATTAAAATACATATTTTTAGTTTTTTAAATTTTAATAATTATGATAAAATTTTATTTTATTATAGTCCCTTGAATATTATAAAGATCATTTATCAATTCCAGAAATAATACCACTTGGTATTAATTATAATGATATTCAAAAGTAACTTTATAATTTATCCTTTTTTTTTTTAATAGTATTATTATTTACTAATTTCCAATTACTTATATTAGCTATAAAATATTAAATTCCCAGATGATCCCATTAACTAATAATGATAGGAAAAAATGTTTTACCCTAATTAATAAATGTTTTAATAATCATCAAGTAAAGTAAGTACTTATTATATTAGAAGTAAACAATATATTATATACTAAGTTTAATATTTAATATTGTTATAAAAGAAAAGCCATAGAAAAAATGTTATTTATTAATTATAAAGTAGAAATAGAATCACTCTTTACTACATTATACAATACTATCTCCCTTCACCAATATATTTTGGATCAACTGCACTAATAAATTAATATACTTTTAATGGTATAACTTAAAACATCACACCATATAAAAACTTATTATTTATAATTTAAGAATTTTTGTGTAACAACATTATATACTTTTAATATAAAATGTTTTTATTAATAATTTATAGGAGTATTACTAAATTTAATAAAAACTAAAAAAATTTTTTTGTTAAATTGTTTAGATTAGGTATATAAAACTGACCAATATTAATTTATGTTAATAAATATGTTTAAGAAAATTCTTTTTTTTTTTGTTTTTATTTTATTGGTATTTTAAGGAAAGACTTAACACACCACCATACAATGTTCAATAATAATTGTAAAAGAAAAAAAAAATTTAAAATCAAAATAAATGGGGATTTTGATGATGTATTATAGTGTAGTATATATTAAAATTATTATTTAACTCATAATTTTACTATTTTATAAAAAAGAAACAACTATTATTATTATTACTGTTTTTATTCTTTTTTTTTTCTATATTAGAAACTTAATTGAAAGTAATACGTATTTTAATAAAAAAAAAAAATACAAAGCTATAGCTACATCCCAATTCTTGTATAAAAAAAATAAAATTTTATGTTTTTAATATTTTTCAATTTAATTTTTATTTAAAATTTTATATTCAAAATATATTTTATATAATTTCAATTGTTTAATATAAAAATTTTTATATATTAAATAGTATAAATAAATAATTAAATAAATAAAAATTATATTAAAACTGTGTAAATAATAACTAAATTAAAATTAAAATTAAAAAATAAAAACAAAAACAATAAAAAAATAAGTTAAAAAAATGAAATCAATCAAGAAAAATTGAAATATAAATGAATCTTTTTAAATAATATAAATACAAAAACATAAAGATTATAATATATAATAATAAATAAAAATTATAAAATAACTATTATCCTATGAATACAAAAAAAAACACTTAAAAAACAAAACTTTTCTTTTTTTTTTCATTATCTTTTTGCATCCAAAACAATATATAATAGTATTATTATTTTAGTTTCATTTAAAAATATACCAAATACATATAATTTGTCATTTAAAAGATAAAATAAAAAAAAAAAGTTTAAATTCACATATTTATTCTTCAATTTTTTTTTTTTTTTAAGAAATAATATATAAATATAAACCCACAAAATGATATATACTAAAAAGGAATTATATAGCCTATTATCTGATATAGAAAACAAAGTAAATGATAATATAAGAAGAAATACTCAAGAGAATCTTATAAATGATAATGGTATAAGAAATATCCAAGAAAATATTGTTAACAATAAAAGAAACACACAAGAGATAAACGAAAATGAAAATATTAAGCACAATCAAGAAAATATAATTAATAAACAAAATATAAGGCAAAGGAATATTAAGGAATTAAAAGAATCTCTTTTTAAAGATTCTAATGTTAAAGAATCTTATAACAAAATCAAAAACGAATTACCAGTAAATGAATTACCATTAGATACAATGTTTGATTTTATGGATGGTACAAGAGTAAGATTAACACATCCATATTCTTTCTCAAATAAAAATAAACATAATTTTGATTTCAATGAAGAAAATCAATTAAATAAGCAATTTCAAACTAATAAATTCCAAAATGTCCTTTTTAAGGACCAAAATAACAGCCAAAATCATATAAATAATGGAAATTTAATAAATAAAGATAAAGAGTATAAGCCTATAAATTTCAAATCAAGTGTAAATAAAAACGAAAATCTTAATAATATATTTAGCAATTATCGTCATCGAAATACGTATTCCACAAAAAAAACAGAAGAAGAACCTTTTAAAAAAGAAAATGTAAATTTTGAAAGCTTTAAAAGAGTATCAGAGATAAATAAAACTCAAAAAGAAAAGAATGAAGAAAAAAAGCATATACAAGCAGACGAAATTGAAAGAATACAACAAAAATTAAAAGAATTTTTGTTTGAAATTAAAATATTTTTAATGCTAATATTGTTTAGATTTTACAACTCATTATCACTAGGTACATTTTTTGTACCAGATGAATATTGGCAATCTATTGAAGTTGCTCATAATTTTGTTTTTGACTACGGTTACTTAACTTGGGAATGGAAAGAAAAAATTAGAAGTTTTTCATACCCTTTATTATTTACAATTCCATATATGATACTAAAGCACTTAAATTTAGATAATACAGACTTAATAGTAAATTTAAAAAATGATATATAGTATTCTCTTATAGGGTACTTCTTTTATACTAATTATTTTTTTTTTTTTTCAAATTATAAAAAATTTATCAATAGATATATTTTCCAAGAATAATTCACGTCTTTATCGCAGCGTTTTGTGATCTATATACCTATAAATTAACAAAAAAGTATTTTGGAAGAAATGCAGCAAAGTGGGCAGTAAGTATTTAATATTTTTTAATATTAAACAGACTCTAAAAAAAATATAATTTAAATATGAAAAAATAAATAGAATATATATGGTAGATAAATATTAATTCAATAAAACTTTATAAATTTCTTTCTTAGTTATTTTGTTCAATGCTATCTTGGTCAAATTGGAATATACTTGTAAGAACAATATCAAACTCAATAGAAACCACACTTACTGTAATGGCATTGTATTATTGGCCATTACGTAAACCAAAAGATAATAATGATATTCCAATAAAGTTAGTATTAATTTTAATAAATATGAAAAGGAATGTAATTATTAATAAAATAGTGAAAATAATATATTAATTATAAAATAATATTTTAATATATATAGCGACTTTATGATTTCATTAATTCTTGCTGCTATTGCATGCTTTTTTAGACCAACAAATGGTATTATATGGGTATTTTTGGGCCTTTCTTTACTCTTTCAATATAGAAAATCATTAAAGACTTTATTAAATATAATATATCATGTACTCATTGTATTGTAAGTCCATTTACACATTTTCTCTGATATTTAAAATTTAAATTTAAAGTGATCAATTAATAATATATATATTATTCAAAAATTATAAATAAATAATATTACTAATAATAAAATATATAAATATTTATATAATACTAAACGAATAAAAATCAAATAATACTTGACAATCTGAAACAACAATAATATCAATAATATTTAATACTTAAAATTAATAATAACAATTGTCATTATCATCATAACAACAACGGCAATAATAACGACGACAATAATAATAATAATAATAATAATAATAATAATAATAATAATAATAATAATAATAATAATAATAATAATAATAATAATAATAATAATAATAATAATAATAATAATAATAATAATAATAATAATAATAATAATAATAATAATAATAATAATAATAATAATAATAATAATAATAATAATAATAATTCAATGAAACGGAATAACAGAGTCACTTCATTAATTATATCAATAGGGATAGATAAATTTTATTTTGATGAATGGGTTATATCACCATGGAACTTTATTAAATTTAATATTATTGAAAATATCAGTATCTTCTATGGGGATAATTCATGGCATTGGTATTTCTCATGTGGATTGCCATTTGTTGGATATACCTTTTTAATATTCATGATTCCAGGGGTTATTACCTCACACTTCAATATATTATTTTATTTACTTTTATGGACCGTAGGAGTGTATAGTAATTTAGTTCATAAAGAATATAGATTTATATATCCTATTGTTCCAATTATTTTTTTCTATTCTGGACATTTTCTCGATTTAATTTCAAAATACGATCAAAAAATCAAATCATTTATTAAAAAATATATATGGAAAAGTGTAGCATTATTAGTGCTTACCAATATTCCACTCGCATTTTACATAGCAAATGTTCATCAGCGTGGTGTAATGGATGCCACTTATTTCCTAAGAAAAGAAGTCCGTCAACATGATGCAAATGGTATTATGTATTTAATGCCATGTCATTCAACACCATTTTATAGTTATATACATAAAAATATTACACTAGATTTTTTAACTTGTGAGCCACCTATTGGGTAAATATATATTAAATATATATTATTTAAATATTATTAAATAATTATTATCGATTTTCTGGAATTGTAATAAAATCAATGAAAATAATTCATTTATTAATGTTATTAATATCCTATATATATTCTATATAAATATTAATACCATATATTAGGGAAAAAGATATAAAAGCTTATAAATCAGAAGAGGATTACTTTTTTGAAGATCCAAAATACTTTTTATATAATCACTTTTCCCATACCATAGGTAATACAAC
Source organism: Piromyces finnis (assembly GCA_002104945.1). Taxonomy (NCBI): domain Eukaryota; kingdom Fungi; phylum Neocallimastigomycota; class Neocallimastigomycetes; order Neocallimastigales; family Neocallimastigaceae; genus Piromyces; species Piromyces finnis. The sequence goes on along the minus strand of MCFH01000005.1, from coordinate 18,796 downwards.
TATAAAATATCCAACTGATGGAAAATACGCAAAACCACCAGAAAATATACCAAAAAAAGAATGGTCAAACTATATAGTATTTTTCGATAATATTCATAATGATATTAAATTTATATTCGAAAATTCAAATTATAAAGAGGTAATTTTATTAATGTCATTCTAATTATTATTATTATTATTATTATTATTATTATTATTATTATTATTATTATTATTATTATTATTATTATTATTATTATTATTATTATTATTATTATTATTATTATTATTATTATTATTATTATTATTATTATTATTATTAAAGTTAGAAAAGAATAAAAAAAGACTTTTTTTTTTTCAATAGAATATTAATTATTATTCCTTTATAAATTAATAATATGTATTATTATTTTTAGGTCAAAAGATATTTCAATAGTCATTTCAATATTAAAAAAAGAAAAGGTGACATTATCATTTATTCCAACATAGAAAGTATAGAAAATGAAAAAAAAAATATACATTTTAATAACTTTTCATAATTTAATTTTTTAATAATTCAATAGACTATTTGTATAAATTATATTTTCATATCAATACATGATAATAATGATAATAAATCATTTATATATTATTATTATTTATGTATTTATAATTTTATATATCTTATCTTTTTTAATATCAACAAGTAATCATCTGTAACATCATAATTAAATAAAAAAAATTAATGCAAAAAAAAAATAAAATAAAATAAAAAATAAAAATAAAAATAGTAATAAAAATAATAAAAATAATAAAAATAATAAAAATAATAAAAATAATAATATTTCAATTTGATTTGATTCATGATTCAATTCAATTTAAAATAATAATAAGAATAATAAGAATAATAAGAATAATAACAGATATAAAACAATTAAAAAAAAAAAAAGTAAAGATAAATAAAAGTAAATTAAAATTAAAATTATAATATTATTATTAATATTAGTATTATTTTTTGTATAAAAAAAAAAAAAAATCAATAGAGTAATTGTATTTATTATTAATTATTATTGGTATAATTAACTATAATCTTTTAATTTTTTTAAAATACCTCAAAAAAAAAAATTTTTTTTTTTTCTTTTTAATTCATAATATACAGTTATTATTTTGATAGTTATTACAAAAAAAAAATAATAATAATAATAAATAAATAAAATAAAAATGCCAGAGTTTATTGATCAATCTAACTATTAATAAAGAAATTTTTTTATTCATTCTACTATTTATTATGATAATATTAAATATAACAATTATAATAATAAACAAATTTTAAAAGCATTCATAATACCAAGGTTAATTAAAAGTATTGTCAATGTATTTGAAAAAAAAGTTTATATTTAATATTATTTAAATGTAAAATATTATTTTATTTATTTATTTATTATTACTATAATTATTATTGTTATTATTATTATTATTATTATTAGTTCTATAACAAGTTTTTTGAATGCCTTCTATAAAAATAATTAAATAATGGAATGAAAATAAAGTAAAAAGAAAGGAAAAAGGATAATATTATAATGATTAATAATATTAGAAAATTAGAAAGATATTAGTTGGTTAGTATTGACACAATTATAAATACTGTTTATAATTCATTACTTTAAAAAAAGTAAATTATATGATTTTTTTTTTTTCTCAAATTTTTATATTGATGATTTATTTATTAATAATGGTATTATTTTAGACTTTATTTATCTTGCTATAATAATTAATAGAGTACTCAAACCATTCTTGCGGTAGACATGCTGATTCATGTAATTCTTCAAATGATTTAACATTACATTCATCAGGTTCATCCTTATCAAAAAATAGAATATTTTTATAGAATGACTGTGAAGGAACACCAAATCCAAAGGATACCTCCTAATAAATTAAGGAAAAAAAAAAAAAGAGGGGTTATTAAAATTTAGTATAAAAATTTTATACTTTTAAAAGAAACATTATTTATAATAATTAAAAGTTTTTTTTTTTTTTGCTTTTGTTTTTATATTCTTTAAACCTACATCTTTTATTTCGTATGAAGAATCCATTGGTTCTGTAAAAACATATAAACCATCATTTATCGCCTCCATTAATATAGTATTATTATTATGAATTAAGCATACTTCTTCTTCATCCAATAGTTTTGGTTTTCCATTTTGTATTTTATAAAATTTATCAGTGTTCACTAGATGATGATAGCCATTCACATCTAATCGTTTCAATACAATTTTTTTAGCAATCTTATAAACTGGTACACGATAAAGGATATTATCTGCTCCAACTTCTCCAATTTCATTATACTGAGATTCTGATATATAGGTTAGGTCTTTAATTTGTTCAGGAGTCAAATATAAATTTGATTTTTTTATGATATCCTTAATATCATTTTTTTTAAATTCTTCATAAGTAGGATAGTATTTTTTTATTTTTTTAAACTTAGCATCAGTTGCTCTATTTATTATTAGTATTATTAGTATTATTATTAGTAGTAGTAATGATAATATACATATATATATATATATATTTTAATTATACACAAATAAAATAATAATATTCAATTTTAATAATACATTCAATGATATATAAATATATTTTAAATATATTTAATTATATTTTATTTAGCATTTGACTTTTACCTCATTAAATAGAGTAGATTTTCATCCGTTTGATCTTCCCATTCCCTTTAGAATAATAAAATAAAAATAATAAAAATAATAGCATTTAATATTAATTTATAATAAGGATTTAATTATAAATACTCCATGAATTAAAATATTATAAATATATATATTTAATTACAATGCTCTAATTTGATTAATATGTCTTTTTATGATTTGTCTTAAAACTTTTCCATAACATATTACTGTTTTATGCTACAATGTTAAAATTGTTAAATAATATTTTTACATAATATTTAAAAAAAAAAAAAGTATATCATAATTAATACTAATGATAAATTTATGAATATCTTTAAAACAAAAAAAAAAAAAAAAAAAAACTTACTTGGTATACTAATTTATGTAAAATATAACGAGCTTGAAAAAATAAAAAGATAGTATAAAAATCTTTTTTAGGGAAAACCATATGACCATTTCTTAATTCAGCAACTTGCAGAATTCTTTGTAAATTAAATGAAGTGCAAACGCCAGTATAATAGCTATCTCTTATGATATAATCAAAACGATCAACATCAATACCATTATAGTGATTACTAACAATTTCAAAAACATAATTTGGTACGTCATCATCAATGCTATTATTATTATGATTTAGTTCATTATTATCATTTTCTTCATCCGAATCATCACAATTCACTGATACACAATCAGGGGTCTTATGACCATCTTGAATAATAGTATCATTACCATTAATAATACGACAAATAAGTTTTATATTTTCTGGGGTAAAGTATTTTTTTGTCTCTGGATTAGTAATTTCTTCTGACATTTTTTTTATAATTACACTTGCTCTTTCTTCGTGTTGAAATTTATCAACTCTACAACTATCGTACTGATGTGAAAATGGTCCATGACCAATATCATGGATTAAAGCTGAAACCTTTATAATATTAGCATATTTTGTATTCTCTAAATTAAGACTTTCTAATAATTTTCTTGTAATATAATAAGTTCCAATACAATGTTCAAAACGAGTATGCATAGCACCAGGGTATACTAAATAAGCAATATCTAATTGACGTACATGATGTAAACGTTGAAAATATCTAGTATTAATAATATCAATTGCAAATTCTTCTAGGTTAATTATCCCATGAACAGGGTCATTTATAATTTTTTCTTTTTTATTTATCATTTGGTATGCTTTTTCTTTTTCTATTTCTATATTTGTTATTGTATAATTTGAGATAATGATACAAAAAAAAAAAAAAAAAAAAAGAGAGGTTTGAAATAATTTTTATAGTAATATTGTTACTTTGTTTTTTCTGTTTATTTTTTTTTTTTTTTTTTTTTTTTTTGTTGTTGTTGTTAATATTATTATTACTAATTTACCAGGTTAATATAAAAGATAGTATTAAAATATTTGCTGACTTTATGCAATTTTTATTAATTATTTAAATATTCTGAGTATTAATTCCTCAATTTTTGTTAAAATATGTGAATATATATGTAGATAGCATACGCTTAATATTTTCTATTATTTGATATTAGATATTATATAAATTAATAGAATTCTTTTTTCTTTAATATATATTAAAAATTATATATATAAAAACAATGTTAGTATGTAACTAAAAATTTATAAATTTATATAATTATTATTTAATAATAAATTAGCTTAATAAACATTTAATAATCATTAATAATGGCATAAATAAATTAGAAATTAATTTTATCAAAAAGATTTCATATTAAATAAAAAAAAGGGGGGAAAGAAAGAATAATAAAATATTATTTTATTAACAAAAATATTTAGATATTATTCTTGAAAAAAAAAAAAAAAAAGTTTATTCATCTTTTATATATATATATAATATTGATAATTCCAATTCTATTACTGATAATATAAAAATTAATAATTATATTTAATGTATTAAAATGTAAAAAGCGGCATTATTTTTCAATAGATATTCTTGGATATATTGTATAGAATATACTATATTCGCTATGTTTTTTTTTCTTTTTTTTTTTTTTTTTTTTGAAATATTTCAAGAATTTCTATTTAAATTTATCTTATTTTTCTCATTCTTTTATCATTATTATTTCATAAAATTGAATTTTTTATATTATCAATTACTTTTTTTTTTTTTAATTTTACTATTCATAAAGATTTCTTATATACATGTTTAGAGATAATTCAATTATTATATGATTTTTATAACAAAAATAGTATACCTTTGAAATTCTTTTTTTTAATAAAAAAAAAGTAGATTTAAATATGTATTTATTGGGGTTTTTTCAATTTGAATAATGTTATTATTTATAATTTATATTTAATCAATTTATCTTTTTGAAGATAAAAATAAAAGAAAATTATAAAATTCAGAAATTTGTTTATTTAAAACAAAATGTTTATTTTTTAAACTTTTTTTCTTAAAAAAAAAGAAAAATTAAAAAAAAAAAAAAAAAAAATGTGTAAAAAAAGATAAATAATTTGCAATTAAAAAAAAAAAAACAAATTTTAAAACTAAATTCATTGATAAATTAAAATATAATGAATCTTACATATATTTTAATACCATTAAAAGGATTAATATATATTAATATATATTTTATAATATATTAATCCACAACCATTTTTTATTTGGTTTCATTTCTTCATATATTAAATTTGAAGTTTTTTATTTTTTAAATTAATTCCATACAAATTTTAAAAGGTTAGGTTAATGACTTATATTTAAAAAAAAAGGAAAAGAAGAACCCTTTCACCATAATTTTTTTGAAGTCAAAAAAGTAGCTATATATATATACATGTTTGAAAAAAAGAAAATTAATAAAGAAAATAAAAGAAAATATTATACTTTTTTATTAAAATAAAATTATATATAATTAGAAATATTTTCATTTCATCTTTTTAAAAAGATTAAAGAAAACTTGTTAATGTGATACAGAATTAAATTTTTTTTTATATGAAGTTATTACAAATCAACTTTAATGCTACTACATATTTCATTAAGTAATGATAATTACGTATATAAATATATTTATATCAATATTATAACATCAATAAATAATAACAATTTCTTTGTTTCAATGACTATTATTAATTATTATTATTACTCTAATCTTTTCTTTTTCAAATTCACACTCTTTGATTTATTAACAAAAATTCAAAAAAATATTGACAGACAACAACATAAAAAAAATTTTTTTTTAAACAAATTAAATACTAAATGATATTTTGATAAAATTAATTAAAGATCATATATTATAATAATATTATTTTTTTTAAAAAATTAATTACATTAATACAATAATAATTAATGTATCATGGCTTTAATTACAATTTTTGAGAAGCCTTCTTATAGTTTAAAAGGTTAGAGTTAACCAATAAAATAAATAAATAAATAAATAAATAAATAAATAAATAAATAAATAATTTAGTGTTAAGTTTTTATTATTCAAGAAATATTTTATTATTAAAATGTTACAATTTTTATTAATATAAAAAACTTTATAAAAGTTTATATTTATAAGAAAAAAAAAAAAATTTAATACCAGATACTTTGAAAATGGTTCAATTAGTAATTAAAACAGAACAATTATTACCTCAGCATAAACCTTTAAGTAAATTTGAAGATTACATATTATTAGAATTCCAGGGTTCATTACAATTTAATTCAGAATTAAATATTCAAGGAAAAGAATTAGGAAATATAACAGAATTTAATGAGGTAAATTTATATAATTTTGTTATGATATAATATGTATAAATATTTAATAATCAAACAATGTATTATCATTTTAAAATCATAACATTATAAAGAAAGAAATGTCTATTGTTATTGGGAATCATAAATTGTATGGTACATTAGTTGAATTAGAAAAACCTCTTGCTATAATAAGGAAAGAATCAACTTTAAATGAAGAAGATATGATGGATACAGATGATAATGATAAGGGAAAAGATTATCAACTTACAACAATTATTAGAAGAAAAATATTATTTAATAAAAGACCAGATCTTATTACCACTGGTTCATACCACAACAGTATGTTTTAATCATTCTTATCATTGAAAAATAATACTCTAAAGATGGTTAAAAATTTAACAACAAAAAATTATTGTAATCTATTTAATTTTATATATTAATTATTTTGTACATAGTTTTTTTTTTTTTTCTATATCAATGTCAATTATTTTTTTTATATTAGTAATTAAAAGAATAACTTTATACCCGATAAAAATTTAATTGATTTCATAATCTTTATTAGAAAATATAATTTATAAAAATATTTATTGTATAATTATTGGTGTTTTTATTAGTTTAATAGAAAAAAAAAAAAGATAGATTATACCAATTATACCAATGAATTGTTGAAAAATAAAGAAATACTATGCATTTATAAAGAAAAACTCAATTGTTATTTAAAAATACAGTGGGAAATTAGGTACTTCAAATTAAATAGTTAAAATTATTCTCAACCTGTGCTCATGCCAATATTATAACATTTATAGGGTATGAATAATATAAATTATTGAAAATAGTTGATAATGCATAATTTATTTAGAATTACTTTTAAATGTTTCTTTAATAATTTTGATTTTTGATTTAACATCAATATATTTAAGTTTTCTTCCAGAGATTTCAAAGGTTCTCGAACATATTTTATAAAAGTTTATATAATCTTTAATTATTGGATTATTTTTTTCTTTGAAATCATCTATTATTTCATAAGAACATATAAATGCATTTTTACACAATTTCTCATCATGATCTACATATACAAAGTAATCTTTATAATTTGTTTTATTGCCATTTTTGATGATATAAAAAATTATATTCCATGAAAATAAAATGAAGCAAATTATGTAACATATTGAATTCAACATTAATTCAAGAACTGTTTTTTCATATTGTTGGTTGTCCAAAAATAATATTGAAAATATCTGTAAAATATAAAATGATAATATATTAAAAGGTGTAAATATTGTAAATATATATATATATATATACATATGATCATTATAAAAACTGAAAAAAAGAAAAAAAACATACATTTATTGCAGGGCCTAATATGACTGATGTTAATGATGAATAAGTAATAGATCTTGTACATCTAAATATACATTCATATTTAAATATTATTACTCCTTTACATAATATCACCAATAATATACTCATTTCCAAAAAGTGATAAATAATGTTAATATTATTAATATTACATTTGTATGTCCATTCTCCATTCTTATTTTGTATAGTATTTATTTTTAAATCTTCTCTTTTTCTTTCATCAACTATGATTAATACAGATACAAGTAAGGTAATTAGGATAAATATTGGATAAATGATACAAATATCGATAAAAATTGAATGTGCTCTTTTAATTGATTTTTTAATAGCTTTGTAGTTTTTATTTTTGGATAAAGCATTTGGATTTTCATTATTTTTTGGAGTATCATTTATGTTTATATGTGATATTGATAATTTATTTTTATTTATATTTTTTGTATTAATTTGTAAGCTATTTTGATGATCTTTATTTTGTCTATTTTTGTCAAAATCAGAATTATTATTTGATGTAACATATCCGTAGTTTATGGTCTCACACATTTCATTATTATTTGATGCATAATTTCCGTAGTTTATGGTCTCACACATTTCATTATTATTTGATGCATCATTTCCGTAATTTATAGTTTCACACATTCCATTACTATTTACAATATTTTCACAATTGTTAGAATATTGTGATTCTATGATTGACATTCTTTTATTATTTTCATTAATTGTCGTTTCTTGATTAGATGTAATAGCATATTTATTACTTTTAATACTATAAGATGTACTATAATTATCTGAAGTTTTTTGATTGATAATTTTATTTGTTTCTTGCTGCTTTGGTGTGAATATTGATGAAGGGGAATTTACACTAATTGATATGTCAGAGTTCATTGATGGAATACCGTCATTTGATTTAAATGTAGAAACTATATTATCTTTAGATAGTTTTTTATTTGAAATACCCAGTTCTAAGCCAAGGGAAACATATATATATTGAATTATCAATAGAAATGAAATTCCAATATGTTTAGTTACGAAATTTAATAAACATTCTGTATAATTTAATTGAGGAATAAAAAAAATGCTGATAAAAAAAAGACATATGCCAATTGAAAATAACAATATTTTATTGCAACCTTCATCTTTGATTATAATTATATCTTTATAGTGTACGATAAATATTATATAAACTAATAATATAGATAATATTGCTATATTTATTGTAGTTATTGAATTTTTAATCTTGCTATATATATACATATAATAGAAAAATAAATCAAATAAATGAATATTTACTGAATTATAAAAGATAATAATACAATATATTTTTAATTTCAAAATAAAATAAATTAAAATAAAAATTATCATACTTAAAATCAATAAATTTTTTATTTTGACAATATTGTCCTTCCCATCCAGAATAGCAAGAACATATATTTTTATTTGGATTATTAATATTTTCATTATTACTATCTGGAATACATGAAGCTGTTATACCTACAGGACATTCCGGTTTACACTTTGGTGTTTCACAATATAAAATACCTTTCTTATTGTACATTTTGATTTGATTCTCATTACAAGAATTTACTTTAATTTCTAGTTCACTATTCTTAAACATTATATCATCATTATAATTTTCTATCATTAATTTCATGGTATAAGTATTTGGTTTTGAAAATATTCTAAAATTATTGAATTCACATTTCCCTTTTTTTATAGGTATATTTTATAATAAATAAATAAATAAATAAATAAATAAATAAATAAATAAATAAATAAATAAATAAATAAATAAATAAATAAATAAATAATAAATAAATAAATAAATAAATAAATAAATAAATAATAAATAAATAAATAAATTAATTCATTTTAAACTAATCTTATATAAATTAAAAATTGTGTTTCTATCATATTAATACCATAAATAAATGTTCCAATATTTTCCGATAAACTGTAGGGTGTACCTTCACTTGTATTATTATATTTTTCCTTTAGTATTATTTTTAGTATCATTGATGAATAATTTTTTGTTGGATCTTCGATAATATTGTCATATTCATCATATAATTTAAATAATAAATGTAGATAACTTCCTGTAGTAATATTAACAAAATTATTGCTAAATTCATTTTCTAATTTTATATATGAGGGTTTTGTTGTGTAGTTATCAATAAATGAATTAACTGTATTATTTTCTATTACGAAATCATTTAAATTAAAAAGATTCTTGTTTGCTGATTTTGGGGAATAAAGCCCACCTCCCATTATCCCGGCTTCATTATATATAATGGAATTATTTTTCGTCGAAGCTAAATATAATTTACTAAAATTTGAATAAATAGCCCCACCAAAATCATTTGCTATATTTTTTTGGAATATGTTATTTTGGATAGTAATATTCATAGTTTCATTTTCTTTTAAATTGGATCCATTAGTTAAGTATAATGCTCCACCATTCATTGCCTTATTATTAAAAAACTCATTATGATTTAATTCTAGATCAATTTTTGATATATTTTCTATACATCTATTATTTTAAATATACAATTATATGTTACTTATTATATTTAAATCGAATATATTTAAATTATAAAATTTTTTCTTTCTTTCTTTCTTACATAGCACCACCATTACTCTTACAAAAATTATTAAAAAATTTTGAATTTTTTATTGTGAGATTTAATTTATTAATAAAATGAATATTTCCGCAACTTAATTTATCATTATTAATATTATTATAAAATTTTAAATCATTCATCATAATTTCATTCTTCATTGAAATTCAAATAATATTAATATTTAAATTAAAAATAATATTAAAATAAATAGTATTATAATAAATTTACTTATCAAGAATTTTTATCATTAATATATTATTATTTATTTTTCTGGTATACCTTTTCATTTAAAAGTTCAATAATAGATCCAAAAGATGAAATATCATGAATTTCTGAATTTTCTATATTTACTTTACTTTGATCTCCAATTACTTTTATTAAAGGTCCATTTGTTGTACTGTTACAGATATGTAGATTTTTTATAGATAAATAATTTTTGGTTTCTCCTGAATCATATAAAATAAAGGAAGTATTACCGCTTTCGCCAAGACATGAAATATTTTCAGCTTCAATATTACTTATTTCAATATTATTGTAGATAAAATGAAAAAGAGATTTTGAGTTTGTTTTTATCTTACTAAGTTTAATATTATTTAACTTATATATCGATTCTTCTCCAAATAAAGCGTGATTAATACTAAACAATTAAATATTAATTATGAATAGACAAAATAATATATAAAAATTATATAAATTTATTTAGAATATGAATTTATTTATTACTAATTATTTTTTATATCGTAACTAAATATGATAATACTTTAAATTGTAAAACTTTGTATCTGATATTGTAAATTTAGAATATTTTGAATCAGAAATAGCAGGCATTGAATTTTTTATTTCAATATTGTTAAATTGAGAATTTAGTATATTGCAATTTATCGAATTTCCATGAATTAATGTTGCTGTATCTAAATTTTGTTATTATATAATGTGTTGTTTTGATATACATATATGTTGAAATAGATAAACCATATATATAATAAATTATTTTTTATAAATATATGTATAAATATTAATTTAATTTAAATTATATTTTAATATCTTGGATTAGAATAAATTTATTATTATTACCTTGGAATATAGAATTATCAATTGTTATATATCCTTTTTCATTATGATTCATAATATTAAAGAGATAACCAGCGTTTGAATGACAATTTCTATAAGTTGTATTGTATATTCTGTCAAATTTTAATTGGATAAAATATATAAATTACTATTAGATCATATATAAGGATGAATTATAATAGGTATGACTTACTCTAACACCAATCCATCGCTATTAATCATTGGAGTTTTACTTTCAATATTTATATCCTCAAATACGGAATTTGAAATTTTTAAATGGTTATTTGTATTAATAGAAGTATATAGTACTACATCATAATTAAAAGCAATAGCCTTTCCTAGTTTTGAAAAATAGCCTTTTATTATTAAAAATAAATATATTAACATATAAAATATAGTGATAATAGTTATTTATTATATTAATTATATATTATTAGACTTTACAATTATCTAATGTAATTGATGATGCTTGATTAAATATCATCCCAATGTTATTAATAAGTTTACAATTTGATACTTTTATTTTTAATATATCATTATTACTATAAAAGTCTGTATTTACTTTGTGTATAATATTAAAAATTCCATTTGTATTATTACTTTATATATATGCATTTAAATAATAATAAAGAAATTAAATTAATATATAAATATATCTATATTTTAACTTTAAAATAAATTAATAGAGGCAGATATTTTTTAATATATTATACATACCAAAAAGTAGAATTAGTAATTAAGAATTGTGTATCAATTGGAGATAATTTAGAACAATTAATGTCAAAGAAGAATAATAAATAATTATTATTATTAAAATGACAATTATCAACAGTAAATTGAAAATAATTTGATTCTGATGATACTGTAATAATCTGCAGACCGTTCATATTTCCATCCGCATAAAAGTTAATAAAATTAAAATTAATTAATTGTACAGATTCTCCTTTATTTCTCATAAAAATAAAAAACATTCTTCCTTTCTTGTTATTATTAAAATCTAATGTAGTTCCTTCATTTTTTCCTATTATTTTTATGTTTGTATTAACATTTATATCAATACTCCAGGAAAGGTTAGACATATCATAATAATCATCAACAAATTTAATAATTAATTCATTATCATTTTGATTATCATTAATCAATGTTTGTAAGTTATAATAATCATTATCATTATTTCTAATTATTATTTCTTTAGAATATACTTTTGATAATAAAATTATGTAGTATATTCTTAGTAATAATTGAAATACTATAACCATTTTTATTTTTAAATATTAAGTCAAGATAAAAATATTAGTGTAAAATAATAATATCCTTTTATGTATTTTAATTTTTCTTTCTTTTTATTAATAGTTTTTTATATAATTATTTATTGTTTAGTGCCTAAGTTATTAAATACATAATTTTTTCCCCATTACACCAATTAATTAACCTTTTTGAAAATTCATTTATACTAATATATAAACAAACAACAAAAACAAAAAACTTTTCGTTATATATTTTTAAATGATTATTAATATATAAATCTTCATATTTATTTTTTATTTTTTGAAAAAGGATTAATAATTAAATAAAAGTTTTTTTTTTTAATATTATAAAATTTTGAATTTTAAGTTTTTATAATTTTTAAAAATAAGCTTTGTAGATTAATAACTTATTACTTCTTAATAATATTAACACCAATACAAAAATATATTTTTTAAAAATATAAAGTTATTTTACTTTTCCTCCATTTTACCCAAAATTAAATAAATGTGACAATGTAAATGCTAAAAATTGTAAAAGATAACTAATATACTATTTTATACAAGGCAAGAAGATAAGGAAGAAGATAAATATATATATAATATTAAAAAAAGATGACTATTGTAATTAAAAGAGTCAATTTCTTCAAAAAAAAAAAAAAAGTTTACAAAGCTAAACCTAGTAATTTGAAATAAAAAAAAAAAAAAATAAAAATGTTATATCATAGAATAATATTTATAATAAAACAATTGCATTAATGCTTTAATATATACCATCTTTTTTTTTTTTGCAAAAAAATATGGTAGAATTATTATATTATATTTATTATAATTTATAGTTAAAAATATTATGTCAATCTTTTTTTTTTTTGTATTATTGATATGAAATTTTGAAATATTAATTATAAATTATTATTAATATTATCTATTAGCAGTATATTAAAAATAAGAAAATCTTTTAATATTAATTATGATTCATAAAATAATAAAAAAAAAGGGTTAACATTTATCCAATTTTTATTATAAAAATTCGGATCATTAAAATTAAGTTACAATACATCATAGTTTATAGGGAGACAATGAATAAAATAATAATTTATAAACAATGGAAAGAAAAACTTTAAATAGTTACTTTTTCTATTCATCACAAAACATAATAAATAATTAAAATATAATCTATTTAATTTAATAATAATTAAGGTTTATACATTTTCAATCATAATTTATCTTCCGTTATTTTATAATAATAATTTTGTCAAAAAAAATCTTAATTTTTATATTTCTAACTAAAAATAAAAATATGTATAATTTTAGAAATATGCAATAATTAAAATTATATAAATTTAAATTTAAATATAAAAATTAATATAAACATATGAAAGTTTAATAGTATTTTTATTTTAATTTATCTCTTATTTGTTCTATTTTTAGTTAAAGTTATATACATTTTTTAAGCAGTTTGTATATAAAATGATTTTCTTTTTTTAATATTAATTTATATTTATATTAAAGTATATTAAATTATTATCATACAATATATTTTTTAAATGAATATAGATAGATGGTTTTCATTTTATTTACAAATGAAAATTGTTTATACATAATTGTATTTCTAAAAAGAATAAAGAAACTACTAAATAGTATTAATTACATTATAATTATTGAAATATGTTATATTTAGATATTATCATTTAATATCTTATTATTACATAATATTTATTAGATATTATAATATATTTCTATTATATATTATTGAAATACTATATTAAATATCTTCATCATCAATAGTAGGTAGATATTTATCGCTACTCAGTGAATTCTTTGGTCGTATGTTAATATTTAAATTATTATCTGTCATCATCAATAGTAGGTAGATATTTATCGCTACTCAGTGAATTCTTTGGTCGTATGTTAATATTTAAATTATTATCTGTTTGATAAGTGAATTGATTAATATCACTATTAATAGCAGTCACACTTGTATTTGCTATAAAGCTTGTATCTTTATCCATTGTGCTTATTTGTGAGTTGTTTTTTTTTTCAAAGGTATATTCACGAAAATTATTATTAAAGCCTATTTCACTTTTTTGAGTTGTTGTTGAAAGATATTGTACTTCAACACGCGGTGAGGAATTTATATTATTTGATGAACCAGTATTACTGTTAAAACAATTAAATATGTTGAAATTGGCTAATATTGATTCATAATTTGAGGTGATTAATAATATTTGATCAATAAATATCATATAGTATTGAAGATTAGCTATAGATTGTCTTAGAGTTTCAAATTCAAACTCTAAATTTTTATTTTTTACTTTAATAAAGTATATTTTTAAAAATAAAGCAATAGATGCAATAGGTAAAAAGATGAATGCAACTACTGCTGAAACCAAAATTCTATATTCTGATAGAGATTTAAATTTTTTAAAAAATCCGTTATCATATTTTGTTACTTTAAATATATTTTTCTTTAAAACAAAGTATACTGAAAGTTCATATAATACTGTTGCGTAAATAATTACTAATTGTAAAATCCAATAATTTGTATAGAAGTCATTTATAATCTTCTTTTTAAATCTACCAGTTTGTAAATCATATAATTTTGTTGGATCCATAGACCAATGGAAGACAATTAAAATAATCTTTGTCATATTAAATATAGCACAGGTTATATATACTATCCATATTGATTTATTTTTTACTACAGCTTTAGTACGAAGTAATGGATACCAATCTCCAATAATTTCTCCCATATACCAACAAAATGTTCCAATATATCTTGATAAAATCCATCTTAGAGGATTTAATGTGTTAGAGCCACATTCGCATCTATAATTATTACCTCCATCTGGTTGATAACTATAATATGTAGGAAATAAACCACCTAATTCGTCAAATATATTTCCTAAACATCTAATCAAAAATATATTATAAATGTATGTTGTTTTTTTAATTAGTTTTTTCATCTTTGCAAAGATAATTGATATTATTCTTTATTTTTTTTATTTCTTAATATTTATATATTCATAAACAATTTTTTATTTTTATATTTTATTATTATTCTAATATATATTAAATAAAAAAAGTTTACCTTAATACAAAATGTCCTAGAAGAAGTTTCATTACTGGTTTTTTAAAGTTAAATTTATGTAACATAAAAACAAGTAATGTCCAATAAAAAAATAGAAAATTAAGTGGTGCTTGAATTGCTGTTACTATTACTCTAAATTTTTGAATTACTCTATTATAATATTCAATTTCACTTAATTGGCCCATACAATCAACATAACATTCATAACTGACTCCTTTACTACTCATCCAATCTTTAAAAGATGGATTAGTATTATTTCCTATAAAATCTTTTTCAGTATATCCGTAATAATTATTCACCATTTTGAATATATTTTATATTATTCTTATCTTTATTAGTACGAATTTATTTTTTTATATTAATAAATAAAAATATATATAATTTTATCAATCTATTATATTACAATATATATTTAGCAAATATCCATTTTTAAAATTATTATTTATATTTTTATTTATTTATTATTTTTTTTTTTTTTTTTTTTTTTATAAAACGAAAACTGAGAAATTAACATGTATTATATATACTTTTTGTAAAGGTAGAGTAATAAATAAAATATAGTAATTAAAGTTCAAGTTATTGTAGTAATTAAATTCATTATTTAAAAATATTAATAGGATAACAATTAAAGTTTGGGTTATATTAATATTAATAATATATATATTTTTAATATAATTAAATAGTTGAATATTTATTGGCTAATTGTTATTATTATATATTAAAAAAAAATAAATAATTTATTTATATTAATTTTTTAGATGAATATTAAACATATGAGATTTTTGATATTAATAATATCAATTCTTAATGTTGTACAATTATAAATAAAGTAATAAGATAATATGATATATTTATTGTTGTACAATTTTAAATACGAATTTTTTGAATAATATTTTTTGTTTATATACTTTTTTAAATTCTTAGAATTTATTTATTTTTAATTTTTTTTAGCGAAAGAAGTAAGAGATTATGGTATTACAATTTGTATTTAATAAATTTAATGTATCTATCAATATAATATTTATTATTATAATTATTGTATTCTTTTTTATTTTAAAATAATTAATTTCCGTCTATTGTTTATTATTGTTGATTTTTAAGATGCTAATTCAAATTTTTTAATATTTAAAATTTCGAAATATTTACCGTTGTAATTTGTTTATGAATATTTTATTATTATATTTATTAGTGTATTATTATATAAATTAAATATAATGCGATAAATAAGATTCAAATTATTAAGAATAATAATAATCATGATTAATTTTATTTTCATTATTATCAAAATTGTTATATAAATTTTATTAAATATCAATTTATAATATTTGTTATTGTTTTTATTTTATTTTTTTTTTAAAATAAGGAAAATTAAAAATAGCTATAATATATTAATTAGAATTATATTAAATAATAAAATTCAAGAATCTTTAATTAATAAATATGATCATTAATAATTTTTATTAACCACAATTAAAATGTACATTAAAATCTATTATTCGAATTTAAATGTATTGATTATTGTATTACAATTTTTTTTAAAAAATATTTATATTTATGTTTATTATTTTTTGTAGTAATCAATCTTTTAAGGTGTAATTTAGTGCCAAAGATGATAAAATTAATACTTATTAATATTCTTTGAGAATACACATTGTTCAATACATTTTAATAAAACCATATTCCACTCTGAAATATATATATATAAATATTTCTTTATGAATCTGTTATTAAGTTTTATGTTTTATGATTATAATATTTTTTTTAATGTGAATAAAACATATTTTTTAATATAAATAAATAAATAAATAAATAAATAAATAAATAAATAAATAAATAAATAAATAAATAAATAAATAAATAAATAAATAAATAAATAAATATATAAATAAATAAATAAATAAATAAAACATTATATTTTAATATATATTAAACTTTACATATTTTCTTCTTTCATATTTTTTAATGATAAATAATCTAAAAAAATGTTTATTTGTTAATTTAATAAAAAAATAATAATATAAATTATGATTATAATATTTTTTTTAATGTGAATAAAACATATTTTTTAATATAAATAAATAAATAAATAAATAAATAAATAAATAAATAAATAAATAAATAAATAAATAAATAAATAAATAAATAAATAAATATATAAATAAATAAATAAATAAATAAATAAAACATTATATTTTAATATATATTAAACTTTACATATTTTCTTCTTTCATATTTTTTAATGATAAATAATCTAAAAAAATGTTTATTTGTTAATTTAATAAAAAAATAATAATATAAAAATAAGTTAAATTTAATTGTATACTAATTATTAAATCGCTTTATAACTAAAAGTAATTTTTTTTATTTATATATATAATTATATATGTATATAATTATAAATTTTTATTCAATTTTTTTGAAAAGAAAAGAAATATGTAATCTATAAATACATATATATAAAATTATATATATATGAAATAAATAAAAATTTGAAATTTAATATTTTTAAATAATAAAAATTATAAAAGTTGAAAGTTTTAATTTATAAATACATAAATAGTATAACTTAAAATCAATAATAACATGAGAAACTTTTATTATATGTGTATAAATTTATAATAAAATGCTTGGTTAATTTACCTCATAATTTATTTCATTTATATATGAAATTATAAAAACAATGAACATAACGTTATTAAAAAAAATATAAATATCGAAATATATTTTAATGATAAATAATTATAATAACAATAAAAAAACATATAAAACATTTTCTATTTATTGACATAATTAAATATAAAGGAAATTTTAATATATTGAATACTATTAATGGATTTCTTAATGTTATATTGATAATAATTCTAATACTTTTATTTTATAAAAATACATATTTATAAAATTAATATTAATTAAAAAAAAAAAAAATAAACAAAGTTTTTATTAGAAAATAATAACATAAAACTAAGTTAATAACCAAGAAGACAAAACAAATATTAATTTTTATTTAATATAAAAATAAAATAACAAAATTTAAATTTAAACTTATATCTAAAAAGAACATGATTAATTAAAAGATTAT